>CAUYUJ010018693.1:201584-244164 GCA_963575745.1 Prorocentrum cordatum | reverse complement strand
TTCAGGAGCCCTTACTCGCGAAGGTCTGCCCGATACTCCCGGGCGACCCTCGGGGAGCCGAGGAGGCGTGCGGCGCGCCCCCGGCGAGTCCTTGGTTTATTCTATTGGGGGAATGCGAGGGGCTCGACGTACGGGGCACTGGCGGGGACGCCAGACTTATCATCGGGACTAGCCTCGAGGGCGTCAGGGTGGAGGTCCCAGCCAGCGAGGTCGTACGGCACCCCCCCCCGCTGGAGGACGGGCGCTGCCCGATAGATTGGATCAATCGGCTGCTGTGCGAGGTCCCCCAAGGGGCTCGGGAAGTGGGGTTGCGTGTCATCGCCCACCACATCCCGCAGGATCTGCTGGCGATGTTACGCCAGGAGCAGTGGGACGGTGTGGACGTGGAAAGCGCGAGCGGCTGGAGGCGGCGCTACCTGACGAACGCGGAGCGCCAGCAGCTGCAGCGCGACCCGGTGCGCACACTCGGCCACCATCGGCGGGGTGGCGCGCAGGGGGCGCCGCCTGCGCCCGGGATGGAGGGCTTGCCCCGCCCCGCCCCCGTGGCGGCACTGTCGCGCTTAGCGGCGGCCGCCGCCGGCGTGAGCGAGGATGCCGAGGAGCCCGACCCGCTCGAAATGTTCATGGACTCCTTGCGAGCCGAGGATCTCAAAGGACGGGGGGGCCAAGCGGCGGCTCTCAGTGCTTTAGGTATGGCCGCGGACCTGCTCGGGGTTCCGCTTGATCAGGCGGAGCGGCAGCTGCGGCGGAGGGTCGCGCAGGTGGCAGCGGCGGGCCCACTGGGGTCCGACCTAGAGCGCGCCCTCGCGGATTTGGAGGATGCGCAGCTGGAAGCGCGCGCGCGCGGGAGCGTGCTGCGGCCGCCGACAAGGTTCCCCTGCAGGGGAGCCTCTCGCGTGAGGGGTCGCGGAGTCGCTCGGCGCGGGGACGGGATCCCAGCCCGAAGCAGGGACCCCGACGCGAGCTCTTCGGTGCCATGCCCCCCATCCAACCCACGGGCCCACGACGGGGCTTGCTGGGTGATCGGGACCTGCTGGCACGCGATGGACGCGGGGGGGCCGCTCGTGGGGCCAATCCGCTCCTCGACGGGGCCTCGGTCCTTGGCCACCTCACTGGCCAGACGCCCCACGGGGGCGGCCTGGGTGGGGAGCGAGCTGGGGTCCAGACGACGCCGGGGCGGCGGGCGCCCTGGGCGGGCTTACAGTCGAGGCCGAAGCCCAGATTATCGAGCGCCTGGATCGCCAGAACCGCCTCACAGAACGCCACGTCCTCGCCGCCGAGCGGCAGGCGCGGGCCACCGAGGGCGACAAGAAGGCCCGGGGCACCAGGGCAGGGATCGGTCGGGACGAGGAACTTGATCTTTACATAGCCCAGGGATGCAACACCTTCGTGGTTGAGGCCTGCGAGGGGATCACGGGGAAGGACTTGTTCGACTCTCTCAAGCGCATGTGTGCGCACTCCAAGAGCACGCTCAAGACGATCGGGTTTCCCTGCCTGGTTACCAACCGTGTGGCGCACGGCTACGCGGCGCTCGCCTTCGGGACGGGCCCTCACGACCTGGCGGTGGACGACTGCGTCCCCGCGCGTGACGAGGACTTCGATGGCTATCGGCTCCCTGTGGACGACAAGCTGGAGCCCCGCCAACGGCCCGCCACCCACATGGCGACCTGGTTCAAGAGGGCCCGGTGCGAGATCCAGATGTTCGAGTCCATCATAGGGGTCGCACACGGGGCGGAGCGTCGGCGGTCGTTAGGGTTCTTGGAGGCGGCCTTCGAGAGGGGCCCATCGGAGTTCCCAGACCATTGGGTCAAGGATCTGTGGGAAGAGCTCCGAAGCACCTGGGTCGAGGAGTTGCGGGAGCTGAGGCGCCGGCTCTGTCGAGAGCTCGACACCGAGAACCCGAGGAGGGAGGACATCAAGTACATCCTACTCATGCCGGAGAACGGCTACGATATGCCCCGAACGTTCGACCTCGGGGACCCGAACGCCTACTACCAGCAGGTGGTCGTGCCCCGGCGCAAGGCCGCACTCGCGCGCCTCCTCAATGGGCAGCTGAACGCCCACCTCACGAAGCGACCGCCCAAAGCGGGAGGGAGCGAGGAAATGGGCGATCCCCGGCCCACGGCGCAGGGGGATGACAGGCCCAAGGCGGGGGCTGGCCCCAGCCGAAGGCGGGGCCCAAGGCGGGCACCGGGGCCCCAGCGGGGACAGCCCCCAAGAGGGCGTACCCAGCGGGCAAGGAACTAACACGCCCGGAGCGGTCGCGATCCGTGGCGCATGCGCCCCGCAATAAAGACAACGTCCCTATCTGCTGGGGGGCCACCACGCACATGGGCTGCTCGCGGAAGGCTTGCGATTGCCCTAACTCCCATGACCCCATCAAGTCAACGCGCGGATTGGACTACACGGTAGTCATGCAGCTCACGAGGCGCGGGGGGCTCCTTGGGACGCCCCGGATCGATCCCAAGCAGGTGGATGGGATGATTGCGCAGCTGCGCTCGCAAGCCAAGGCAGCCGAGGCCGAGAAAGTTGGCGAGGACACTTCACCACCTGCTGCCCCTGACTCCCAGAAGGAAAAGGGCCGTGGCCGTGGCAGCGGCTCGCGAGCAGCGGGCGACCCGGGCCCGGGGCAGGCCCCGGACGACTACACCGCGCTCCAGCTTACCGCGATGGAGTCTGACCTCCGGGAAGCGGTTAAGGGCCCCGACTTCGGATGGCTCGAAGACCACGACCGCCCGCGCGCGGCGGCCACTTGGGACGCCCAGCCCGCGGGTGATGGGCCGGAGCTTCGCCTCAAACTCATGCAGGAGCTCGAAGCCGAGGGCATCTTCGCGCCTCTGAAGGGGGCCAGCGAGTACTTGCAGAGCCACGTGCGCGGGCGCGTATTGGGGGCGCGCCTGCGCGGGGAGCGGCTCACTCTGGAGCGAGCCCTCGAGGAAGCCGTGGACCGAGGCCATCGGGGTCTCAGCAGCGAGGCAGCCGACCTGCATGAGGCGCTTAGCTGCGCCGCAGGATACGTCACCGAGGGCGGGGCCGAGGTTGGCCCGGTTGCGTGGGACCCCGGCGGGCTGATAGGCCGCGGGTCCTATACCTTCTGGGACGGGGGCACCCGCATCCAGTGGGACTTCATCGACTATCGGGACCGCCTCGGCCCTACAGAGGAGATGGGCCGGGCGATGGGCCTGGAGGTGGGCGACACCGAGGAGCGGCAGTGCCTGCTACTGCACGTAGCTGCGGGGGTGCTCCTGCTACGCGCGGGCGAGGGCACAGGTGAGCCCAGCCCGGACGCGGTGCAGCAGTTGGCCGCGACGTATCGCCATGCACTATGGGAGGAGGCCCATGAGGCCCTGCGTGCCCTGGGCGACTCCCCGCCGTGGATCACGGCCCTGGAGGCCGATGTTCGCTCCTACGTCCACGATGCGGTGCACCCGCACCACGACAAGGACTATCGCTGCCTGGCAGCATGCCCTGTCGCCGACCTCGACGCCGTCACGCTCCAGGTGCACCGTGTCAACGGCAGTGGGCGCCTATGCGTGGACCACCTAATGGGAACGGGCGTCGGCGCGGAGGATCACGTAATTCCGCTCCTGATCTGGCGTGGCCATGTGCGCGCCTTGCGCCCGCGCTCCCACGCGGAGGCGGCGGCCCTAGGCCAGCGCTGGGGGCACGCAGGACGCCTGTCCCGCGAGATCGTAAGTGTCGGCTGGCGCGAGATGCTCGATGAAGGCCCGGACGTTGAACCCACCGTCCCGGGCAAGAGCGTGCCCTGCACCCACTGCAAGGCAGCGGAAGGTCGGGCGGGCCGCGCAGTGGGACGCGCGCCGGCCTCGTTCGGGGAACATCCAGCCGACGTCCAGGCACGCCTCCTGGAGGCGAACGCGTTGCCACTTCGACACGACCCCGCGTTCGCGTACGGTTTGATCGCCCAGGAGGTGTACGCCGGTTCGGGAAATTGGTCGGCCGCGCTTCGCGCCGAGGGCATCCGGGTGCTGGAACCGATCGAATATTACGACGACCCCCTCCGAGAATCCGGCCCACGGCCGGATCATGACACCCTCGACCCAGCGGTCCGCGCGCGCCTACAGGAGGCCGCACGTACCCCCATGGGCCCCGACGTGGCCAACGTTTGGTGCTGGGGTACCCCGTGTGGCTCGTACACCGACCTCGGGCTCATGACCCAGCCGGGCGGGACCTCGCAGGGCACCCGCACGTGGGAGCACCCCGAGGGGGATGGCTCCAAAGAGTTCGAGCGCGTGGGTAACAGCCACACACAGTTCACGTGCGACACCTGCCGCATCCTACACGACGCTGGCAAGGAGTTTCTCATCGAGTCCTCCTGCCCCTCGGGCCGCTACCCCAAGATTTGGGACCAGGCCCCGATGCACGAGCTGCGTCGAGAGACGGGGGCCATGATCGTCCCAATCCACATGTGCGCCTGGGGTAAGGCCCCGTCCGACGCGCCAGAGAGCCGCTATCGCAAGGGCAGCTGGTGGCTCGTCGGCCCCCGGCTGTATCTGCACGCTCTGTTGTTGGCGCGACGTTGCCCCCGTGACCACCACCACGTCGAGCTGAAGGATCACGTGCCGGGCTCGGGCATTAAGCGCACCAAGGAGGCGCAGGTTTGGGCCCCCCGCCTTAGCGCCGCGTGGGCAAAGGTGTTGAAAGGGGCCTATCACCGCTGGTCGGTGAGCCAACTGCGTCGGCAGTTGGCGCCTATATGGGAGGATGGCCCGGGGGCGCCCCCAAAAATCGCCCGGGCGGAGGCGCCCGGGCGCCTGCAGGGCGTCGACTTCACTGGAATCGAGCGCCTGCAGGCCTCAGGGGACGGCTCAAAATGCGGTAGGCTTAGCCCAGCCATGCACCGAGCATTGGCGGGGCTTCCTAAGCCCCCATTGGGCAAGGCACAGGGGGAGGTGAGTGCGGGCAAGACACGACCCCCTTGCGAGGATCCGACCAGAGATATCGCGGAGGACCTCGACGGGTGCAGCCCGGCGGAGCTGGCCACGGTCTACCTGACCTTCTGCACGGAGCACCCTGAGTATGACCCCGAAGCCATGCGGACCCTGGTAGGGCTGGGGGATCAGCTCCTCCAGCGGACGGGGTCCCTGAAGGAAGCGGCCGCGCTGCTTAGGCGCGCGCGCCACGAGCGCCTGGGCAACCCCCTTCGGGGTGTCCTGGGGGACAAGGTGCGACGGTGTTTAAGCCGAGAGCATTTCGAGTACGTCCGGGAGCTAGCGGAAGGGGGAGCCTCCGCGCGGCGGGGCGCGCCGCGGAGGCGCGAGCGAGCCCAGCCGTACCCCAGCGTGCGAGCCCACATCGACGAGGCCTACCAGAAGGTATGGGCGGATGTGACCTGGGGGATCGCCCTGGTGGCGTCCCAGGCGGCAGAGGGTTTTCTGACGGAGCTGGTGGAAGCCCCGCTGGGGAGGGTACCGAAGCAGCTACCGGACAGAACCTTATCGTCCGAAGGGCGTATGATCCATGCGATGCTCTCGGCCAACGCCGCCACACACAAGCGCGACCACCCGCCTGCCGTCCAGCCACGCCATCGGCAAGTGGCGAGGGCGGCGGTATGGCATCGCGCGCGCCACCCCGGAGCGCGCCTCCTCTGCGCCAAGCGGGACGTCTCGCGGGCCTTCAAGTGGTTGGACATCGCCCCGGCGGGCGTCGGGGACTTTGGCACCTCGTTACCGGGGGCCCACGCTGGCATCGAGGGGGACGTCAGAGTCGTTTACCTAGCCATGGTGTTCGGGTGGACGGGAGCCCCAGGCAATTACATGATGCTCGCCCTGGCGGCGAGGGAGCTCCACGAGAGCTATCGGCCTGGGGAGCCGCACTGGCACGACACACCCACTTCCACTCGGAGTGGGCTTTTCTTTTTTTTTTTTCATTCTTTCATTGCTTCATTTTCATTTTCTGTTTTTTCTTCATTTTTTCCTTTTTTTTTTTTTTTTTTTCTTGTTCTTTTTTTTTTTTTTCCCGTTTTTCTTTTTTTTCTTTTTTTTCGTTTTCATGGATGACCCGGTGGTGGTGGAGCCCGACATTGGGGTCCGACCGTGGATGGCCTGCGACGCATTGGATGCCTCCATACGTGAGGTGTTTGGGTCCGAAGCAGTGAACGTCAGCAAGAGGGGCGCCGAGGGGGAGCCTTCCACCACGCAGATTATCTGGGGGCTCAGTATGGACTTCGAGCGCGAGCGAGTTGGACTCCCGGAGCCCAAGGCCATGAAGATGCGCTTCCTATTGGCGGAGCCGGAGCTGAGCTTCGGCTGCCGCATGGTCCGGCTGCGAACCGCGAGGGAGCTAAGTGGGCTCGGCCAGTTCTGCGCCTGCGCAGCTCCAGCCCTGAGCCTGGAGCTCCCAGCGGTCCACCGGATGCTGTTGGGTGACCCAGGTCAGGCCTACGTCCATCCGCCGGGCGACCCCGAGATGGTAGAGGCTGCGTGGGACGATTGGCACCAGACCTTGGATTGGCTGCGCGTCTGCTTTGAGAAGCCGGTCGAGGGTAACTTCGAGACCTCCTTCGAGGGCCTGCTAGGCCTTCGCGAGGCCCTCGCACTCCCGGGGGCGCTCGGCAAGCTGCGCTGGCTGGGAGGCGAAGCCACCCTGGATCGGATCGGTGCGCTGGACTGGTCCTCGCGCGAGTACATCGTGGCGGAGGCGGCTCCCTATCTGGAGACGCTCCGCTCCGCCCCTGGGGTCACTTGGCAGGGAGAGGGGGAGATCATCGCGGTGGTCGAACTCCTCTGCCTGATAGCCTTGGCGGCCGAGAAGGGCCCGGACTGGTTCCAGCTGCTATTGCCGTACGTCACTGACAACAGCAATGTCAGCCGCTGGCTGCGACGCCGCCGGGCGCGGAACGCGGTGGCGCGCCACCTGCTTCGAGTCCTGGCCATGCTGGAGCTACGGTACAAGTTCCGGGTTCTGGACGGGCTCTACTTACGGACTTACCACAACGAGCTGGCCGACTTCATTACTCGTGCCACGGTGGAGGAGGTACGCCAGCGGATGGCGGAGGCCGGATGGACCGAGCTGTCGCCGGCAGCTCCGTGGGGCGAGCTGGTGGAGGAGGCCGCCCAGCGCGAGCTGCGGATGCCAGGAGACGACGGGCCCTGGCGCGCGGCTGCATTCCAAGTCAAAGGAGCCCGGGAGGCCCTACCACGCTACGCCCCCCTGCAGGTCGAGGGGGCGCGGCTGCTGGAGGTGGGAACCGCGTGGCCCCCCTTTGGGGAGGCATGGGAGAGCCTCGGTGGGTCGGCGCTGCTAGCGCCGTGGGATGTCGGTGACCGATGGGACCCGGACGACGGGGACCACCCCGAGGACCCCACTGGGGCCCCGCGGACCCGCTGGCTGTGCGCGTCACTATCGGAGGACCCGGTGGACGCGAAGCGACGGGCCTGGAGCGGCTACTGATCACCACTCGGCCACTGGCCGTGCTGCTCGACGCCCCCGTCAACTACGCTGCAGTGCGACTAGGGGCGCGCTTACGGCGCCTTGGCTATGTGGCACTCTCCCCAGAGACGCGCCTACTGTGCACGCACTTCGGCGACGTCACGGCACGCGCGCGGGCGGTCCAGGTTTGGGGTTGCGGGGAACGGGTTCGGGCATCGGGCCCCGGACCCCCCCTGGGACAGCCCTGCGTGGAGCCACGCGGCCTCTGCCAGCTCTGGAAGGAGGCAGGGCGGCCACCGCTGGATGAGCTCCGCCTGGACCTCGACAACGGCACCTTGCTCGTGGACCCTCGGATCTCGACGACGGGGGATCGCATGATGCCTTGGCCGCGGGGCACAAGGCAGCCCGCGGGAGGCGGGCGGGCCCAGCGCGTGGTGATTCATGATCCGCGCGGGCCCTGCCATACGGCACGGGCGAAGCCCGACCCGTTGAAGGGCTATGCGAACACCCTGATCCTGGAAGGGTCCGAGGGCGGCTGGACCGTGCGAGCCCTGCACCCGAAAGAAATCTGGTGCGCCCAGGGGGCACGGCGGAGCTGTGGGATGCCTTGGGCCTTGGAGGTATGCCGATCGCCGAGCGCATGCGGCAGGCCGCTCGTGCACTCCCGCGTCGCACGGCCCGCAGGGTGCTCCAGTGGGCGGAGCGCCTGCTGAGGCAGGCCGTAGAGGCAGCGAGCGCAGGCGAGGCACCCGGGGCGCGCGCTGGCGTCGGGCCCGACCACGACCGACTCGCTAACGACGAGATGGTTAAGCTGTGGCTAAAGGCCTGGCTTCAGGCCCCAGATCGCCCAAGCGGGCCATTCGAGGCTGCGCTGGAGGCGGGGAAGACGACGGACGACGCCGCTCGGTTGGCGGACCAGCTCGACCCCCCTGCTACCGCGCGGTCCACCGCAGCAGGGGTGGACGGGGCAGGCGGGGAGCGGGTCGGGGCGGTGACCTTCGCTGTTCTGGAAGGCGCGGGCATGCCCAGGCCAAGCGCCATGGACGGCGTGGGCGGCGAGGCTCGCCCCCCGCGCAAGGCCCGCCGGCGTGCCCGCAGCGCCCCTGCTCCCGCGCTGGTGAAGCCCGCCGCCTGGCGGTACGCCGGCGGGGGCGCCCCGAAAGGGATTCAAGGTGAACTCACCGACCCCCGCGAGCTGGATGCGACCGCCACCGAGGCGATGTTGGCCAAGCTTGCCGAAGGGACGCGGGCCAATTACAGCGCCGGGTGGCGTAACTGGGTACTCTGGCGGAGGCTCCGAGGCCGGAGCCCATACCTGCAGGGGGAGACTCGGGACGCCCGCCTTACGGATGAGGATGACCTCATCCGGTATGTCGTGTACCTGTACAAGGTGATGAAGAGGCGAGCCACGACCATCCGCCAGCGCCTGTTCGCCATTCGATATGCCCACACCCTGGCCGGGTTTGGGGATGTGACCTCCGATCGGCGCCGGCTCTGGACCACGATCGAGGGACTCCGCCGCTGGGACGGAAAGGCGAAACGGAAGCTGCCGGCCACGCCCCGGATGTTTCGCTGGCTCCGAGAGTACTTGTTCGCCCACGGGACGGCCACGCGCCGGGAGGCGACCATCCTATGGGCGGCGCTTATGACGGGGTACTTTTTCATGCTCCGCGCGTCGGAGTATTTGGTCCAAGAGGACCGCTCCTGGAGTATGGGACGGGTGGTGCGTGGGCAGGACGTACAGGGGATGCGCGGAGGTACACCCAGCGCAAGGCTCAGCGACTGCGATGAGGTAGTACTGACGATCACGTCGTCCAAGACGGACCAGTTTAACGCAGGTTGCGTACGCAACCATTACCGTTCGGGGGTGGAGTTGTGTGTCGTGGACGCACTCGCCGACCTCCAGAGGGAGCTGCCGGACCGGTTTGGACGAGGAACCGAGGCGGGGCTCCCCCTGTTCCGCCGGCCCGATGGCCACCCGATTATGCGGGAGGAGGTGCAGGGGCTCCTCCAACTCGCGGCTGCCGCCTGCGGCGTGGACGCAGGCCAGATGGGATCCCACTCCCTGCGCATCGGGGGCGCGACGGCGTTGTACCACGCCTGTCGCGACCTGGAAGCGGTCAAGAGGTTCGGGAGGTGGTCCACGGACGCCTTCCACGGATACCTCTGGGAGGACCATCGGCGTCAGGCTCCATTCGCCCGAGGCATGGCGGAGGGCCACGCCTTATTGGCCCCGGACGCCCGCGGTGACGACGGCGCCGCGGCCGGCGCCCGCCCCGACCAGTTGGCCGGGAGCGACCCGCCCCAGTTTGGGAGCGATCTGAGGCCCTCGGAACGCCCGGCCTGGGCGCCCGGGCGCCCCCCCTGGGCGCGCCCTTCGGCGCGAGCAGGGTCAACTACGGAGGGGGAAGGAGAGGAGGAATTGGTGAGATACGAGCCAGGGCGAGGAGTTAATGGGCGTGTGGGAAAGCAGCAGGCGGGTCCCACGGGTATTCAGGTCAGGGCGGGGGCTTCGCGTTGTGGGGGTATCCCGGTGGACCTCTCGCCCTCGACCCCCCTTTCGCTACCGCTCCCGATCGCCCCAGGCACGCCCACCTCCTCTTGGTCCTCTCATCCGCAGCCATCTCCCACTCCAGAGCGAGGCGCGCGAGCAGCGCGCGCACCCCAGCCCCGCGCGCCAGCCGCGCCGTCGCCCCGCGCTCCGGCAGCGTGCATCATGGGATTCCTGGTGGGCCTGGTGGCCCCGGACCAGAGCAAGGCGCGTGGCCATGACTACAGCATCATGGCGGTGAACCCCCTCGGCGTCGTCGTCTCGGGGGCCGCGCTGTCGGACGAGCTCCGGAGTGCCGCCCACAACATCCTGTACACGGTGGTGAACGAGCTGGACAGCGAGGACCTCGTCGAGGTGGTCAACCACGACCACGAAGCAGCCCCGTGCATCGCGGCGGCTTGCTTGGCCGCGGGGGCGAGCGAGGACCACGGCCAGCTGGTGATCGTCGACGGCAAGCGGGGTGCGTGGGGGGTGGGCGCGGGGCCGAATATCAAGGTCCAGCGCCAGGCGGCCAAGCTGGCGCTCGCCTTGGCCCAGTTCCAGGGGCAGCCCATGCCGGAGCTCCGCGAGCTCTGCAAGCACAACAAGGGGCTGCTCGACATGATGCGCACAGTGGACGCGGAGGCGGTCGTGGAGCTCACCGACGACGACGCCTCGAGCAGGGGCGAGGGGAAGTCGACCCCAGCCCCGGTCCTCGAGGCGGGAGAGGACGCGGTCACCGCGGCGCTGGCGCGTGCGGCCATCCAGGCTGCCGCGCGGCGCCAGAGCAAAGGCGCTCCAAAGGCGCGCCCGCGGCCCGCGCGGTCGCCGGGCCAGGAGCGCCTCGCCGAAGAGGTCCGCAAGCGCGAGAGGCGCCCTGCGCCCTTGCGCTCGCCCTCGCGCGCGAGGCGCCGCGATCGCGAGCGCGATGCGCCACGCGATCGCGGGCGCAGGGGACAGGAGGAGGAGGCCGTCTTGAAACCCAAGACGGGCGGCGCCCCCCCGAAGGCCGACATCGTGAAGCGTGAGGCCGTCCTGAAGCCCAAGAGCGGGGGGGCGCCGCCGCGGTCCTTCGAGGTGAAGACCGAGGTGGAGGAGGCGGGCGCCAGGCGCGGGGGACGGTCCGCCCCAGCGCCAGCCGCGCTCGAGGAGCCGCCGTAGGCGCAAGGAGGAGCAGCGCCAGGGCGCCCAGCAGCAGCCCAGTGACCAGCACGACGAGGGCGAGTCCATCATCCGCATCGAGCGGGTACCGCACCACGTCGATGCCGAGGTGGTCAGGCAGGTGGTCGTGCCCTTTGGGGTCGTCAAACACATCGCCTTCCTGTACGACCACCGCCACAAGCGGGAGCCGTGCGTGCTGGTGGAGTTCCAGCGCCGCGCTGACGCAAAGCGCGCGCGGGAGTGCATGAGGTCGAACTATCGGTTCTACAAGACGGACCCGTGCACGGTGGTCACGGAGTGGGCGAGCCGGCCTCGCGGCCCTGACCCAGGCAGCGACGGGGAGGATGGCCCGACCATCCAGCCGCCTGCCTGCCCGAAATGCGCACTCAAGATGCGCTGGAGCTCCTTTGACCCGGGAGACGGTTGGGGTTGCGAGATGTGCCCCGCGGGCGGAGCTAACAGCGGAGCCCTGCGGTGGCACTGTAAGGGGTGCGACGTGAGCTACTGCGAGGCTTGCCGCGTCGCCTTCGGCAAACCCAAGACGGTGGTGGAGAAGGCCCGGCGGAGCGGCCACACCGTGCGGGAGGCGCCGGGCCCCAGTGTCGGCCATGGCGAGCGCCCCAGCACGGGTGCCACGGGTGCGGGGGCTGAGGGGGACCGCCCGCCGGGCGACCTCAGCTGGCCCAAGCGTGAGAGGTCGCCCAGCCGCCACCGGCCCAAGCGCGAGAGGTCGCCCAGCCACAGTCTGGCGCGGGACCCAGCGTGGGCGCGGCGCGGCGACACCCCGCCCGGCCGCACGCGGCGTAAGACCGGGAAGCACGCTGGGCAGCTTCGCGCTCCTCGCGGCGGCTGGTACGAGCAGGAGAAAAAGCGGCGGCGTGCTGCCGCCGCGGAGGCTGCCGCGGGCGGGGGTGGGATCCCAGCCTGGCGTGGCAAGGGCGCGGGCGACAGGGGCGGCAAGGGCGGCAAGGTCAAGGGCAAGTACTCCGGCAAGGCCGCCAAGGGCACCAAGAGCGGCGGCAAGGGCGACAAGAGCGGCAAGGGCGGCCACTCCAAGGGCGACCAGGGCAGCCGCGGCCGGAGTGAGCGTGACTGGCCCAGCGCGGACGGTCGCGCGTCGAGGGGCGGCGATGGCAGCAGCCCCCGGGACCCCAGTGAGCGCGGCGGAGACCGCAGCGGAGACGAGAGCCGCGACCGCCGGGGGAACACGCCCTCCATCTAGGCGTGGAGCTCCCCCCCGTACCCCGACGCCAGCGCCCGCGGCATCGCGGGCGCGGGCCGAAGGCGGCGGCCTGTGAGTGAGTCGGCCCTCCTCTCAGCCTACCGTGCGCAGGTGGCGCCTGCGATCCTTGAGCCTACGGTGCGCAGGTGGCGCCTGCGATCTTGTTCTTTTAGCCTACGGTACGCAGGTGGCGCCTGCGATCTTCTTTCTTTTAGCCTACGGTACGCAGGTGGCGCCTGCGATCTCTTTCTTTTAGCCTACGGTACGCAGGTGGCGCCTGCGATCCTCCTCTTGGAGGAGTTTAACGTTGCGCGCACGTCGCGTGCTTCCTGGACCCGGCCGTGCTGCGCGTCTTGCGCGCCGTGCGGTCGGGGCCACACTTGCGCTCTGCGCCCGGCGCCTCGTGCGCCGCCACCCTTTTCGGTTCTTTTGCGCGCGTCGCGCGCGCGCCGCGCCCGCGCTCTGGGTGCGCGGGCGCGGAAGGCCTCAAGGTTGCAGGCAAGTGGCCGCGCGCGCGAGGCTCTTGCAGCCTCTGATCCCGCCCTCGCACTCGGGCGGGGCGTCCCCGCGCGCGCGGCTGCGTCTTTCTTTTCTCATGGCCGAGCGGCCGCAGGCGTGCCAGAGCGCGAGCGCGCGGGCCGTCAGGGCCCACGCGCTCGCGTTGAGCGTGGGGCCATCAGGGCCCACGCTCGGCGGAGATGCGCGTCGCCACGCTGCCATGAAAATACCATCGCCCTGTCCTGGTCCCTCTCTCGTCCCCTCCTCTCCTCCTCCTCCTCCGTTGAGTGCACGCGTATCTCACTTAACTTGTATAGTCTGATTGGTTGTAGACTGCAGGTTAAGTGGGAGGGGGTGTGGGCTCAGGTAGCCATTTTGGGTCCGTAGCGTTCGGCTCTGGCCGACGCGCGGGTGCCCACCCACCCCGCTTTGCTCCCAGACGCCTGCGTCGGCCGAGCGGCCGCAGGCGTGCCAGAGCGCGAGCGCGCGGGCCGTCAGGGCCCACGCGCTCGCGTTGAGCGTGGGGCCACCAGGGCCCACGCTCGGCGGAGATGCGCGTCGCCACGCTGCCATGAAAATACCATCGCCCTGTCCTGGTCCCTCTCTCGTCCCCTCCTCTCCTCCTCCTCCTCCGTTGAGTGCACGCGTATCTCACTTAACGGAGGATGAGGAGGAGGAGGATGAGGCGGATAACGAGAACGAGAACGAGAACGAGCACCAGAGCGAGAACGAGACCGAGGAGTACAAGAAGGAGGAGGAGGAGGAGGAGGAGGAGGAGGAGGAGGCGGAGGAGACGAAGGAGGAGGAGGAGGAGACCTCTCGGGAGTCTCTTGTCGGGGCTCTGGGAGCCTCCGCAGGCCTCATGGCTGCCTCTTGCCGCCATCCGTGGCCGTCTTGGGGGTATCTTGGGGCCATCTGAGGTTAGACGGGGCCATCTTCGCCGTCTTTGAGGGCATCGTGAATCGTCTTGGCTGGAAGCAACATCCTGACCATCTGGGAGTCGAGCCTGGTCTCTTGGAGAATTCAGTGGGAGCTCTCTGGGAGTTCTCTTGGGGCGTTCGGGCGATTTCAGGCCCCTCTTCGACTAGGTGGCCCACGGCCTATCCCGCCATCTAGGCTTCCTATGAAACCGTTGAGGACCTTTTGGAAGTCTCCTTGGAGCTCTCTCCAGGCTCTCTTCTTGGAGGCTTCTTGGAGCTCTCTCCTGGCGCTCTGAGGGTCCCAACTTGTTTGAAAAGAGGCCCCAAAGGGCACCTGGAGGCTCTACAAAAGGCTTGAGAGGGCCCCGTGAGTGCGCCCGAAACAGCCCGCAACAGTGACATACCAAGGGTACCTGGTATGATACTACGGGCTGGCTTGGAATTCTGTGGGGGCCCTCTGGAGGCTCTCTTCGGGCGCTCTGGCGATTTCAGGCCCTTGTCGGATGGTCTAGTGGCCTGCGGCCCATCCCGCCACAGTGCCTGGGTAGTGGGTCAGAATCCTCAGGGATGCTTCTTGGGATCTCTTCGGAGGACTGTCGGGGGCCTCTTGAGGCAGTTTGGAGGCCGCTTGGGAACCTCTTGGGAGCGTCTTGGGAGCGTCTTGAGGCTTCCTGGGTGCCTCTTGAGGCCTCATGGGAGCTTCTTGGAGGGCTCTTGGAGGCCACTTGGGAGCCTCTTGGGGCCTCCTGGGAGCCTCTTGGGGCGGTGAGCTTGAAATGTCGGTTCGTGCTCGCCCTCTGGGGGGCCCCTCTTGGGCCGCTCTTGGGGCCGTGTTGGAGGTCCTTTGGGCCGTCTCGGCGCCCTCGTGACGGCCTGGTAGGCCGTCTTTGGGCGACCTTCGGGGCCCCTTGGGCCACTTTGGAGCGTCGGGAAGCCAGGCAGGCAGAAACTCAAGCAGCGGCGAAGCGTCCTGGCGTGCCTATAGCCCTACTAAACAATGTTATAAGAACCGTTTGAGGTCTCCACGACATGTTCTTAGAACATTTCTGGCGGACTCTGTCTTGTTTTGTCACATCGGGCTTATGCTCTAAGAACATTGCTTTGTTCTTAGAACCCCTTTTTTTTCAGTTCTAAAACATGTCGTGGTATGATTATAGGAATGCCGGCACTGTCGGTCCCTGCTCAAGAAACGCTAACAACGGCAATTCGGTACAGTTTGCCCCTTCGGGCCCTCTCGGGAAGTGCTCTTGGGCGCCTCTGCCGCTCGAGGCGTCCTAGAGGCGCCTTGTTGGGCCGTCTGGAGGCCATCCATGGGCATCTTGGAGCAGTCTCTCGGCGACTCTCCTCCTCCTCCTCCTCCTCCTCCTCCTCCTCCTCCTCCTCCTCCTGCCTCTCCTTGTCCTCCTTCTCCTCCTTCTCCTCCTTCTCCTCCTTCTCCTCCTTCTCCTCCTTCTCCTCCTTCTCCTCCTCCTCCTTCTTCTCCTCCTCCTCCTTCTTCTCCTCCTCCTCCTCCTCCTCCTCCTCTTGGGCCCCTCCTGGAGCATCTTGGACCTGATCTGCCGAAGGAGGGCCGCCCGAAAGGCGGCCCGAAACGGCAGACCACGGGAAGGCGGTCCGAAGCGGGAAGGGGGGGCCCGTTCTCTGACCCGGGATCCCCTCCCCTACCCCGGGACCCCTCCCAGGACCCCCTTCGGAGACCGCCTTTCCCCCCCCCAGGTGGGTCGAGGGAAGAAACACGGGGACCATGACCAAGATTTCGCGGGATTTTGCCGATGCCGATTTTGGTCATGGTCCGTGTTGGACGTGGCCGATTCTCGAGGATGATCCACGGTTTAACGCTGACCAAGATGGAAGGTGACCGATGCTGACTCGATTTTTTCACGTTCAGTCATGGTCATGGTCCCCGTTTCCTTCCTCTCCAGTGGGGAAGAGATCGAAGGGAAGGTGCCTACCTTCGATGCAATGACGACTTCGATTATGATCTGGCTCGATTCGCCTCGAGCTGCCGCGCTTGGCACGCCAAAGAGGGTCTCGGGAGAGTCTCCGGGAATGGAGGAGCACACCGAATGAGAGATCGGCTCTGAGGAACACCTGGGACGACGGACCCACAACTCCCCCTCACACGCGCCGACCAGGGTCGGTGGATTTCGCATTGACGTTCCAGACGTGCTTCGCAAGCCGATGAAGAAGCACCCCGAGCATACACGCGAATCGCCGCCCTGCCCTTCTCAGCGCCCCCCTGAAGGCCCAGGAGGAGGCCGCAGCGAAGGCGAAGGCCGATGCCGAGTCGCAGGCGGTGGCTGCAGCTGCCAAGGCTCGCTTCGGACGAGAGAGGGGGGACTGGGGAAGGGGGGGGGTAGGACATCTGCTGCGCGCAGCTGGCTGTGGCCCCGCCGCCGGGCGCTCTCCTCGATTCATTGGCGCCTCCAGCGCAAGGGGGCGACGGGAAAGCCAGCTGCGTGATCTGATTCGCTACAGGCCTCGGAAAAAAATAGCGAACACTCATGCCACGTTCATCTGTGAACGCCTCCCCCTCCCCCCAATGCTCAAAGTTGGCGGTGGGTCTGACGAGTTGCACCTCGACCGCAGTCTCCCCCGCGCGTGCCAACCTCGAGTTTGGGGGGCAGGGGGGATGTTCACTCGCACCTCGCCCGCGAGCCGGTCGCCATCGACGTTGTTCTGCTCCTCCTCCTCTTCCTGTTCCTCCTCATCCTTCTCCCTCTCCTCCTCCTGCTCCTCCTCGTCCTCCTCGCCCCCCTCCTCCTCCTCGTCCTCCTCGTCCTCCTCTACCGTAGCTTCGGCTACGCGCAAGTGGCCCTGCGCCGGAGCAGCCGCTGGCGCACGGCTTCCCAGGGGGTGCGGGGTGCTGAACCCAGGCGCGCAGGCCGCCACCGTCGCGCCGCGTGCAGCGACCGGCACGCCGCGCACCATTGTCAGGAGGGAACGAATCGTCGATTCCACAGAACATATGGGAAAATATGGGAAGCGAGGGGGAAGACAGGAACCCAGCAAACATGGGAAAATATGGGGAATCCTGCTATCTGTGTGTATTTATTTGTGTGTCCCAGGGCCCCTTCACATTGGCCACTTCTGCCTAAAGCCGCGCCTGCATAATAGCCGATATGACTTGGCTGTCCCCCTCCATTTCTCGGGTCGGCCGAAGGGGGGGCATAAGGACCGGGTGGGTTGCGGAATCTGCTGCGTGCAGCTGCTTTCGGCTCCGCCGCCGGGGCCATTCCTCGATGCACTGGCGCGCCTCCGGCGCTGTGAGGCGCGGGGGCGCCAGCTGCACGCGGGAGTGCTCCTGCGCGCGCAGGGCGGGAGTGATCTCGGCTGCACGTGGGAGTTCACCACCCACCAGACCACCCCAACCCAACCCGAAGGCCTCAAATTGACCTCCATTTCCAGTTGGGGGGGATCGGGGAACGTGGAAAAAACACATGGTCCCCGTACCCCCCCCAACCGTAACCCGAAATTCGGGTCAAATTCGTGCCTTCGGGTTGGGTTGGGGTGGTCTGGTAGGTAGTCAGGAGTGATCCTGCGCCAGAGTCACCTTTGGTGCGCGGCTTCCCGGATGCGCGGGGGGGCCAGGCCCGAGCGTGCAGGCCGCCACTGCTTCTTGTCGATGACCTCAGGAGCAACGCTCCCTATCGCCAATTGATCGCCCGTTGATCGCCGACGGGGGCCCGATAGCCCACCCCGCCCAGGAACGTGCGGATTCGCCGTCGGGACCCATCGGCGATGTATCGCCAGTTCCAGGTCGGTGTCCCCACCCCCTGAGCCAGTCCCCCCCTCACGTTTCCCCTTGCCCCCAACGGCTGTCTCCCCTTCCCCTCCTGACCTGTTTTGGTGGTGACCGCCCAGGGCAGACCACCCGTCCGCCTCCAACCTGAGGCCACTCCCGCATAGCCGACAAAACCCCTCTGGCTATCCCTCGAAGAAGAATAACCCGGCGTAAACATAAGCTTTCGACGGTCCGCGCGGCTTTCTTGGACCTTCGCTGGATTCTGCGCTGGGCCACCCCTGGCGGCGCCCCCCGCGCCGCCCCCGGCGCGCTCCGCGCGTTGTGTTTATGCCGCCGCTTCTTGCTCCGCGCTGCATCCGACAACCTCCCCTCTGTCCGAGTCAGGGGTTTGTCTACAACCACCGTCTACAACCGCCGGCAGGGGTTTGTCTACAACCACCGCGGACCTCCACAGGCGGTGGACATGGATATGGATATGGATATGGAGATGGATATGGATATGGATGTGTATGAATGTATGTATGTATGTATGTATGTATGTATGTATGTATGCATGCATGCATGCATGCATGCATGCATGCATGCATGCATGTAGGTATGTATGTATGTATGTATGTATGCATGCATGCATGTATGTATGCATGTATGTATGTATGTATGTATGTATGTATGTATGTATGTATGTATGTATGTATGTATGTTATGTATGTAGGTAGGTAGGTAGGTAGGTAGGTAGGTAGGTATGTATGTATATATATATATGTAGATATACACACATTCGGCCCCCTGGGGGCCAAAATACATCCATGTCCACCGCCCGCTTGGGCACCAGGACGTCAGCTCCCAGGCGGCGGATATGGGTAAATCCACGCCTTGCAATCTGGGCTGTTCCCCACCCCCTCCTCCTCCTCCGGAGGACCCACGTCATTTAGTTGTCGAATGCAAGGCCCGCACTGAAAACCTTCAACGAATTCAAAAGGGGCTTTTTCCCAGTCACGCGGGGCCGTCCAAGACGACCCAGGCCCGTGAGCTGGGCATTGTCAGGCGCGAGGCCGTCCTCCGTGGCCCGCCGCCTGGTGTGCTGATCGATGATCGCTGAGCTCGCTGCCACCCCGAGGATATCAGCGAATTCCTCCTCCTCCTCCTCCTCCTCCTCCTCCTCCTCCCTGGGAGGCGGAGGAGGAGGAGTGCGCGGCGCGGGCGCTCGCGGAGGCCGCGGCGATGGCGAGGCAGCAGGCCGAGGAGGCAGAGGCCGAGGCGCGGGCCCTGGCTGAGGCCGCGGAGCTGGAGGCGAAGGCGGAGGAGCAGGGGTCCTCGGCGACGAAATCCGGACCCCCTCCCTCCCTCCCTCCCCCCCTCTGGTCCTTCCCTCCCTCCTCCCTTCCTCCCTCCCTCCCTCCCTCCCTCCCTCCCTCCCTCTGGTCCTTCCCTCCCTCCTCCCTCCCTCCCGCCCTCCTTCCTCCCTCCCTCCTCCCTTCGCCTCCCTCCTGCGCACGGCGCGGCCCGCGGGCCGCCCCGCGCCGGGAGGGGGAGGGTCCGTCGGCGCCTCGCGCCCGGAGATGGCCCGGGGGCGCCGCCGCCGCGGGGAGGCGCGAATGGTCGGCGCAAGCGGCGCGGGCGAGCACGAAGCCTCAGACGAAGCTCCCTGCCATGTCGGCCCAGGACAGCAGAGCTGTTCGGAGCTCGGCCAGAGTCGTAGCAGCAGCTGCCCTCCTGTCCCTTGCCGTTCTTCCGCCGCCAGCTGCGCCCGAGACTGCAGTTTGGCTTCTCACACGCAGAACGATCGATCCTCTTTTCCACTGCCACGTCTCATTTCACTTGGGGCCTCTCTGGTGCGAGTGTTCGGCGGTCGCCGATCAACGGTTCAGGCAACCCGATGGGCGGCGGGGGTAGGGCTCGAAACTCGTCGAGCAAATTACGAGATTCGAACCCTGCCCCCGTCTCCCACCGATCCATGAGAATGGGTGGTTGGTGCTGGTGGTTGTGGGGTTCGGACGTCGCCGCCCAGGTCGGCCAGAAGGCCACCGCCGGAATCTGTCCAGATCCACCTCTTCGGAGTCCCAGAGATCCCCCGTATTGAAACAGTCAGGACGGAGGTTCTTCACCGTTGTCGGCCTCTGGAGGCCCTCGCTGGGCCCTGGGACCGTCAAGACCGACGCGGGATGACGCATAGGTCCTGGGGAACGGGTCGAGTCTTTCGGGGGCGCTGCCCGCCCGCATGAGCTCAGGAGCGAAAGAAGGACGTACATGTACATGAATCCACGCTGGTTTCGAGAGCACGCATTGCACAAATGTTCGTATCACGCGGCCGGTCTCGCGAATCGAGGGGCCGTGTTCATGTACACAGCTGGGCGCGTACGTCCTTTGTGGGCTCCCTATGAGCGGGCAGGTATCCAGATCCACCGCTCCCCGAGTCCCTGGGGCACGACCCCGCGGCAGTGGACATGAACATGGACGTATGCAGGCGGCGTAAGAACGCTGCTCACGCTGTTGATCGGCGGCGAGCCGGGGTGAAGGGCAGATGGGGGCGGACCTTCTCAGAAGGCGGCGGGGCTTCCCGGAGGCCCTCCGGCCTTTGAGAAAGCTTCTCAGGAGGCCAGATGCCTTCTGAGCCGTCTGAGAAGGACCCCCCCGCCACCTCTGCCTTCCCCCCTGAGCGCGCCGCTGAGCTGAGGGCGGCCTCCTCACGGCATCTCGGCGTCGCGGAGACATCACGACTGGAGGTCCTGGCCCGTTCTCGGCCCCTGGGGGCCCTCGCCTCCAGGCCTCCCGCTTGGGGTCCGAGCAGGTGCGGTCGGGGGATCGCGCTGCACCGCTGCTGCATCGGCGATGCGGCGCGACCCTCCGACCCCATCTGCTTGGACCCCAAGTGGGAGGCCTCCAGCGCAGCGCAGAAGTCACGACGAGACGTCTTGGACCGGCCTCGGCCCCTGGGCCGCCCTCCTCGCGGGCCCCCCGGGGCCGTCAGCAAAGAAGCGGCTCGTATTGAGAAAAGGGCCCCCCTGGAGGGGTCCAGACCCTCCGGGGAGCCATGCTGTGAGCAAGAATCACCACGTCGGCCGCGCGTAGAGGGGGGGGAGGGCTTTTTCGATGCACCCCTATTTCTTAGAAGGCGCGGGCGGCGCCCTAATTCTAAGAAGCCCTCCCCCTTCCTCCACCCCCTCGTGCGCGCCGCTAATGGGGAGCGGCGATCGGCCGAAACGCTGGCCGAAGCGCTGTTCAGGGCCACCTTGGGGGGCATCTTCTGCTGATCCCGTTCTCGTGCTGGTGCAGGTCCGGGTCAGCTGGGAGTTGATCGCGACTCCGGGGGTGTACCAACGTACCGCCTTGTGGGAATCTCCTGGATCATTTTCGGTGAAAGTGGTGCAGCCAAGAGGCTGAAATAGGGACGGCTTTGGGTTCGGAAGGGGCTCGCTGTTCCTTGGGCCATTCCGCGGTTGTTCCTCTAGCCCTCCTCGTGCACGCAGGCGCTGTTGACGCTAACAGACGGCTTCGTTCCTTATCTGGCGTTCGTCATTACAGCAGTCCTTCTGTAAGGAGAAGCATTGTTTTTTACCTAACAGCTCTTGCTGATAGGTTTCTAGTGGTCTCAAAAGAGAGCATCATGACTCCTCAGGGGGGTCTGGGCGGGACCCGGGGAGGCTGCCGTCGAAGCCGAAATCGCTTGGGACATCCTCGCAAAATCGCTCTTGGTGCTCCCAGAACTCTATTCCCGGGCCACATTTTGGATGCCCGGAGCCAACTGTAGGCCACTTCGTGCTCTTCGACTTCCCAGAACTCCATTCCAGGGCCACATTTTGGATGCCCGGAGCCAACTGTAGGCCACTTCGTGCTCTTCAAGTTCCCAGAGCTCTATTCCTGGGCATGATTTTGAATGCCCGGAGCCAACTGTAGGCCACTTCGTGCTCTTCTAGTTCCCAGAACTCCATTCCTGGGCCACATATTGAATGCTGAGGCAGGCTGATGCTGCGGCCGAGGCAGGCTGAGGCTGAGGCAGGCTGAGGCTGAGGCCGAGGCTGAAGGCAGACTGAGGCTGAGGCTGAAGCAGACTGAGGCTGAGGCTGAGGCAGGCTGAGGCTGAGGCTGAAGCAGGCTGATGCTGAGGCAGGCTGAGGCTGAGGCTGAGGCTGATGCAGGCTGAGGCTGAGGCAGGCTGAGGCTGAGGCCGAGGCTGAAGGCAGACTGAGGCTGAGGCTGCAGGCTGAGGCTGAGGCTGAGGCAGGCTGAGGCTGAGGCAGGCTGAGGCTGAGGCTGAGGCAGGCTGAGGCTGAGGCTGTGACTGCGACTGCCGTTGCCGCTGCGACTGTCATCGCGAATGCGACTACGACTGCAAGAACAGCAGAATTCGACAACTGGATTTTCATTTGAATCTTAAGGGGAATGCTTTCAGATATGCTTCTACACATCGCTGTTAGGTTGCTTTGCCGGGATAATGTTGTCGGTTGACCCCTGCAAAGGACGAGGCCGCCGCCAGGGCCAGGGAGGAGGCCGAAGCTAGGGCGAGGGAGGAGGCCAGGGCGGCAGAGGCTCGGGCCAGGGAGGAGGCCGATGCAGAGGCAGCGGAGGAGGCCCAGGCCGCGGCGCGGACCCTGGCAGAGGCCGCCGAGCTGGCAGCGAAGGCAAGGGAGGAGGCCGATGCAAAGGCTCAGATGGGGGAAGAGGTGCCGAAACCGCTGCCCTTCCATCGTCTTCGTCTCTTGGGGGCCTCCTAGGGGGCCCTCCCTCGTCGCCACCGCCGGAATCGCCTCGAAGTTTTGTTCAGAACGCACCCCGGGAGATGTGCGGGAGTAGCGGTATCGGTACCTTTCGATTTCCCCAGAAAGGTTTGGGAGGAGGCCGAAGGAAAGGCGAAGGAGGGGGTCGAGGCGGCAGAGGCTCTGGCCAAGGACGGGGCCGAGGCAGAGGCAGCCGAGGAGGCGCAGGCAGCTGTGGAGGAGGCCACCGAGGCCGATGCCGAGGCAGATGCGGAGCCCCAGGCTGAGAAGGGCGAGGCGGAAGCCTGCGAGTCGGCCAAAGATGCAGCGGAAGAGGAGGTAGACGATGAGGAGGCGTCGATCGCCAGAGATGAAGGCGACGTCGTGGCTGACGAGGAGGCCGAGGCCAAGGCAGAGGTGAGGGGCCAGGAGGAGAAAGAGTTGGCCGATGAGGCCAACGAGGCCAAGGAGACCCTGGAGTCGAAGGGCGCCGAGGCCCAGGCCGAGGCCCAGGACGCCCAGGCCAGGACAGAAGCCGAGGCCGAGGAGGCAGGCGGCGACCAGGAGGATATCCGGGCCGAGGCCTCCGAGGAGGCCGACGAGGACGGCGCCGACGGCCCGCCCCTGAAGAAGGCGAGGGCACAGGGCGACGACGAGGGCGCCGAGATTCAGGAGGAGGTGGAGTCGCCGCCCGCCAGGTGCGAGGGCCAGGCGGCGCCTCACGCGGCGGAGGACACGGCGCCCGCGGAGGCGGCGGATGAGGAGAAGGCCGACGTCCCCGACGCGGCTGACCTGCGCAGCGCCGAGGTCGAGAGCCCGCCGCGCAAGAGGGCCAGGTCCGAGGGTACCGACGAGGAGGCCGCGCAGAAGGGGGACGGCGAGGCTGCAGCGCCCGAGGAGCGCCCCGCGGCTGCCGCGCCCGTGGCACAGGCGGCGGCCGCGCCGGTGGCGCCGCTGGAGTACGGCCGCGTCGCTGCGCCGCAGGCCGCCCAGTGGCCCGGCGCAGCTCAGTGGCCCGGTGCACCTCAGTGGCCCGGGGCAGCCCAGCAGTGGCCTGGCGCAGCCCAGCAGTGGGCCGGTGGAGCCCAGTGGCCCGGCGCAGCCCAGCAGTGGCCTGGCACCGCCCGCCAGTGGCCGGGGGCATCTCAGTGGCCGGGCGCAGCCCAGCAGTGGCCTGGCGCAACCCAATGGCACGGTGCATACCGGCGTTGAGCCCAGGGAGGGAGTCACTGCGCATGAGGTTGCGGTCGCGCAGTCTTCGCCAGGAACGCGGAGACGGGGGCCTTGGAGTGAGGCTGACCAGCGGGGCAGCGTGCGCCACGGCACGTCCTGGCAAGGACCGGCGGCGCTCACAGGGGGGGCATGGCGAGGGGGGCGGCCGTCTCAGAAGGCACCCCGCGTTGCAGAAGCCCGCCTTCGTGTCAGACGCCATCTGACAAAGCACGCCCTGCGAAACCCTTCCAGGGACATAGCTACCCGACGTCGTGATTTGTTTGCAACGTGGCCCCAGAGGTCTGGACCCCTTTGCTGGGGGACTGGCTTCTCAGCCTGACTGATTTTCGACGGCCCCAGGGCCCCGCAAGGGCCCGCAGAGCCCCAAAGTTGCCAACACGTCCCGTCGTGATTCTTCCACGGCGTGAGGAGGAGGGGGAGGAGGGGGAGGAGGAGGAGGAGGAGGAGGAGGAGGAGGAGGAGGAGGAGGAGGAGGAGGAGGAGGCCTCGTGGACGCAGCGGGCGGAGAACGGGAAGTGTTAGGCACCCACGGTGGCACGTCGGGGTGCAAGCTTTCCTCCAGCCGCCCTGGGAGAGCCGGGCCGGGCGAACGGGGGGGATTGGGAAAGGGGGGGTTACGACATCTGCTGCATGCAGCTGGTTTCGGCTTCACCGAGAGGCCCATTCCTCGATATACGTAGCCGCCTCCGGCGCCGGGAGGCGCCGGGAAAATCGGCTATACGTGAGCTTCTTCTCAAGCCCCCCCTTTGCTCTCCCCCCCTTTCGCCCGACCCGAGAGAGGCGTCCCCGATGGCGGAGCAGCTCGGGTCCCCTCCCCCCTCTCGCCCTGCACCCCGGTGCGCGCCGCGAGCAGCAGCCGTGGGCCGGGGCGGGGGCCACGGCTGGCCATATGGGAGCGGGGCCGGGCGGCGCGGCTGTGGGCAGCCGCCGGGCCGACGAATTCGAGGAGCTCCGTGCTTCTTTCCTCTCCCTGCCCTCCCCTCCCCTCCCCTCCCTCGCCTCCCCTCCCTCGGCCTCCTCGCGCCGAGGACAGGAGGCCACGTGCGAGCCCTGCCCCACCAGCCCACGATTGCTAAGGGGAGAGGCGGGGTTTGTACTTCGCTCGGGAGGTCCCGAGCGAAGGTGCGTGGGCTGGTGGGGTAATTAGGGCTCTCGTGTGGCCTCCTTGCGCCGTGGAGGGAGACTGTGGGGCCACCGGGAGTCCTGACCATTCCCCGGGGCCGGTTTTTACCTCGGGTAGTTTTCGATGGTCCCGGGGCCCGGCGAGGGCCTCCAGAGGCCCGAAACGGCGAACACGTGGGAGGTCTGGATCCCTCTAGAGCCTCGCCTCCCATTCCCTGCTCGCACTCCTCCCCTCAGGGCCGCCGCGCTCCTCGAGCCCGATGGGCGAGGTGTCGCGGCCCCCTTTGTAGTCCCAGGGCCGCCTCCGGTGGGTGCCGGTCGCGGAGTGTATTCGCCTTCCGTGGGGTCGCCTCCGGCGGGTGCCGGTCGCGGAGGCCACGGAGCCTTTGTCCAGGTGTTGCCAGGGGTGTCCCTGGCGCAGTTTTCAGAGAATCAAGACGGAGGTTTTCCTGAGTTTTCGGATTCTAGCGGCCCTCGCCGGGCCCCGGGGCTGTCAGAAAACGACTCAGGATGAGAAAAGCTGGTCCCAGAGGCGGGTGTCGGTGCGGTCCGAGGCTGCGGTGTCGTGCCGTATGGGCGCACGTCTCCGCACCCGTGGTGGCTACCATCAGTGCTTGTATCCGTTGAAATGCACACTGCTCCCATGTCGTCGTAGAGAGATTTGGGCCCGGGGAGTGGGTCGAGACCTCCGGGGGTCCACGTTGTGAGACAGCTGTGGCGTCGGGGCCTGGGAAGGGCGTCCCTGGCCCAAGGTATCCCCAGCCTGTCGCGCCAGTTTGGAGCCCAACAACCCTCTGGGCCTCGCGAGGGTTGCTCTGGTGGCTGCTGGGGGGCTTCTGGAAATCCTGGGGGCACCTTGTGGAGCCGGGGGGCACCTTTGGCAGCACCCGGCTTTGTGCTTGGGGCGCTCGCGTGCGTGTCGCTCGGCTGGCGAGTGGGCAAACCACTCCTCACGCGAGCCGCCGCGCGCTCGCCACCAGCTGTGCGGAGTGGGCTGCGGAGTCGCGCTGGGCGACGGATGTCCTGTCCTCAGGCAGCGTCGCCAGGGCAGTCTCCCCATCCAGCAGGCTCGAGCCTGCTGTCACCATTCGGCGGAGGGTTCGAAAAATGGTTGCGAGGCCTTGGAGGTGCGTGGAGGGGATGAGGCCCGCTGGGTTGGGTGCCTGCGGGGCGTGCTCCTCCTCCTCCTTCTCCTATTCCTCCTCCCTGACCCGCTCCTCTCTCTCTCTCTCTCTGTCCGTCTATGTGTGTGTGTATATGTGTGTGGGTGCGTGCGTGCGTGCTTGCGTGCGTGCGTGCGTGTCTGTCTGTCCGTCTGTCTGTCGCTATGACTCTGTCTTTTGAACATTATTTATTCTAAAGAATAATTATTGTTGGGACCCCTGGTGCGCGACCCCCTCGCCGCGCCTAGGCCGCAGCTACATTTTCATCATTTTCGTGAGGAAGCCTCAGGTAATACGATGTCATCAAGATCCGGTTGTTTTGTTCCCCCCCGCTGTCCCTTGCAAAAAACACTATAAAATGAAATTTCTTGTTCTAAAATAACCAAACTTCAAGAATCCCTTGCAAAAAATAAGGTAAAGTGGACATTCGCGCGCGCAAGACGAAATCCTTCCAAAACCTTAGTGTTCGTAACGATTTCAACATAAAAACATCAAACAACCAATGTTTTTTTTTTTTTTAAGTGTCACAATTTCATCCCGCGCGCTCTTGCGGATTTGCAGGAAACCCAACTTTTTTAAACATTTCTGTCAAACGGGCTTTTGCGATCAACTTCTTCACGTGCTTCGAACTTCTCCAACAACGGTTGCGCACCTGCCAGGGCCATCATCCCTGTCAAATAATACCATGCGGGACACATTCGTTTTTTCTTTCCGTGCGCACGCCGAAATCTTCAAAAACCATTGGGTTTCGTAGGAATTTTAGCACCGCGCAACATAACATCATTTTTCGCACCGTAGGCCCTTCAAGTCGTCGTCGTCGTATACTAAGCTAGTTTCCACAAGATGTTACCACAAAATGTCATTGAAACCATGCGCCAGTGTAGTAGCCACGGTCGTCCGCATGCCACGAAGTGAAGTGTCCGAACGTCATAGGGCGGGAAGCTGGGTGTGGGTGGTGGCGAAGAGTCGTTTGGAAATTTGGTAGAGCTTGAACCGGCCCCCCCACAAAGTGGGGGTATTGCCCGCCTCCTATGAAAACCCTGGCACTGGTGAGAACACTGAGTGCGTCGGGTAAAATGATTGTTGTTGTTGTTGTTGTTGTTGCTGTTGCTGTTGCTGTTGCTGTTGCTGCTAGTAGGAGTATAGTAGTAGTAGTAGTAGTAGTAGTAGTAGTAGTAGTAGTAGTAGTGCAGTAGTAGTAGTAGCGTAGTAGTAGTAGTAGTAGTAGTAGTAGTAGTAGTAGTAGTAGTAGTAGTAGTAGTAGTAGTAGTAGTAGTAGTAGTCGTAGTAGTAGTAGTAGTAGTAGTAGTAGTAGTAGTAGTAGAGTAGTAGTAGTAGTAGTAGTAGTAGTAGTAGTAGTAGTAGTAGTAGTAGTAGTAGTAGTAGTAGTAGTAGTAGTAGTAGTATAGTAGTAGTAGTAGTAGTAGTAGTAGTAGTAGTAGTAGTAGTATAGTAGTAGTAGTAGTAGTAGTAGTAGTAGTAGTAGTAGTAGTAGTAGTAGTAGTAGTAGTAGTAGTAGCATAGTAGTAGTAGTAGTAGTAGTAGTAGTAGTAGTAGTAGTAGTAGTAGTAGAGTAGTAGTAGTAGTAGTAGTAGTAGTAGTAGTAGTAGTAGTAGTAGTAGTAGTAGTAGTAGTAGTAGTAGTAGTAGTAGTAGTAGTAGTAGTAGGGGACTGAACGACCCTGAATGGGCGGGCTACAGCAAGAAGGCGCGGAACAAAGCCAAGAGGGAGCGCCTGGAGATGGCGCACAGGGAGTTGGCGCTCTACGAGCGCCGCCACAACCTGAAGGAGGGCAGCCTCTCGGGCGGCGGGGGTGGTACAGGGGCCGCCCCGCGCGCCACCCCCGTTTGCACCGCAAGCGCCCCACCAGCGAGCGGGGCCCGCGGCAGCCAGGACCCGCCACCACCGCCATCTGGAGTCCCGCCAGAGGCCGCGGCCATCATGGGCCCCCCGCCGCCGCCGCCGACGGCGCCCCCTGATGTGCCGCCGCCGCCGACGCACCCGCCACCGCAGACGGACCCGCTCCCGCAGCAGATCCCAAGCGCTGCAGCCCTGAACGTGGCCCTTGGTGAAGACCTTGAGCGCCAGATCTTTGGGCCCCCAGGGCAGGCGGTTGGCAGTGGCGACCTCGGCGGGGAGGTGCGGGCGCTGCCGTCGCAGGTCTTTGCTGCCATTACGCAGAGAACAGGCCAGCAGGCCTGAAGGATAATGCCCAGCAGGATCCAGGGCCTCGGCAGGCCACGTGAGTCCATGCCAAGTTGTCTACTTGCCACTCTCTGTAGCGCGGCGGGCCCACAGCGGCACCCCCCTCGCGTGGCAGCATCTGTTGCCTTTGCCTCGGCTCGGCGCATGACTACCTGTGCGCCCAGCCACCTTGGTTCGCCAACTGGCTTGCCATCTCGGCCTCCTCACGCTCACTTGCGCTCGTTGGCCTCGCTGGCGGTGCTGGGGCAGCCCCGTGTACTGCAGCGTCGCCGTCAGGCGCCTGGCCATTTTGGCCTGCCATCCTGGCCTCCTCTCGCGCCTTCTTGCGCTTGTAGGCCTGGGTGGCGGTGCTGGGGTCGCCCCGCGTGCTGCTATGCCGCCGCCAGCGCCTTCCTTTTTGCTGTAGGGACCAGCTGCCCTCGGCCAGGCGCCTGTTGCTGCGTGCACGTCAGACCCGCCCTTGGCTTGTCATCCAGGCCTTGCCTCGCGCCTTCTCGCGCTAGTCGGCCTGGGTGGCGGCGCTGGGGTCGCCCCGTGCGCTGCTGCGCCGGTGATGGCGCTTCATTCTGGGCCGTTGGTCCAACTGCCCACAGTGCGAGCGCCTGACGATGCAAGCGTGTCAGACCCGTTCTTTCACCCAGAAGAGGTGCGCGCTAGATACTGGCAATGAGGCGGCCACAAGGACGCTCTTCCCTAGGTGGTTGAGCCGTGGTGATGTGGTGCACGAGACCGCCAGTAGTAGTAGTAGTAGTAGTAGTAGTAGTAGTAGTAGTAGTAGTAGTAGTAGGAGTAGGAGTAGGAGTAGGGGTAGGAGTAGGGGTAGGAGTAGGAGTAGGGGTAGTAGTAGTAGTAGTAGTAGTAGTAGTAGTAGTAGTAGTAGTAGTAGTAGTAGTAGTAGTAGTAGTAGTAGTAGTAGTAGTAGTAGTTAGTAGTAGTCGTAGTAGTAGTAGTAGTAGTAGTAGTAGTAGTAGTAGTAGTAGTAGTAGTAGTAGTAGTAGTAGTGTAGTAGTAGTAGTCGCAGCAGCAGCAGTTTGACATTATTAATTCTAAAGAATAATTATTGTTGGGCCCCCTGGTGCACGCCCCCCTGCGCCGCCTAGGCCGCAGCTACATTTTCATCATTTTCGTGAGGAAGCCTCAGGTAAAACGATGTGATCCAGATCCGGTTGTTTTGTTGTAATCCGCTTTCCCTTGCAAAAAACACTATAAAATGACATTTCTTGTTCTAATATAATCAAATTTCAAGAATCCCTTGCAAAAAATAAGGTAAAGTGGACATTCGCGCGCGCAAGACGAAATCCTTCCAAAACCTTAGTGTTCGCAGCGATTTTAACATAAAAACATCAAAAAACCAATGGTTTTTCAACAAAAAATGTCAAAATCTCATCCCGCGCGCTCTTGCGGATTCGTAGGAAACCCAACACTTTTTAAACATTTCTGTCAAACGGGCTTTTGCGAGCAACTTTTTCGAACTTCTGCGACAACGGTTGCGCACCTGCCAGGGCCATCATCCCTGTCAAATAATACCATGCGGGACACATTCGTTTTTTCTTCGCGCGCGCACGCCGAAATCTCCAAAAACCATTGGGCTTCTTAAGAATTTTAGCACCGCGCATCATAAAATCACACGAATCGCACCGTAGGTCCTCGAAAAACACCTGCACGACTTTTCAAAATTTCTACCCGCGCGCGCTCAGTGCTCTCCACCTCCTCCTCCGGCGGGGGGCGTGAGGATCCGGCATCGCTCACAACCATCGGGACAACCATCGGGACAACCATCGGAACAACCATCGGGACAACCATCGGGGCAATCATCGGGACAGTCATCGGGACAACGATCGGGACAAGCACAACCATCAGGACAACCATCGGGACAATCATCGGGACAACGATCGGGACAACCACAACCATCAGGACAACCATCGGGACAACCATCGAGACAACCATCGGGACAACCATATCCTCTCTCTCTTGTGTATTCCCACATCCCTCAGGAATTTGCCCTAAAGATGTGATCAACTATCTTGTGAGTACGTATCATGTGTATCATGTGTATCATGTACCATATGCATCATATGCAACAGATGTTCTGTGGAAGGCTTAACAACTTCTGTGGGTTAACAAGGCTTAACAACTTCTGTGGGTGTACGAACGTAGGCTTAACAACTTCTGTGGGTGTGTACTCCACGCCAGTGTAGTAGCCACGGTCGTCCGCAGGCCACGAAGTGAAGTGTCCGAACGTCATAGGGCGGGAAGCTGGGTGTGGGTGGTGGCGAAGAGTCGTGTGGATATTTGGTAGAGCTTGCACTGCCCCCCCACAAAGTGGGGGTATTGGCTGGCGTCGCATGAAAACCCTGGCACTGGTGAGAACACTGAGCGTTCGGGTAAAGTGATTGTGGTTGTTGTTGTTGTTGTTGGTGTTGTTGTTGGTGTTGTTGTTGTTGTTGTTGTTGCTGTTGTTGTTGTTGCTGTTGATGTTTTCTTTGTGTGTGTGCGCGCGTGTGTGTGTGTGTGTGTGTGTGCGTGTGTGTGTGTGTGTGTGTCTCTCTCTCTCTCTCGCTATGTTTGGGGTTGTGGTTTCTTTCTTTTTCTCTCAACATCTATATCTCTCTTGTTCTCCCTCTCCCTCTACATCTCTCTCTCTCTCTTTCTCTTCCTCTGTCTCTCTCTCTCTCTCTCTCTCTTTCTTTTGTTACCCCTCTGTCCCTCTCCAGGGCCAGCGTCGGCCCTGCCCACCGTCGGGCAGCGAGCGACTCAGTGGCCAGACCGCTCCGCGGAGTGCCAGATGCACCACGCCGGCGGGCGAGAGTCAGCTCGCCAGCCTCCGAGCGATGCGGAGGGCGGGCTGCGCCTCCTCCTCCTCCTCCTCCTCCTCCTCCTCCTCCTCCTCCTCCTCCTCCTCCTCCTCCCCCTTGCGTGTATCCCAGTGAGGGCGAGTCGCGGCCGCGCGCGCCCCGGGGAAACACCCCAGGAGGCGCCAGGAACCCCAGGGAGGCATCGGGAGGCAGTCCCCGGAGACCACAGGAGGCACCAGAAGGCCCCAGCTAGGAGGCCCCAGAAAACTTGAGGAGGCCCCAGAAAACACCAGGAGGCCCCAGGATGCTCCCGGATACCCCAAGAGGCCTCAGGAGGCCTCAGGGGGCACCAGGAGGCACGAAGAGGCACCATGACGCACCATGACGCACCAGGAAGCCACAGGAAGCCCCAGGAGGCCCCAGGAAACCCCAGGAGGCCCCAGGGCCCCAGAAGGCATCAGGAAACGCCAGGAGGCCCCACGAGGCCCCAGAAGGCCCCATGAGCCCGTGGGAAGCAGCAGGAGATTTCACAAGGCAGGCCCCAGGAGGCCACGGGAGGCCCAAGGAGGCCACGGGAGGCCCCAGGAGGCACCAGGAAACCCCCAGGAGGCACCAGGACGTCCCAGGAGGCACCCGGAAGCCCCGGGAGGACCCAGAAGACCCCACGAAACCATAGGAAACACCAGGAGCCCCACGAGGCCCCAGAAGGCCACAGGAGGCACCAAGATGCACCAGGAATCCCCGGGAGGCACGAGGATGCCCCAGGAGGCTCCAAGAGGCACCATGGGCCGCCAGGAGACACTCGAGCGGAGGCCCATAGGGCGCCCCAGGAGGCTCGCGGAGGCTCGCAGATAGCCCCAGGAGGCCCTATAGGAAGCCACATGAGGTACCAGGAGGCCCCAGGGCCTCCCAGGAGACACCAGGAGGCCCCAGGAGGCTCCGGGAGCATTTGGGTTTGCCGTTGCGCGTTACGTGCGCGCGGTAGTTTCAATCGGGTTTGCATTCGGGTTCTATTAGGATCGGGGCAGTCTAAAGGTCATCTTCGTGCGGGACGGAAGAACCTGGCATTTCTTTGGAGGGGTATTGCAGTTGTATGTGTGTGTTGTACATGTATGTGTATTGTATGTGTGTTGCATGTGTCTCGTCGTCGCTTTGTATTTTTATTGTGCCGAAGCCAGTCCCGAACCCGAGCTCGAACCCGTATCTTTTAGCCTCTCTACACTTTTTTCCACTGCGCACAGGTGGCGTCCAATCCTAGTCGTAGTATGACTAAAAGTTGCCGTAGCGGTGGTGGTGGTAGAGGTAATGCTGTTTCTATGTAGGTAGGCAGGCCGCTAGTTGTGGTCGGAGTGGAGGAGGGGCTCAGGGGAGACAGGGGGAGGAGGGGGTCAGGAGGAGAAATGCGACGACGCAGCAGCGGCTCCCGCGGTCGATGATGCCCGAAAGTTCCTGAACAAACCAACGGCGGCGGTCCCGAGCGGGTCGCCGCGGTGGCGGCGGCGAGGCATTGTACGGAGGTGCTGGACTCCCAGCTGAGGCAACGGCAGGACTACCTGCGAAGGACGGTGGCGGCCCTGCTGGCGGGAGCCGCTGTGGGGGGGGAGTCAGTGGGATGATGGGGGAAGGACGAGGGGGAGAAGAGGAGGAGGAGGAGGAGGAGGAGGAGGAGGAGGAGGGAAAGAGGGGGCAAAGAGGGGACGCGGAAGGGTGAGGGGATTGCGATGGGGAGAGAGGCTGGGGAGGAAGGGACCGCACAATCTATGAGCCTGGCAATTGGGCAGGGACGTGAAGGGAATACCTGGGGAGGAATGGGGAAGAACGTGAAACGTAGGAAGGAGTGGTGGTGCAACCCCACCGTCAATCTGACACCGCCTTTCAGATATCAGCTGTGCATTCTTGCGTGCATCTTTCCGTGCCCGCTCCTGATGGGTTCGACCTCCACACAGACGCATCTGTTTGGGAGATGTGTGACGGCCTGGCCAGGCGGTCCACCATTGAAAGCTCGACTGGCCTCAAGGCATCCAACACATGCTCGGTATTTCCTGTAACGTGGATGCGCTTCCTTTCGGCTTGGGGCTTGGGCGCTTCCAAACACGAGTTCAAGCCATGTAACGGGGCCAGATGCACATCTGCATGACAAGCAGCGGGCTGACGCAATGCAACCTCAAAAAACTTTGCTTGGATCTCATCTTCCAAGGGCTGACCGTTAGCATGCTTAGTGCGCAATTGTTGGGATTTACCATGTGTAGCACATCGCAGCTGGGGCCACTCGATGATGGCGTTTTTTAGGGACACGCATTCCAGGGCCACGACAATAACATGATAGGATTTGCAAACGATGTGTTCACAGCTTTGTGTTTCATGAGCTACTTCTGTTTGCGCACTCTAACCGAGACAGGCAAAACGGGACGACATCGACCTAAGATGGCCGCAAGACCGGGCACCCCTCTTTCGTTCTTGGGATGAGAGTCTCCAGCAATACGGCGGGACCGACCCAATCCTCACTCCCCCTCTCGCGGCGTTCCGGTGTCGCAGGACCGGGGAGCAGAAAAAGAAGCAGTTCAGCCTGCAGGTGGACGAGCAGGTGAAGCAGGAGGAGTGGCCCCCCTCGGAAGCCCTCGGCACGTCGGCGTGCCTCCTCGTTCTCCTCACCTCTGTCCTTCTCGTCCTTCGTACCCTCGTCGCTCCTCCCCCCTCCCGCCCTTCATCCCTCCTCCCCCCGCGAAGGGAGTTCGCAGTGCGCGAGGGAGTCGCAGTGCGCGAAGGACTCTGCAGCGCGGTCCGCGGGAGGTGAACGGCCACCCGCGCTGCCGAGCGGGTGGGCCCGTGCACTGTGCCCTGCTCTGTGGCGGGCGCAGTCCCCGGGCTCGCCCGCCCGCCCGCGCGTGGTGGGGTCCGCCCGCCCGCCCGCGGGCGCGACGGCCCGCCCGGCTCAGTGCCCTGCCCGCCTGGGAAGGTCCGCTTGCCCGCTTGCCCGTCAGGGGCCGCCCGCCCTGCCCCTTCGGGCAGCACGACGACGGCGACGACGACGGCGAGGCGCACGGCGGCCCGCAGGCGCAGCGGCCAGCCAGAGGGGCGGCCCGCCAGCGAAGCGGTCCCGGCGGAGCGCTGCCCGGCGGAGAGGTCCCCAGCGACGCGGCCCGTTGCACTGCTTCTACTTTCCACCGCATCCCCCCACTCCCTCGTTTCCTCTCCGCCTTTCCCTCGCTCTCCACGTGTCCCCTCCCCTTCTTCTTGACGTCCGCCATCCCCGCCCGCTTCTTCCTCATCTTCTTCGGCGATACACCAAATATCAGCATCTCTGGTGACGACCTCGCTGGTGGCAGACTTCTCCATGACACTGGGCTGATTCGCCCGAGAAGGTTTCACTTAGGTAAAGTCAGCCCAGCCAAATTCACCTGATAAATTCACCCGGGTCAGTTCCACCCGATGCCACACCCATCCGGGTAAATTTACACGGTCGCAGTTTCATCCGGGCTGGTCAATTTCATCCGATGGCAGTTCCCCTGGGTAAATTCACCCAGGCGGGGCCACCCGGTCAAGTTCACCCCACATCCCCAGCCACGGCGTTTTCGCCGCCCACGCGCCTCTTCGCGGCCGTCGTCTCCGCTTGGTGTCTCCGATGCCAGGCCTGGGGGCCCGCGAACTCACCCGGTGCCGCGGTCGCTGCCTAGTTCTGTGGGCGCTCCGCCACGGCCCTGACCTCCTCGCGCCGTGGAAGAATCACGACGGAAGGCTCAGGGGCCCCAGGACTGTCAGAAACGGCTCAGGATGAAATGCCGGTCCCTGGGAAGGGGTCCAGACCTCTGAGGAGCCATGCGATGACAAAAAGCAGTCAAAAAGCACCACGTCGGATGTCTGGGTCCGCCAGGCAGGAGGGGGAGGAGGAGGAGGAGGAGGAGGAGGAGGAGGAGGAGAAGGAGGAGGAGGAGGAGGAGGAGGACAAGTGTAAACCTTGAATCATCAACGATTTTGAGATACACCGTCCCTCCAAGCTCTTTCTCCATAGGCCTCATACAATAATTCATTTCCACTGTGGGAAGTGTCCCGTTTGGAGACAACTGTGTGAAAATCTTGAAGCGGGCGGAAGCACCATACTCGGAAGTTCAACGTCACGTGTAAACCTGACTGCTGCGTCGTGATGATCTTGAACCGTACCAGAGCACCATCCCTGGGACTTCAACAAAGCGAATCAACGTAACTGTTGCGCCCTGACCATCCGGAGTCGTTCGAAAACACTACTTCCGGAAGGTTACCCATGAGACTCCGCGAAGACCTTACAATCTTTCCAACGAATGCGCGCGGCGCTAAGGCGCGAGCCATCGTTTGAAAACCACCCGCCCTCAATCCGTGAAACTCTTGCACATCAAAATAACGAATTATCGCGGCGCTAAGGCTCGAGCCACGTTTTGAAAACCACCCACCTTCAATCTGTGAAGCTCATGCAAATTCTGAAGACGAGTGTGCGCGGCGCATGGGCGAGAGTTACATTTTGAACGTGACTTGCCTTGAATCCGTGAAGCTCCTGCAAATTGTTACGATGAGTGTGCGCGGCGCTAAGGCGCGAGCCACATTTTGAAAACCGCCCGCCCTCAATCCGCGAAGCTCTTTCAAAGTTTCAAGACGAGTGTGCGCGGCGCTCAGGCGCGAGCCATATTTTGAAAACCACCCGCCATGAATCCGCGAAACTTTTGCAAACTTGGAAAACGAATCTGCGCGGCGCTAAGGAGAGAGCCACATTTTGAAAGCTACCCGCCCTCGATCTGTGAAACTGTTGCCAGTTTCTGAGCGTCAGGCTCATCAACGGGAAGGAAGTCTCAGGCGAAACGCCCGACCCGCCCTTCCGACAGGCCTCAGGGTGCGACAGGGAGGAGGTATTCAGTCGTAGTAGTCGTAGTAGTCGTAGTAGTCGTAGTAGTAGTAGTAGTAGTAGTAGTAGTAGTAGTAGTAGTAGTAGCAGTAGTAGTCGTAGTAGTAGTAGTAGTAGTAGTAGTAGTAGTAGTAGTAGTAGTAGTAGTAGTAGTAGTAGTAGTAGTAGTAGTAGTAGTAGTAGTAGTAGTAGTAGTAGTAGTAGTAGTAGTAGTAGTAGGTAGTAGGTAGTAGGTAGTAGGTAGTAGGTAGTAGGTAGTAGGTAGTAGGTAGTAGGTAGTAGGTAGTAGGTCGTAGGTAGTAGGTAGTAGGTAGTAGGTAGTAGGTAGTAGTAGTAGTAGTAGTAGTAGTAGTAGTAGTAGTAGTAGTAGTAGTAGTAGTAGTAGTAGTAGTAGTAGTAGTAGTAGTAGTAGTAGTAGTAGTAGTAGTAGTAGTAGTAGTAGTAGTAGTAGTAGTAGTAGTAGTAGTAGTAGTAGTAGTAGTAGTAGTAGTAGTAGTAGTAGTAGTAGTAGTAGTAGTAGTAGTAGTAGTAGTAGTAGTAGTAAGTAGTAGTAGTAGTAGTAGTAGTAGTAGTAGTAGTAGTAGTAGTAGTAGTAGTAGTAGTAGTAGTAGTAGTAGTAGTAGTAGTAGTAGTAGTAGTAGTAGTAGTAGTAGTAGTAGTAGTAGTAGTAGTAGTAGTAGTAGTAGTAGTAGTAGTAGTAGTAGTAGTGGTGGTGGTGGTGGTGGTGGTGGTAGTAGTAGTAGTAGTAGTAGTAGTCGTAGTAATAGCAGGAGGAGGAGGAGGAGGAGGAGGAGGAGGAGGAGGAGGAGGAGGAGGACAGGAGGTGGAGGACGATGAGGAGGAGGAGGAGGAGGAGGAGGAGGATGCATAGAGAGAGAGAGAGAGAGAAAGAGAGAGAGATTGATTGATGCGATCTGGAAGAGCTGCAGGAGAACCATCACCAGGAGGAGGGGGAGGAAGAGGAGGATGTTGGATGGATGGGGGAGGAGGGGGTGATGAGCGATGAGGGTAAGGAGCTCCTCAAGGAGGAGCAGGAGGAGGAAGAGAGCAGGAGGATGAGGGATGGAGGAGCCCCCCCCCCCCCCCCTAGCAAAGACAGAGGAGATGGAACTGACGCGGCAGTACACCGAGCAGCTCCTCCTGCTGCGACAGGACGCGTGGGGCCCTGTGCCAACGTCTTGCCAGGATGAGGGGGGAGAGAAGGCAGGAAGGAAGGAGTGGATGAGGGAGGGGGAGGAGAGGGAGAGGACGAAAGGGGGCGAAGGATGCTGTTGGTGATGACGATGGTGATGATGCTGATGATGATGATGATGCTGCAGATGATGATGCTGATGATGATGATGATGGTGATGATGATGATGATGCTGCTGATGATGATGCTGATGCTGATGATGATGGTAATGAGCAGGATGATGATGAGGATGAGGCTGACGATGACAACGACGATGACGTTTATGATGCTGAGGATGGTTCTGATGCTGATGCTGGTGATGATGATGAGGATGATGCGGATCATGATGAGGACGACGATGCTGATGATGATGATGATGCTGTTTATAACCATGATGTTGGTGCTGATGCCAATGATGATTATGCTGCTGATGATGATGCTGCTTCTGATGATGCCGATGACGACGATGTTGATGCTGCTGCTGCCGATTATAGTGATGATGACGCGACTGATCATAAGGCTGCTGATTATGTTGAGGATGAAGTCGATGATGTTGTTGTAAATATTGTTGTTGTTGCTGCTGCTGTTGTTGTTGCTGTTGTTGTCGTTGTTCTGGAGTTCTCATCTTTAGAGGATACTGCTGTTGACCCCCCCCCCTCTGGTAACCATTTTATGTTTCAATTCAAGTGCTTCTCCTGCGGCTCGCACCCTTTTTTACAAGGGATTGTGAGGGGACACCAAACTGAGTAATTGGGTCCCGAACTACAGCAACAACGGCTCCCGCCTGATACTCACTCGCAGTGTATTCCCAACTCGCGCTCTAGCGTGGAACTTCCTCGCATTTTTTTTTTTAGACGCCGCGCCTTCGACAACGCTCTCGCTGCGAATTTCCTCACGATCTATTTGAGAATCGCGCTATCGCTCGATACTTCCCCGCGAATCATGCAGGACGCACGGTTCAGCAACCCGCCTGCTCCTTGTCCCATCCTTCCATCCTTCTCTTTCTTTGCCTGAGGAGCTGCACGAACTACACGCTGCAGGTATGACACACACACACATATCTACATGTATATATGTATATATATATAGATACATACCCCTAGGGGGGTGCGATCGAAGACGACGAGGGCAGGTATCGAGAGTTTGGGATATACTTTTTGATTGGCACGCGAGCAGATAAGAGCGAACAGTCTTAACATTGTGATTGTTATTGTTGCTGCTGCTGCTGTTGCTGTTGTTGTTGCGGTTGTTGTTCATATCGTTGTTGCTGCTGCTGTTGCTGTTGCTGTTGCCGTTGTGGTTGTTGTCGTTGTGGTTGTTATTGGTGCTGCTGTCGTTGTTGTTGGTGTTGTTGCTCTTGTTCTCGTTGTTTGTGTTGTCGTTGATGCTGTTGCTGTTGAACTTTCATTTCTGAAGGATCATTATTGTCGACCCCCCCTCACCGGTGCATACTGTTTTTCCCCACATCCAAAGTGGGGTTCTTGTTGTCTCTGGACACCCCGCGCAGGAACAGGAACACACACACACACCCACTCACACTCACTCGCACTCTCTCATCATCAACCTCATCAGCATCATCGATGATGCTCTCTCACATGCTTAGTCACTCACATACTCATCATCATCATCACTCGCACTCTCTCACACGCTCACGATCATCATCATCATCATCATCATCATCATCATCATCATCATCATCATCATCCATCGGCATCGGCATCATCCTCATTCAAACATCATCATCGCCACCACCACTCACAATCAATCATCATCCTCTTCACCACTCATCTTCACCACCACTCATCATCCTCATCCTCATCATCGTTGAGTAAATTGTGAGGAAGTCTCAGGCGGGAGCCCCCTCCCTATGGGGCCCGCAGATCATGTTGGTAATCCGAGCGGGTCATCGGAACCCTGTAACTGTCGTCACTTTTGGGCTCCCCAGGCCTGAAAATGGAGGAAGTCTCAGGCGGGAGCCTCGTCTGTGAGTGAATTGGGTGGAAGTCTCAGGCGGGAGCTCCCTCCCTATGGGGCCCGCAAATCATGTTGGTAATCCGAGCGGGTCATCGGAACCCTGTAACTGTCGTCACTTTTGGGCTCCTCAAGCCTGAATATGGAGGAAGTCTCAGGCGGGAGCCTCGTCTGTGAGTGAACTGCGAGGAAGTCTCAGGCGGGAACTCCCTCCCTATGGGGCCCGCAGATCATGTTGGTAATCCGAGCGGGTCATCCAAAACCTGTAACTGTCGTCAATTTTGGGTTCTCGCGCTGCCAGAACGCAGTTCCCAGGCCACATTTTGGACGCAACAAGGAGGAGATGAGCATGGTGGCAGCCGCGCTGTACAACGCGCTGGACCTTCGCGCCTGCCACGGACGCAGTGACACGCACGACGTGCAGGAGTCGAACTACCAGCGGCCACACCACCACTTCGGGCGCGTGCCCATGGTGTTGCACCTCGGCGATTTCCTGCAGCTGAAGCCCACCGGCAGCATTGGCCTCCTGACGGACGTGAACGAGCGCCTGGACGACGACGAGTCGTACAGGTACGCGGACCCGCCGACGGTGGAGATCCAGCACGCCATCAAGGTCTTCTCTCAGATCCCCTGCGTCTTCGGGCTGAAGGGCACGAAGCGCTTCGAGCCCGGGGACCCTCTGATCACGTTCCTGGGCTGCATGCGCGAGGGCAAGCCCTTCCCACCTGAGGTCTGGTCCGCCTGGGAGAAGACGTTGGCCACGGACAACCAGGGCGTCCTGGACCCTCGGCACCAGCGCGAGAACTTTCGGCTCGGCTACGGCATGGGCATATACTGGGAGACGCTGGCGAGGTGGATCAACACGCGCGCTCGTCGCGACGCTCGGCGTCTGGGCGTGCCCCTTGTTTTCCTGCAGACCGTTGACGAGTGCGGCGCGATTCAGGGCGAGCCCGAGGCGGGTCGGCGCCTCCTGAACGTCCCGAACATGCACAAGACGGGGGACATCCACGGCGTTTTACCGGCCCACGTCGGCATGGAGGTGCGGTTCACGGCAGCGCAGGAGGAGCTGAAAAAGAAGAAGTTGGGGCTCGTGCAGGAGCAGCGGGCCACCATCGTGTCCTTCGAGTTCCACCACGAGGACGAGCAGCGCTACGAGGAGTGCTCGGCAGGCCAGCTGTTTCGCCCCCGCTTCCTACCGCGGGGAATCTGGCTGCAGGTGCACGGCTTCAAGGAGTCTCCGATCTACCAGGAGGTCGCCGAGGTGCTGCGACAGGGCGCCGAAGGCGCCGACGACGACGGCCAGGCCGAGGCGCGGGCGCGGAGCTTGCTGATGTTCAGGCCTAGCGAAAGGGAGTTCACATGGCAGAGCTCGGGGGCGCGCAGCGTGCGCCGCTCGGGGTTCACCCTGACGCGCGCGTCCTACCTGACCTCCACGCTGTCGCAGGGCCAGACGCTGCGCAAGGGCGTCACCATCGACTGCGCGAGAGACGAGGACGCTGGCCGCACGGGCATGTCGGACGAGCAGTGGTGGCTGCGCCTCTACGTCATGTTCTCCCGCGCCACGCGCATGCGGAACGTGCTGATCCTGCGGCCGCCGCCGCGAGAGTTCCTGGAGCGCGGGCCGCCGGCGTCCCTGCGGAAGGCGCTCCTGGTGTTCGACAAGAGAGCGGTTTTGTCCAGGGCGGAGGCGAAGCAGCTCGCGGCAGAGCTGGGCTTCGTGCTGCCTTCCGCCTGAGCGCGGCTGCGCCTCGCTCGAAGCCCGCGGGGTTGTCCCAACGGCTTGGTCTTGCGCGCCAGCGGCTCGCGGGGTTGTCCCGACAGCCTGGCCCGCGGGGTTGTCCCAACGGCTGCGCGACGTGACCAGTAGAGAACGCGCCTGTGCTGGCCGTGGCGGCGACGGCGCCGAGGAACATCGACATGCGCGCTCATGCAACAGGAAGGGGAGGAGGTGGCGGGGCGCGGAACAAACAGGGGGGCGAGGATGGGGACAACGTAAGGAGTGGAAGGGGGGCCCGCGCCAAGGCGAGAGGAAATATACGCAGAAGAGACAGCCAGGACGCCTCACCAACCACGAGGACGACGGTGATGGCTTTTTCCAGATTCGCCCAGAGGATTCTTATGTGGGGTTCTTCCGTCGGAGTAATTCTGAATCAAAGTGTGCCCCTCGACGCTCGCACCCTGTTTTTTGACGGGGCAGGTCTTGGTGCTCAATCTGTGCCCCTGGCCCCCCGGATTACAACAACAACGGCTCCCGCCCGAGACTTCCTCCAAATCTACTCAGGACCCCCGCTCTTGAGACTTCCTCACAATTTACTCAGGATCGGTGCCCCCGCCTGTGCCTTCCTCGCAATTTAGTCAGGGCCCCCGCTCCCATCTGAGACTTCCTTACAATTTTCTCAGGAACGGCGCTCCCGCTTGAGACTTCCTCGCAATTGAATCAAGACTTCCTCGCAATTGAACCAAGACCTCCTCGCAATTTAGTCAAGACCCCCGCTCTCGCCAGAGAGCCCTTCACACTTTATGCAGGAATTGTGCTCTCGCCTGTGACTTCCATGCAATGTATTCAGACATCGCGCTTTCAACGCTCATGCCAAGAATGCCGTTACAATTTACTTAGTAATCGAGCTCTCGCCATACTCAGACATCCCGCTTGAATGTCCCAACCGCCCGACCCGCCCGTCAGGGGATCGCCCGCCCGTCGTGGGCTCCCGCCCGAGACTTCCTTCAGGAACGGCGCTTTCGCTCAGGACTTCCTCGAACGTTCACGCTCTTACCTCCCTGCTCCTCCTTCCTCCTCCCTCCTCCCTCCTCCCTCCTCCCTTCTCTCCTCCCTTCTGTCTCCCTCCTCTCTTCCCTAATCCTCATGCTTCTCTGCCCTATCCCCTCTCCCTCCTCTCTCCCTTCTCCCTCCCCTCTCCTGCCTCCTCCCTTCCTCTTTTTTTTTTGTTCTCTCTCTCTCTCTCTCTCTGTCCCCCCTCTCTCTCTCTCTTTCTCAACTTTTTTTCTCTCTCTCTGCGTCTAATCAACCGCCCCCCTCTTCGCTCCTTCTCTCCTGGCGTTTTTCCTCTTCCTTCGTCCCTCCCCTTCCCTTCCCTCCACTCTCCCTCGTTTTCCCCCTCCTCTTTTTGCAGGGCCCAGACCAATTCCAGTGGCGGGCACATGTACGCCCACGAAGGATTGTCCGCCCGTTCAGCTTTGCCCGCCTGTCTACGCCCGCCACCCCCCGCAAAGAGAATAATCTCCCCAAAGGGGGTGTGATCGAAGACGAAAAGGGCGGGTACCGAGGGTGTGGGGAACTCGTTTTGAATGACACGCGGGCAAATAAGAGCGAACAGTCTTATGATGATGGTTGTTGTTGCTGCTGCGGCTGTTGTTGTTGTTGTTGAACTCATTCCCGAAGAATAATTATCGTTGATCCCCCCGTCCGGTGCACGTTGTTTGTTCCATTGAAGTGCCCTTCCCGGGGCTCGCACCTTTTTTTCAGGGAAAGTCTTTAGGGTCAAACTGTGTTGTTGGCCCTGGGTTTACAACAACAGCTCCCGCCTGATATTTCCTCACAATTTATTGAAGATCGCGCTCTCGCTTGGGACGTCCTTGCAATATACCACCGGATCGTGGCTCCCGCTTGATATTTCTTCACAATTTATTGAAGAATCGCGCTCTCACTTTTGCTTCCGCGTTCCTCTCGACACCTCTGCAGTTCTTATTTTCCTTCCGCCCCACTCTCCCAACATCGCGCTTCTTTTCCGGGTTCCACGACATTTGTTTCTGACACCAGTTCGCAGCTGTACGTCTTCCCGGGGGCGTATCCACGATCTGTTCTTTCAAGGGGGTGGTACGTTGCGCTGTTTATGGCGCGACCCATGGCGAAACTCATTGTTAATCTGT
>CAUYUJ010018693.1:136584-196584 GCA_963575745.1 Prorocentrum cordatum | reverse complement strand
CTTTTACGTCATCCCTTTGGGGCTGCGATCTGTGAAACTGTCGCCACTTTCGAGGGCTGCTGGTGGGTCCAGCGTAGTGAGGCACCACGCAGATTCAGATTAGACCTCGCCATCCCTCGGGGGCTGCGATCTGCGAAACTGTCACCGCTTTCGAGGGCTGCTGGTGGGTCCAGCGGAGTGAGGCACCACGCAGATTCAGATTAGACCTCGCCATCCCTGGGGGGCTGCGATCTGCGAAACTGTCGCCACATTCGAGGGCTGGTGGGTCCAGCGGAGTGAGGCACCACGCAGATTCAGATTAGACCTCGACTTTCGAGGGCTGCTGGTGGGTCCAGCGGAGTGAGGCACCACGCAGATTCAGATTAGACCTCGCCATCCCTGGGGGTTTGCGATCTGCGAAATTGTCGTCACTTTCGAGGGCTGCTGGTGGGTCCAGCGGAGTGAGGCACCACGCAGATTCAGATTAGACCTCGCCGTCCCTGGGGGGCTGCGATCTGCGAAACTGTCGTCACTTTCGAGGGCTGCTGGTGGGTCCAGCGGAGTGAGGCACCACGCAGATTCAGATTAGACCTCGCCATCCCTGGGGGGCTGCGATCTGCGACACTGACGCCACATTCGAGGGCTGCTGGTGGGTCCAGCGGAGTGAGGCACCACGCAGATTCAGATTAGACCTCGCCATCCTTGGGGGGCTGCGATCTGCGACACTGTCGCCACATTCGAGGGCTGAGGGTGGGTCCAGCGGAGTGAGGCACCACGCAGACTCAGATTAGACCTCGCCATCCCTGGGGGGCTGCGATCTGCGACACTGACGCCACATTCGAGGGCTGCGATCTGCGAAACTGCCGTCACTTTCGAGGGCTGCTTGTGGGTCCAGCGGAGTGAGGCACCACGCAGATTCAGATCAGACCTCGCCATCCCTGGGGGGCTGCGATCTGCGACACTGTCGCCACTTTCGAGGGCTGCTGAGGGGCACAGCACGGTGGGTACTCACCGCAGACTCAGATTAGACCTCGCCATCCTTGGGGGGCTGCGATCTGTGAAACTGTCGCCACTTTCGAGGGCCGCAGACTCAGACTAGACCTCGCCATCCCTGGGGGGCTGCGATCTGTGAAACTGTCGCCACTTTCGAGGGCTGCTGAGGGGCACAGCACAGTGGGTACTCGCAGACTCAGATTAGACCTCGCCATCCCTGGGGGGCTGCGATCTGTGAAACTGTCGCCACTTTCGAGGGCTGCTGAGGGGCCAGCACAGTGGGTACTCACCGCAGATTCAAATTAGACCTCGCCATCCCTGGGGGGCTGCGATCTGTGGAACTGTCGCCACTTTCGAGGGCTGCTGAGGGGCACAGCACAGTGGGTACTCACCGCAGACTCAGATTAGACCTCGCCATCCTTGGGGGGCTGCGATCTGTGAAACTGTCGCCACTTTCGATGGCTGCTGAGGGGCCCAGCGCAGTTGGTACTCACCGCAGAGTCAGATTAGACTCGCCATCCCTGGGGGGCTGCGATCTGCGACACTGTCGCCACTTTCGAGGGCTGCTGAGGGGTCCAGCACACTGGGTACTCACCGCAGAGTCAGATTAGACCTCGCCATCCCTGGGGGGGCTGCGATCTGTGAAACTGTCGCCACTTTCGAGGGCTGCTGAGTGGCCCAGCACAGTGGGTACTCACCGCAGGCTCAACTTGGACCTCGTCATCTCTGGGGGGGCTGCGATCTGTGAAACTGTCGTTACTTTCGAGGGCTGCTGAGGGACCCAGCACAGTGGGTACTTACCGCAGGCTCAAATTAGACCTCGCAATCCCTGGGGGGCTGCGATCTGTGAAACTGTCGCCACTTTCGAGGGCTGCTGAGGGGCCGAGCACGGTGGGCTTCCCGCACGTTTTTCTTTTGCTCGTCGTTCCCGACTCCCCATGTCCTCTTCGAGCCTGTAGCTGTCGCCCCTCTTTCTTGTACGGTTCTCCTGCACATCATGTCATAGGCGCGTGTCCCAAGTAGCTTACATATCAAACAACGGATCCTGCAATTTGATTGTCCATGCAAGTTTCGGCCAACTCCTCGTTTCCCATGATACAAATGGGTTGGGTACGTCGCCAGGGTGATTTCCCAACCCTCCTGCGTTGGGTACTCGTTTTGAATAGAGCACTGCGGTCTCCACCTTCCTTCCTTCCCGTCCTCCTCCTCTCTTCCCTCTTCCTCTCCTCTCTTGCTTCCCTTCTCCGCCTCTCTTCGCTCCTCCTCTTCTCTCTTGCATCCCTTCTCCTCTCTTCGCTCCTCCTCTCTTGCTTCCCTTCTCCTCCTCTCTTCGCTCCTCCTCTTCTCTCTTGCCTTTTACGTCATCCCTTTGGGGCTGCGATCTGTGAAACTGTCGCCACTTTCGAGGGCTGCTGGTGGGTCCAGCGGAGTGAGGCACCACGCAGATTCAGATTAGACCTCGCCATCCCTGGGGGGCTGCGATCTGCGAAACTGTCGCCACATTCGAGGGCTGCTGGTGGGTCCAGCGGAGTGAGGCACCACGCAGATTCAGATTAGACCTCGCCATCCCTGGGGGGCTGCGATCTGCGAAACTGTCGTCACTTTCGAGGGCTGCTGGTGGGTCCAGCGGAGTGAGGCACCACGCAGATTCAGATTAGACCTCGACTTTCGAGGGCTGCTGGTGGGTTCAGCGGAGTGAGGCACCACGCAGATTCAGATTAGACCTCGCCATCCCTGGGGGTTTGCGATCTGCGAAATTGTCGTCACTTTCGAGGGCTGCTGGTGGGTCCAGCGGAGTGAGGCACCACGCAGATTCAGATTAGACCTCGCCGTCCCTGGGGGGCTGCGATCTGCGAAACTGTCGTCACTTTCGAGGGCTGCTGGTGGGTCCAGCGGAGTGAGGCACCACGCAGATTCAGATTAGACCTCGCCATCCCTGGGGGGCTGCGATCTGCGACACTGACGCCACATTCGAGGGCTGCTGGTGGGTCCAGCGGAGTGAGGCACCACGCAGATTCAGATTAGACCTCGCCATCCTTGGGGGGCTGCGATCTGCGAAACTGTCGCCACATTCGAGGGCTGAGGGTGGGTCCAGCGGAGTGAGGCACCACGCAGATTCAGATTAGACCTCGCCATCCCTGGGGGGCTGCGATCTGCGACACTGACGCCACATTCGAGGGCTGCGATCTGCGAAACTGTCACCACTTTCGAGGGCTGCTGGTGGGTCCAGCGGAGTGAGGCACCACGCATATTCAGATTAGACATCGCCATCCCTGGGGGGCTGCGATCTGCGAAACCGTCGCCACTTTCGAGGGCTGCTGAGGGGCACAGCACAGTGGGTACTCACCGCAGACTCAAATTCGATCTCGCCATCCCTGGGGGGGCTGCGATCTGTGAAGCTGTCGCCACTTTCGAGGGCTGCTGAGGGGCACAGCACAGTGGGTACTCACCGCAGACTCAGATTAGACCTCGCCATCCTTGGGGGGCTGCGATCTGTGAAACTGTCGCCACTTTCGAGGGCCGCAGACTCAGACTAGACCTCGCCATCCCTGGGGGGCTGCGATCTGTGAAACTGTCGCCACTTTCGAGGGCTGCTGAGGGGCCCAGCACAGTGGGTACTCACCGCAGACTCAGATTAGACCTCGCCATCCCTGGGGGGCTGCGATCTGTGAAACTGTCGCCACTTTCGAGGGCTGCTGAGGGGCCCAGCGCAGTGGGTACTCACCGCAGACTCAGATTAGACCTCGCCATCTCTGGGGGGCTGCGATCTGTGAAATTGTCGCCACTTTCGAGGGCTCTAGGGGCACAGCACACTGGGTACTCACCGCAGACTCAGATTAGACCTCGCCATCCTTGGGGGGCTGCGATCTGTGAAACTGTCGCCACTTTCGAGGGCTGCTGAGGGGCCCAGCACAGTTGGTACTCACCGCAGAGTCAGATTAGACCTCGCCATCCCTGGGGGGCTGCGATTTGTGAAACTGTCGCCACTTTCGAGGGCTGCCGAGGGGTCCAGCACACTGGGTACTCACCGCAGACTCAGATTTGACCTCGCCATCCCTGGGGGGCTGCGATCTGTGAAACTGTCGCCACTTTCGAGGGCTGCTGAGGGGCCCAGCACAGTGGGTACTCACCGCAGGCTCAAATTGGACCTCGCCATCCCTGGGGGGCTGCGATCTGTGAAACAGTCGTTACTTTCGAGGGCTGCTGAGGGACCCAGCACAGTGGGTACTTACCGCAGACTCAGATTAGACCTCGCAATCCCTGGGGGGCTGCGATCTGTGAAACTGTCGCCACTTTCGAGGGCTGCTGAGGGGCCGAGCACGGTGGGCTTCCCGCACGTCTTTCTCCTGCTCTTCGTTCCCGACTCCCCATGTCCTCTTCGAGCCTGTAGCTGTCGCCCCTCTTTCTTGTATGGTTCTCCTGCACATCATGTCATAGGCGCGTGTCCCAAGTAGCTTACATATCAAACAACGGATCCTGCAATTTGATTGTCCATGCAAGTTTCGGCCAACTCCTCGTTTCCCATGATACAAATGGGTTGGGTACGTCGCCAGGGTAATTTCATGCTTTGGGACACCCAGAAGCCTGGAGCGGCCTCCCGGGGCCTTCGCGAAGACCTCCAGAGACCTCTGGAGACCCCCAGGGAGCTCCTCCGGGGGACTCCAGGGGACTCCAGAGAGGAGCGGAGGCTTCGAGAGACGTCGGGGACACCTCCAGGGGCTTCTGTAGACCTCAGGTCTGGGCGTCGTGGCAGCATCATGTCGGGCGTTCTGGCCCTGTTGCGGCACAGCCTGCCCCCCACTGTCTGGCGCACGTCTGCGGCTGTGACGCAGCGCGCACGGACGCGCAGCGTTTTGCCGAGCTGCACCCCTGCAGTGTGGCGCGTTCCAGGCAGGGCCTCGCCAAGTAGAACGGGTGCGGCTTCGGAAGGCCGGCGGCTGTTGTCACCACCCACCAAACCACCCCAACCCAACCCGAAGGCTCAGATTTACCTTCGATTTCCAGTGGGGGGGGGTCGGGAAACATCGAAAAAACACATGTGGAGCCCATACCCCCCCCAACCCGACATTCGGGTCTTCAGGTTGGGTTGGGGTGGTCTGGTAGGTAGTCATGTTGAGCCTCTGCCCTCGAAGATGTGCACACGTTTTTGTGATCCAGGGCTCCCGGAGCGCGCCATGCGCCTCTCCACCCTCCGCGGATCGCTGCCTCTGCCTCCTCCCTCTTCGTGCGGGCCAGCTCTCGAGGCTTCGCGTGCTCCCTGCGAGCGCCCCGCTCGCGAGGCGCACGAGGTCGGGGTGCGAAGCCCGGGCGCCTCTGCCGAGCAGGCCCTTGCCAGGGTCCCACAGCACAGGCGTGTGCGTGTGGACAGCAGTGCGCAGGCCGTGGACGGGGAAGGGACGCGCGCCTCTCCTCCTTCCCCGCCCTTCCTCCCCCCTCCCTCTCCGTCTACTCCCGCTCCCCCTCCCCTTCCTCCGGCGCCTGCAGACAACCAACACCACACAGTGTGTCAAACGCTGACTTGGAATGGTTTCAAAGTGTTGGAAGCTTGGAGACTTGGTCAAACTTACTCGCGATACGTGGGGTGCCTAGGAACATGTAGGCAGCATGGGAGACTTGATCATGATATCTTGCAGGATCTATATGTCGGCACCCTGATGTGATCAATTGCGCAGCAATGCGTTTGTGTGCAATGCTTCAGTGGGAAAGTGTAGACACCCTCATCGCCTACGGTGAAAATCCGCGAGACTTCCCCGCACGCTATTGATCTGGAGGATGCGACCGACAAGCCCTTAATTGATGACCGTGGCTTTCCTTTCTACGGTCCTTTGCACACATCTGGCATATCATTCGCGTGCGTCGACAAATCGTTTTCTTTTGAGCGCGCGTCCGAGTGAACAAACAAATCAGCATAACATTCCGCATTGGCAGGCGTTCGATTCAACAGAGGAGTGCCACATCATGCCTGCCTCTCTCTCTTCTCTTGTTTTCCTTCGTGGGCGTTTGGCCAGCCTCTTCAGGAGCGTAGGCATTCTCATTGTATGGGTTGGAGAGGCTGTGGTCCCACGCGCCTCGCACGAAGGGGCATAGGCACACGCGCTCCGCCGCAGGAGCCTGCACCGGCGCCTCGCTCGCTCGCTTGCTCGCTCTGCCGGGTAGGTCCCCGCGGGGCCGGGGCAGATGGAGGGGGGGGCTTCCCCGCAGAGCGCTGCTGCTGGGCAGGCCCCGACTTGGCGCCCCCGCAACCATTTCGGAAGGAAGGCTGACAGAAGCGCGGGCGCGCGTTGCGCGTGACATCCTCCACGCCCCGTGCCTCCTGGAGTCGCCGAGCGCGTTCCACTACTCGCGAACGTCCGAAAAACACCTGTCTGCTTCGATGTAATTGATCGTAGAACCCCCGAGGGGGGATCCAGGCCATTTGCGAGTAGTTACTTTGCGAGTAGTGGAGCGCGCTCGCCGATGGAACATGCCCAGCACACCCAGGCTTCCAGTGTTTCGGCGGCGGAACATGAGAGCCTTGTGCACCCTCTTGCTTCCGTCTGTAGCCTCGACTAGTGTCGATCAGCGTCAGGTCATCGATGGGGCAGCGCCAATTCAGCGCCAATTCAGCGTCGACCAGCGTCGACTCGCGTCGATTCGGAGGGGCCGACAAGATGGTGCAGGAGGCTCCCCATGGGTTGCAGCCGAACGATTGTTCCTCAGGGTGAGGAGGAGGCGTGGATGATGGTGCGAGGGGGTCCAATCTCGGCAGGCCGACCCCGCGACTCAGGAGGAGGAGGAGGAGGAGGAGGAGGAGGAGGAGGAGGAGGAGCAGGAGGAGGAGAAGGAGGAGGAGCAGGAGCAGGAGGAGCAGGAGGAGGAGGAGGAGGAGGAGGAGGAGGAGGAGGAACCTGCGAGGCACATGCGGCAGATCCGCGATGCTCGCATGTTGGGCGTTGGGCGGCGACGGGGGGCCCCGCGGTGCAGGCCTGCGCGAGCCCCCCCTCCCCCGCCCCCTTCTCGGGGGCACTCCCGACCAGGCGCAGCTGCGCTTGGCGGAGAGGCTGAGTTCCACTCCTGCCGGCTTGCGATTGCGGGGCGTCTGGATCGTCTTGAAGCGTCAGAGGCCCGACACGGCGTGATCGCTAAAGGCTTTCAGGGACGGTCTTTCATTCTGACACCTCGGGGCCCTCTCAGGGGGGCTTCTTGGAGCTCCCTACGGGCGTTTTGGGTGCTTCTTGGGCTGTCTAGAGGCTATCTTGGGCGTCTCGGAGCGTCTTTGGGCTCTGCCGGAGGCCCATTGGACCGTCTTGGGGGCCTTTGGTCGCCCTCTTGGCCCGTCTTGGATCCCTCTTCCTTTTGGAACAGTCACGCGACAACACGCGAGAACACGCGGCACACCACAGGAATTCCGACAGTTTGGGGTCGGGGGCCTTTAAACATTCAGTCCTCATGACTCGTGCGTCGAGGCATGGTGGCGGATGTGTGTGTGTGTGTGTGTAAATCGAAGACGCCTAGGGCGAATCACCGCCGCCCCCTGCCTTTTTGGAAGCGCCTATGTGGCCGAACGTTGAGGCCAGACCTGCCAAGCTATCGGACCAGGTGTTCCCCGAATCGGTTTGGAAAGCCTTCGGGGAACACGTGGGCATCTTGAAGGTCATCTTGGCCGTCTGGAGGCCATTTTGACCCTTTCGGGCCTTCTTGGAGGACGTCTTGGAGGATTTTGGAGGCCACATTGAGCGTCTTGGAGGCCTCTTGGGCCGTTTTGGGGCCTCTTGGGCGATCTTTGGAGGCACTTGGGCCGTCTCGGTCCGTCGGAAGGGAGAAACAAGCAACTGCCACAATCCTTCAACAACTCATGGGAAATCAATGGTTTTGGCCTTTTCGGGCCTTCCTGGAGGCCCTTTTGGAGGCCTCTTGGGCCGTCTTGGGACATCTTAGTGCCATCTTCGGCCGTTTTGATGGGCTCCTGGCCCGTCGTCCGACGCCGTCGGAAGCCGTTTGGGGGGCCTCTCTGGGCCGACTTGGGGCCCTCTTGGAATGCTCCAGGGCCGTCTTGGAGGCCATCTTGGGCGTCTTAAGAGCCTCCAGGGCCGTCTTGGGGGCCTCTTGGGGCCGTCTTGGGGGCCTCTTGGGCCGTTCTGGGGCCATCTTGGAGGCCTCTTGGGCGATCTTTGGGCGATCATTGGAGGCACTTGGGCCGTGCCCTCTCGGGCCGTCGGAAGGCCGCAAAGAAGGAAATGCCAAATTCCTTCATAGGAGTGCTTGCACGTGATTGTCTGTGTCCCTCCGTCTCTGGTCAAGTGCATGAGCGTGGGCCGGTCCATGGCCCCTGGCGCCTCCACGAGCCTGGCGGTGGGTGCCGCGGTCGGCGCTCCGGCGGCGTGGGCGGGGCTGCGCCTGCTGGGAGCTTGGCTGGGGGCGCTGATCGCGGCCTCGACCACGTGCCCAGCCTGCGTCTGCCAGGCGCCCGCGGCACCGCCACCGCCACCGCCGCCGCCGCCGCCGCCCGTGGTGGCAGGCATCGCGGCCGCGGTGGTGGAGGAGCTTGGGCCCTGGCTCGCGAACGCCTCGCCCGCTCCGGCGACTTGCCCGAGCGCGGAGGCGGTGGCGGCGGCGCTGCTGGAGCGCCTGCCGCCGTCGCCTGGGCCCGCGGGGCCCCCGCTGGCGGCCCCGCCGCCTGAGGCCGGCCCAGCCCTGGAGGAACAGCCGAGCGTCGTGACGCTGGTGGCTGTGGGCTGCGCTGTGGGAGAGCTGGTGCTGCTCGTCGTGTGCTGCCTGACGGCTCGTGCGCGGAGGAATGCTCGGGTTCCGACGTCGTCGCGGCGTCCGTACCCTGTGGGCGAGCGGGGCCAGCGCGGAGGTGGCGGAGTGGTGCGCTGAGCTGCGCCCGGGGCTCCGCGTAGGGCTCTGGTACCGCCGAGACACGGTGTGGCACGAGCGGCTGCTGCTGTACCCGGCAGGCGGTTCCTGCTGGTGGGTGCTGACGCCAGACGACGACGTCTACGTTGAGGACGTCGCGGGGGTCACTGGCGACGGGTGCCTGCGGGCCTTCGCGTGCACGCCAGACGGGACGCCGCCTGCCGTGGCCCATGGGAGCTTCTACCGATTCCGAGCTCCAGTGTCGCCTGCCCGGCTCAGGTCCCTCATCCTCGAGGCCAGGACCGAGCAGGGGGCTCACGCAGGCGCCTCGCTGGAGGACCCCGCCGTGTTCTACAGTTGGGATGGCACTCGCTCGGCCTTCTCAGGGTTGCGCCGCCGCCTCCCGCTGCGCAGCGCTGCTGGGGAGCCCGACGGGACCGCGATCCCGCCGCTGGCGCCCGACGGCGAGGCGGCCCCCCTGGCCGACGCCGCGGCGGAGCGCCCGCCAGAGACAGCCGCCGACTACGATGCCCCGGAGGGCTGCGTGTGGATGGTGGCCTCCTTGGGGCCGAAGCCGATTGGTTTGGAGATCGAGCTGGCGGCGGGCGACGTACGGATGGACCGCAGCCGCGCGATGATGCAGTTGGCCAGCGGCTGGCAGCTCCTGGAGGCGGTCAGGTTGGACGGGCGTGACGACTTCCGCCGCCGCAAGGCCAAGGAGGTGACCGAGCAGATGGAGGCAGACCTCGGGCTACCCGGGCCCCCAGCGCCTGGAGGTGCCCAGGCAGCGGCTGCAGAGGCCCCAGAGGCTGACGAGGAGCGCGACCTGCGCGACCGCCTGGGCGCGCCGCCCGCCGCCGAGAGCGGGCCGGCCGCCGAGGCGGAGGACATCAGGACTCTGTGGGTGCATAAGCCATGGCGTGAGGTTGTCCGAGAGGTGAAGCGATACACGGTCAGGGACTGGCCGTTGGACGACGGGCTCTCCACGGTCGAGCTCATGATCAAGACGTGGGATAAGAGCGACGGCAAACCGCTGCTGTGGCTGGAGGTGTGGGCGCGGGACAGGCTGCTCTCACACTCGGCGGCCATCTACTACGCGGGCACTTACGACCAGGTGAATCTGGCGAGCATGGCGAGCATTGAGGTGCTGTGCCGCCGCGTGTCCACGATAGTAGAGGCCTACTCGGGTGACCCGAGCAAGGGTCCGAAGTGGGCTGGCCTCAGGCACTTCATGGGCACCGCCAGCCCCATGGACATCGTTGACCCGACACTGCGCACCGCGGTCTTCCGCAAGAACAAGGAGGAGATGGAGCTGGGGAGTTGGGAGAGCTGGGCCGCTGGCCTGCCGCTGCCCAGTCCGCTGGCGGCCGCGGCGGGGGAGGGGCCCCCCGACGGCGGCGGCGGCGGCGCGAGCCGCGGTGCCGAGGGTGGCGGCGGCGGGCGCGGCGGCGGCCGGGGCCGCAAGGGCGACGAGGGAGCAGGACGTGACGGTGGGCGCGGCGGCAAGGTGACCGCGCCCGCTGGAGGATGAGCCTGCCTGCTGGCGGAGGTGGGCGACCCGCTGGCGATGATCAGCCCAGTCGAGAAGTCGGGGTGGACCTGCTCAGGCTGTTCCCCCTGCCGAGGTGCCCCGAAGGGGATGCTTGTCTTCCTGGACGAGTCCGAGCGGCGCGAGGAGGTCGGAGTTTTCTTTGTTGCCAAGAAGAGCGACCAGCTCCGCATGATCGTGGGCGCGCGGAGGAGCAACCTCCACTTCCTTCCCCCTCCGGGCGTGTCACTGGTTACCGCCGAGGGGCTCGCTCGGGTGGAGGTGGAGTTCGACGGCGGCAGCGTGACTGGGGCGGCAGAGGGCTTCACGTTGGGGGCGTCCGACATCAGCGACGCCTTCCACCGCTTCCGCATCGGTCGCGAGCTGTCGGGCTACTTCTGCATGCGGCCGGTGCTCGCCGGCGAGGTGGGGCTGGCCGGCGCCAGGCTGAGCGGCCGTCGTCTGGAGGCCGACGCTCGGCTGGTGCCGGCCTGTGCCGCGCTGCCCATGGGATTCACTTGGTCGCTGATCTTCTGCCAGGAGGTGGGGGAGTCGATGATGAGCGACACTCCCGAGCTCGCGGGGGCCCCCCGGATGAGCGACCGGGGCCCCGCCGCGGTGCTGCGCAGCCAGCGCGGCGGAGGAGCGCAGTACACCTACGTCGACAACCTGGGCGTCATGGGCTTTGACGCCGCCGCGGTGGCGGACTGCCTGGGCGCCGCCACGACCCGGTTCAACCAGGCTGGGCTCGCGGCCCGCGAGACTGATCAGCGGGGAGACGCTGGGCTGCGTGCTGGGCGGCAAGGCGCTGAGCACTCGCCTCGCGGCGAAGCGCTATTGGCGCGTGAGGCAAGGGCTCAGCTGGGCCCTCAGCTGCCGGGCGCTCCCTGGCTGGGCTTGGGAGGTGGTGATCGGGCACTGCGCGTGCTGCGCCGTGTGCAACCGCGACTTGCTGCCTGCGTGCACCGCCGTCAACATAAGTTCATCGCTGCGAACTACAGCCAGGGCGCCGCGCTGTGGGCTCGCGCCCGCGCGGAGCTCGTGGCTTTCCGAGGCCTGATGCCGCTGCTGCGTGGCGACTGGGCCCTCCCCTAGAGCGAGTTGGCGTGCCTGTCCGACGCCTCGGAGCACGGGTGCGCGGTGAGTGCCTCCCTCTTTGGTGAAGCGGAGGTGAAGAAGATCGGGCGGGTGCAGGGGCGATCTCGTTTCCGGCGCCTGGGCGGCCACTCGGCGCGCGCCCATTTCTTCGCCATGAATGGGATCGCCATGACTCTCGGCGGGGCTCTCAAGCCGGTGTCTGAGCTGGAAGAGGGTGACGTCGTCGCGGACGATGCCGAGTGGGGTGCGAATCCAGCTTTCGAGGAGATGCCGGCGGGGATCTTCGCGGGTGCCCGCTGGGCCAAGCTTGTCGCCCGAGGGTGGCATGATACGACGGAGGACATTTTAATATACGAGTCTCGTGCTCTGCTTCGAGCGATTGAGATGCAGTGTAGCCTGTCGCCAAGTGTCGGCGAGCACCTTGTGATGATGGGCGACAACTTACCTGCAGTACCTTGCTTCGAGAGGAGGAGAGCAACAAACTTTGTCGTCCTGTCCTGCATCAGAAGGGCTGTGGCGCTATGCCTGGCCCTGAACAAGCGACTGCATGTGCGGTGGGTCCCCGGCGAGCTCAACCCAAGCGATGGGGGATCCCGGCTGTTTGACCCCAAGTACGACCCCTCGAAGACCCTAGTGAACTCCTGGGAGATGGGTGATAACGACGGCGGTAGAGCAGTAAATCGTAAACTTACTCGGCGTGAAGTGGAGCGCCATAGAGCACAAGAGCACCATCATAAAGCACATGAGCGTCATCGTACAGCACATGAAGCAGAGCATCATAGAGCACATGGAGCAGAGCATCATAGGGCACATGAACCGTGGAGCCCACCATTGCAGGGCTCACTACATCATCACAGAGCACGCGAGCACATCATCAAGACCCAGGAGGCCTCCGCGGGCGCGAACTATCAGGACGACCAGGGGGGTTTGCCTTCCAGGCCTCCTCGGGCCCCTAGCTCAAGACTCCCGGCATCAGCTACAACCAGCAGAGCACCTTGGCCATGCTCGGCTCGAAGCACGTCTCCTGCCGCAGGGGCCGTGGCAGCTCCCGCCGCAGACGCCCAGGGCTCGGCAGGCGCTGATGAGCCAGCGCCAGCAGCGACTGCGGCCAGACAGCGACGACGGCGCGCCCGCGCCCGAGAAGCCCGAGCGGCGTGCCAAACGCTCGCGGGCCTTGTCGCCGAGCGTGCTGCCCCCGCCGCTGGCCCTGCCGCCGGGGGCAGCCTCCCCGCCGCAGCGGCGCCGGGCGCTGGGGCCGCCGCCGGGCCTGGCGGCGCGGCTGCTGAGGCCGCCGCCAACGCGCGCCGCCGAGGCGGCCCAGGACCTAGAGGCCATCGGCGGGGCCGCGCGGGCAGAGAGCGGGGAGAGCGACGCCACGACCGACCCAGAGGACGAGAAGGAGGCCGCTCGGACCCGGCAGCTTCGGCAGAACGCCCGCCATCGGGCGTCCGCCATCTCTCGTGCTCGGGCGTCGCCCACCCTCGCCAGATTGAGCTTGCTAGAGCGCTCTTCAGTGAGGGAGGACACAGAGGAACGATACCGGCGCGAGGCGCAGGCCTTCATAGACCGGGCATCGGGCCGGCTCGTCGTGGACGGCGAGGTGGACGCTGCGCTCGTGTTCTACATGAACGGGCTGTTCGAGGAGGGGCACGGGGCGAACCGTGGCGATGCCCTGCTGTCTGCTCTCCTGCACTTCCGGCCGCAGTATGGCAAGCTTGGCCGCTCGCATCCCTGGGCCTGGCGCGCCCTGAAGGGGTGGCGACGCCGCTGCGGGAGGCGCTCGCGCAACCCTGTCGGGAGGATGATTTGGTCGGCAGCGATCTGGGGCCTGTGCTGCAGGGGACTCTGGCTGATGGGGCTCCACGTGGCCTGGATCATCGTGACGCGCCGCAGGCCCAGCGAGCCCCTGGCCATCCAGCGCCGCGACCTGGTCAAGCCAGTGAAGGGCGGCGCGGACGAGTGGTCGGTGATCCCGTTCCCGGGCAGCCGCGCCGCCACCCGCGAGAACCAGATGCAGGGCGAGGGCATCAGCCTGGCCAACAAGCTTTACCCATGGCTGCCGCGAGTGGTCTCGGCGCTTGCGCCAGGTGCCCCAGAGTCCAGGCTGTTCCCGCGCAGCTATCCAGAGCTGGTGGCCGAGTTCAACCGCGCACGAGCGAGGCTCGCTGGTACTCTACCAGGGGCGCCACTCGGGGGCGTCGCTGGACCTGCAGGGACGTCACCGCGACCACCTCGAGCTCAAGAAGCGAGGAGGGTGGCAGTGCGAGTCGTCCCTGAAACGGTACGAGAACGCAGCCAGGTTGAACCCGTCCGCCTCGCAGCTGACGCCTACCCAAGCGGCCCAGTTCAAGAAGGCCGACGACCAGCTCGAGGCGCTCTTCTTCGGCCGCGTGGCCGCCCAGCCCTTCGTGCCTCTGTGAGCGCCCGACCCTATTTCGCCGACCTGTTCTGTGGTGTCGGCGGCGTCGGGCGCGCCATCAGCAGGCGAGGCTATGCAGCCAGGCTGTGGGACCTCAAGTATGGCGACCATCTCGACCTTGCAGACTACCGAGAACTTCGTGTGATTGAGAAAAAGACGCCTCTGCGGGGCTCATCCTTGGAGCTGCGCTGGCGACAGAGTGCACTAGCTTTTCCATCGCCCGCATGCGGACTAGATTCATCCGAACTTCTGCGATGCCGCGGGGCGTCGCAGACCGCAGCCAGTTCAGTGATAAGGATAATGTTGCTTTGAGAAGAGGCAACCGGCTAATGAGGGCAACTCTCAGATTGATCCGAGTTTTCAACAGATCTCATATCCCGTGGTTCCTGGAGAACCCCTACAGTAGTATAATGTGGAAGATCCCAGCTTTACGCAAGTTGGCTACCGCGCCGCACTGCAAAGAAGTGACAGTTGACTCTTGCAGCTACGGCACTCGGTGGCGCAAACGGACGCACCTGCTTTTCGGCATTACTTCAGCGCGTTAGCGTATTGTGGTCGCCATTTGCAGCACCACCTCTGTCAAGGCCGAGGAAAGTGTTCATACACTGCCAAGCGTCATATCGAGCTGTCAGGCCCGCACCCGACTCGCTGGGTGCCGTGGACAAAGGTGGCGGAGCCGTATCCTTCGGGCCTCTGCCGCCACCTTGCCACTGCCCTTATCTCCGCTCACCTCGCAAGAAAACACAATCCTTGATTTGTGAGTGATATGGGAGCGCAGATTTCTTTCATCCGCCAAGGGGCGGAAGCCTGCAGGGGTTTTGCCACGACTCGGCCATCTGTATAGGCTCTCGCCTCCCTGTGTTGAACGATGCCGTGCAAGGTTTCACGAGACATTTTCGCTGATGCTACAATCAGGAGGGTGCAAACAGGCATAGGAGTGCTTGCGCGTGATTGTCAGTGTCCCTCCGTCTCCGCTCAAGTGCACCCGTGGCCTGCCCTCCGCCATGAGTATTTCTACAGTCGCAGAGCTCAGATTTCTTTCATCCGCCAAGGGGCGGAACCCTACAGGGGTTTTGCCACGACTCGGCCATCTGTATAGGCTCTCGCCTCCCTGTGTTGAACGATGCCGTGCCGTGTTTCACGAGACATATTCGCTGATGCTAAAATGAGGAGGGTGCAAACAGGCATAGGAGTGCTTGCGCGTGATTGTCAGTGTCCCTCCGTCTCCGCTCAAGTGCACCCGTGGCCTGCCCTCCGCCATGAGTATTTCTACAGTCGCAGAGCTCAGATTTCTTTCATCCGCCAAGGGGCGGAAGCCTGCAGGGGTTTTGCCACGACTCGGCCATCTGTATAGGCTCTCGCCTCCCTGTGTTGAACGATGCCGTGCCGTGTTTCACGAGACATATTCGCTGATGCTAAAATGAGGAGGGTGCAAACAGACAAAAACCTAAGTTAGTGTTTTTGGCCTTTCCTGGCCTTCCTGGAGGCCCTCTTGGAGGCCTCTTGGGCCGTCTTGGGCCAGCTTCAAACCTACTTCGGCCATCTTGGTGGGCTCCTGGCTCGTCTGACGCAGCCAGAAGCCGTTTTGGGGGCCTCTCTGGGCCGACATGGGGCCCTCTTGGGGTGTTCCACAGCAGTCGTAAAGGGCATCTTGGGCGTGTTGGAAGCCTCTCGGGTCGTCTTTGGCCCTCTTGGGGCCGTCGTGGGGGCCTCTTGGGCAGTCCTGAGGCCATCTTGGACTCCTCTTGGGCGCTGTGGGGGCGATCTTGAGGGCCTCTTGGGCTGTCTTGGGTCGTCGGCAAGCCGACGAGGAGCAAATGCGAAAAACTTTAAAGCCCAAAAGAAAATCAATGATTTTAGCCTCTTCGGGCCCTCCTGGAGGACCTCTCGGAGGCCTCTTGGGCCGTCTTGGAGGCCTCTTGGGCACCTCTTGGGCCGTCTGGGGCCGTCTTGGAGGTTTCTTGGGCGGACTTGGAGTCATCTCCTCCTGTCCTGGGCCGTCTTGGAGGCCATCTTGGGCGAACTTGGAGGCCATCTCGGGCCAACGTGGCCATTTTGCAGGCCATCTTGGGTCATCGTGGAGGTTTTTTTTCCGGATTGAGGTCCTTGGCAATCTTTCCGGGTGGCGGGACGGGCCGAAGCCCCAGGGGGATTTCTTTTGGAAAAAGAACCAACACCGAAGCCGAGAGGATTCAGCACGCCAGGCACCCCTGCGATGAATCGACAGGGGGCGGCGGATTTGTAGCGGCCTTCGGCGCATCCTGATCCTGCCACCGTGCCTTGGTTGTAGGTCAGAGGCCTCTGGAATTCTTGGGGGGCCTCTCGGAAGCCTCCTGGATTCGGTTTTGCGGTGTCTTTGGAGCCCCTCGGGAGTCTTGCCTCTTGGCGATCTTGTTGGAGCCTTGCCGGGGCGTTTTGGGAGCCTCCTGGGCCGTTGTGGAGCCATCGTGACATCTTGGAGAACTCGGGGGCCGATCCAGGGCCCTCTGGGACCGTCGGAAACGCTTCTGACACCCTCGGGGGGTTCGGAAGGCCGTTCTGGGCCAGCTCAGTTTCCAGAGGACTCGCGCGACACACCCCGGGAGCGCCCGGAAATCTCCGGGAGCGCCCGGGAAACTGGGTGTCGAGGCCTTAAGCACCCAGAGCCAGTTGCTCGTAGACCTGTATGATCCTTTACGTGCTGGAGGCTTGGTGGCGCATCTTTGTATACTGTGCGCATGAGGTGTGTGTGTGTGTATATATATGTATGGGAGAGAGAGAGAGAGAGAGCGTGTTCCACCGCCTCTTTACTGTGGAAAATTGCCGCCCTTTTCCTCCGGAACACGGGGTTCCCCCCCCTCCGAAAATCCCCCCCACCCCTGCTGGACCCCCCCTCCCCCTTTTCCCCCGGCAACCCCCCCCCCTCCCCTACCCCCCCCCCCCTCCCCCTTTCTGGAAAAACCGGGGGGGGGGTCACTACGGGTTCGAACCCCCCCCCCCCTCGAAAATTGGAGGTTCTACCGCTGCTGGCGGAAAACCGGGTTGGTCACTACCAGTTCGAACCCCTCCCCACCCGAAAACCGGGGGGGGGTCACTACCGGTTCGAACCCCCCCCCCCTCCCTCGAAAACCGGAGGGAGGGGTCACTACCAGTTCGAACCCTTCCCCGCCCCCCCCTCTCACCGCCAGCAAACGACTCCCGGTCCCTACCACCGTCCTCACCACATCCCCCACAGTTGTTCCCAGCACCACTGTCCTCACCACCACTGTCCCCACTGGTTCCACCACCGCCCCTACTGTCCCCACCAGTGCCACCACCACTGTCGCACAGTCCCAACTGTCCCCACCACTGTTCCCACCACGGTTCCACTCTCCCAACTTTCTCCACGGCCCCAACCACTGCCCGACTATCCCCACTGTCCCCACTGTCCCACTGAATCCTCCGCTGTCCCACTGAGCTGTCCCACTGTTCCCACCACTGTCCCCACTGTCCCCACCACTGTCCCCACTGTACCTCTGTCCCATTGTCCCACCGCCGTCCTCGCCACCGCCTTCACCACTGTCCCCACCACCACTGTACCCTCCACTGTCCCACTGTTTCCACCACATTCCCACTGTCCCCACACCACTGTCCCCACCACCACCGTCCCCACCACTGTCCCACTGTCCCCACTGTTCCCACCATTGTCCTCACCATGTCCCCACCACTACCGTCCCCACCACTGTCCCACTGTCCCCACCACTGTCCCGCTGTCCCCTCACCACTGTCCCCACCATCACCGTCCCCACCACTGTCCGCACCCCCCCTCGGTTTTCGAGGGGGGGGGGGGTTCGAACCGGTAGTGACCCCCCCCGGTTTTCGAGTTCGGAAGGGGGGGGGTGTTCGAACCGGTAGTGATCCCTCCCCCTTTTCATGATGAACTGGGGGGGGGGGAGGGGCTCGAACCGGTAGTGACCCCCCTCGGTTTTCCGAGGGGGGGGGGGGAGGGGTTCGAACCGGTAGTGACCCCCCCCGGTTTTCCGCCAGCAGCGGTAGAACACGCTCTTTCATATATATATATATGTATATATATGGAGAGAGGGAGAGAGGGAGAGAGAGAGAGAGAGAGATAGAGGGATATATATATATATATATAGAGAGAGAGAGAGAGAGAGAGAGAGAGAGAGAGAGAGAGAAGAAAGAGAGAGAGAGAGAGTGGGAGAGAGAGAGAGAGAGAGAGCGAAAGCTCGCACCCTCGAGGAGGACATCACGCTTGAGCGCTACCGCTTCCACAGGGAGCATAGCGAGATTCAGGCTGAGTACGCCCAGGACCGACTCCGCAGCCTGGTGGACAGGTGCGGGCCCGGGTCCAGAAGTCTCCTTCCTCATAGAAGGACGGAGGCCGGGAGAGAATTCACTTATAGCCTCAGCTCTTGGCGCGACCACGGCTCAGAACATATCTTCTAGGCCCGCCAGCTCTAAGATATTGACTATGTATCTCGGTCCGAATACATCTTAATCGTGCTTCCGTCTGAAGAACAGTCGTGTCCTGGTCTCGCGGTGGCGTAGTTCTGGCTAGGTCCGAGGTGGATCATATGGGGCGGCGTGTTAGCAACGCGGTTCTGGCTTTCGTCTCTAGCGGAAGCCTGAGTCGGTGCCGCTAGGTTTCGCCCTGAAGCGTAGCTTTGGGTAGAACAGCGCTTGCTTTTGCGTGAGCCTTCGCCCGTTTGCCCTTGCTTTGATGCCTGCAAGCCTCAGCTCTGGTTGCTTAGTTAACACTGGTAGATACAGCTTTGATTAATTGGTGCCGTGGTGTCGCGGTACACCTTAGGCGATGCTTAAGAAAACTTAAGTTTTCGGCCAGAGTCTCGATTATTCTTAACGTTTCAATGTAAATCCTAAGATTTTGATTGAATGTTTGGGTTTTTATTCAAGTTCTGAGACCATTAATTTCTTAACCCATGATTTCTTAATCATTTCGCGTGGTGTACAGGCTTAGCGAGTAGTACAGGTGGTCTCGTTTGTCGCGCCTCTCCACAGCACTTCACAGCGCCGCCGAAGCACGCTGCGGGGATCTTCAGTCCGGACCCAGCGGGCCGTTGTTCCTATTCGGCCCTTCTTCGGTGCGTCGGGCAGCTTGCACCGCGGTGCCCCGAGACAGCCAACGCTTCACATACAGGTACCGCTGCTCTCATTCTGGGCATCCAGCGTTGGACCGTGGTGAGCGGAGAAAGCAGAACACAACAGCATTGAACAGCACGCGCGCTGGCGCCCTTAGGTGTCGACAGCGGCAGGAAAACAGCATTGCATTTTTGCAGTGTTTCTCCATCTTTGCGCGCTCGGGTTCATGAGCACGTAATGTTGTGAACGTCCAGGTGTTCCGCACCCACGTCCTCGCCTGTGTGCTTGTTAGCCTCCTATTCTTTTTCGCAGCTGCGTTAGTGTGTATGTTAGCCAGCGTGGACCCCATGTAGTGCATTGTTTGCACGGTGGATGTGTAAGTTGTGTGGCGGAACCATTTGGTGCAAGCTGTGTGGTGCAAGCTACGTTGTGCCATCTGCGTGAGGCAAGCTACGTGAGATGTAAGGTATGGCCTGCAAGCTAGTGTGGTGCAAGCTACGTGGTCCCCGCCATCTGGTGCACGATCCGTGGTGCAATCTGCGCGGTGGAAGCCCTCGGGGCGCCCTCGAGGCGCCCACCGACCCCCCCAGCGTGGTGCGCGCCCACGGGCGGGCACCAGCCAAGGCCTCGACGTGCCCCTCCCCCCCTCCCCAGCGCGGGGCACCCGCGTGGCGCCCACGGGGCGGGCACCCGGGCGAAACCTCGGCGCATCCCTCCAGCGCGGGGGCGCCCCCGAGGCGCCCGCGAGGTGCCCACGGACGAGGCCCGTCCTCCCAGCGCGGCGGGGCGCCCACGAGGCGCCCACAGGGCGCCCACGAGGCGCGCTCGAGGCGGGCACTGGGCGAAACCTCGGCACACCCCGGGCGTGCACGAAGCGCCCACGAAGCGCCCACGGGCGGGCACCAGCCGAAAGCATGGAATACCCTAGCATTCACTGAAAAGCTGATTGAACAAGACCCCCCTCAGTGCAAGCGAAGTTCGGGGAATGCGGGCCTGTGCTTTCCTCACCTTGTATGGTACCGCCCCCGCAGTGCAGGCCCCGTACGTCCAAATCAGTTTGTGTGGCCCTCCGCAGGGGTCCACCTCATCCTCCCCCTTCTCATTCGTCTCGTCTTCTCTTTTCTTTTTCGACTCATCGTCCTCCCTCTCTCTCTCTCTCTTCTCTCTTTCTCCAGAGCTGTTACAACTCCATTGTGGTCCTGGGGGGTGGGGCGGTCGTGGCGATCCCTGCTGGGATGCGCAGCTCGTGGCGCACCCAGCGGGGGGAGGCGGAGGAGGAGGAGGAGGAGGAGGAGGAGGAGGAGGAGGAGGAGGAGGAGGAGGAGGAGGGAGGAGAGGAGGAGGAGGAGGAGGGTGGAGGGTGGAGGGTGGAGGAGAGGCAGGAGGGGGCAGTGGAGCAGGACGAGGAGGGCGACGACGAGGAGCAGCAGGAGGAGGAAATCGCCACCTCGCGCCGCCGGCCGCCTGCCAGCTCGTTTCCCGCTTCCGGAGGAGCTGGCGGAGCTGCAGCGGCAGCAGGCGGCCGCCGCGAGGCAGGTGGCCGCGCAGCGGGAGGAAGTCCGCCTCGCGTCGGCGGTCCCTGAGATCGCCTATATTACGTAAGAGTGAGCCTTCGCGGGAGTGACCGTTGGTGCGGGCACAGTGGGGTCATCAGTTGGCCGAGCGTGACATGATAGCAGCGGCTTACGCGCTCGGGTTCGGCCTCCCCGCGGCCCCGGGAAGTCGCGCACCAAAGGCCACTCTTGCCTGGGGTCACTCTTACGTGTAGCCGATAAGATGGGGCACCGAGGGGCGGGGCTCTAGTCCTAATCGGCGGTGATGTCCGAAACCTACCCTCGCCGATCAACGAAGCAGGAGCATCGACGGGCGGCGGGGTTAGAGTTCGGAATCCGTCGAGCACGCGGCGAAATTCGAACCCGACCCCCCGCCTTCCATCGATTCACGAGAACCGATGGTTGGTGGAGCAGGATTTTCGGATGGGGCAGGACAGGCTGCATAGACATGCGCTTTCGGAGCTCCGCGCGGATGTCTTTGGTCGGCGCTGGGCACCCCCGGCCCCTGGCGGCGCCTCCAGCGCCGCCCCTGGCGCGCTCCCTGCGCCAGGGAGGGGGGTCCAGCGTCGATCCAGGAAGCCCGCGCGGACCTCCGCAGGCGGATGTTCATGGCGAGTGGCCTCGAACAGAGAAGGGTGCAGCTCGGGGACCCCTCCTGCCCATCCTCCAGGCTCCATCCCTCGGGGCCCCGTCTCTGAGCCGCCGCCGCCGTCGACCTCCCCGCTGTCTGCCTCGTCTCGTCCTCCTCACTTCCTTTCGGGTTTTTGTTGGGCGCCCGGGCCCGTCGCCGCGGCCGGGCGCGGCTCGGAAGAGAGGGCCAGGGAGGATCTCAGATTTCCCCTCCTCCGCACGCTCGTCAGCATCAACCTCGCCACGTCAATCGCCCGGGCGCTTCTGGAGGCGGCGCCGCTGGCAGTGCGGCCATGCGGGCCGATCCGCTGATGTATATAGTAGTTCAGAGTGACAGACAGAAGAGAGAGAGAGAGAACGACAGAGAGAGAGAGAGAGAGAAAGGCTCGCTCCCACGCTCCCTGCCTCCTTCCCTCCTCTTCTCCCTGCAGCCACCCAGAAGCGTATAGGAAAACCCGGACTCCTCCTGCTCCTCTTTCTGTCCCGCCCCCTCTTTCGTCCCTCCCTCCTTTTCTCCCTCCATCCCCCTCGTCGTCGTCTTCGTCGTGCTTGCCGCCGTCATTGCCATCGTCATCGTCACCTTCGAGTCATCGGCACCGTCATCGCTATCATCGTTATCACCGTTATCATTCTCATCATCATCATCATCACCATCATCATCATGATCATCATCATCATCATCATCATCAACATCATCATCCAAATCACCACCACCACCACCATCATCATCACCACCACCATCACCATCATCATCATCACCATCATCATCATCATCACCATCATCATCATCATCATCATCATCATCACCGTCGTCGGCGTCGCCTGTGGGTCGCACGCAAGAGCGGGTCACGGAAGTTGGGTCGATATTTCAGCATCCTCTAACCTATCCATATCCCCACCGGGCCATAGTATCTAAGCCCCACCAGCCCGCCCTCTCAGGTGGGGATCGGCCCTGCGAAACCCCCGGGTCGAGGGTTCACAGGCCTTCCCCCCAGATGGAATGGGTACTGTGGTTCGCAGGCCCCCCTCCCTGATGGGATGGGATGGGAGGGGAACGACGACGACGACGACGAATACGACGACGACGGCGACGGCGGCGACGACGACGACGACCACGACGTCGACCATGACGAAGACCACGACCACGACCACGACCACGACCACGACCACGACCACGACCACGACCACGCCGCGCCGACAGCACCACGACCACATGGGGGGGATCCATCGCGCGGGTGTATTCCCATCTAGGGAGGTAAATTGGCCAGTGCGGCCAAGGCCACCCCAGTGGGGATAGGAATCGGTTTATCGATGCTCAGCCGGTCTAGCGCACTGCGGACCCAGTTATTCGGCGAAAGCGCGATCACAATAATATTGTTGATTTCTTGCCCAACTTCACCATGGACATCGACCACAGTTGGACGAAGGAGTTCGAGCCTCCAGTGCCATGATTTTGCCCTTACATGACAAATTTCAGTTGCCATTCCGACGGCCGCACTCAGCAGAAACGCTGTTCGGCGGCCGCCTGGGTAGTTGAAACCGTGGTCATACAAGTTGGCCAGCGTCACGCATTTCCCGTGGCGTTTCGCGGCACATATTTCGAGGCACCGGTTTCTTACTTCACTGCCGAGACGGTTGCCTTAGACGACGCCGTCTCTTTCTTTCACGTTTTTCTGGTCAATGGATCCAAGCAAAGCGAACGCGCGTATAGCCATCCATGTTCTTTGTTTCAGATTGTAGGCCTGTCGCCGTGATGACCGAGGGCGTCCGAACAAAACGATGCTCAGAGGCTGTTTTTTTCGGACGTTCCCGTCCAGGCTCGTCGTTCTTGCAGGCATCGGGATGCTCTCCAGCAGCTGCGCCTTGCCGAGAACGCTCCGGGGGTGCCCAGATCGCCCCGGACGGCCAGAATGGTCGTCCGAAGGCCGGGATCGACGAGGACCGTTCGAGTCGGACGACGCTGGTATCGTAAGCGCATGCTTGCCACACGTGCTGCACGTGCAGCTGGTTTTGATGGGCTTGTTTTCCACCACCACCACCATAAGTTGGAGGGGGAGGGGGTCCTCCTCCTCCTCCTCCTCCTCCTCCTCCTCCTCCTCCTCCTCCTCCTCCTCTTCCTCCTACTTATGGTGGTGGTGGTGGAAAACAAGCCCATCAGGTTTGGGCCCCGCCGCCGGGCGCCTGCCTCGGTACGCTGGCGTCGTGTGTCGCTGGGAGGCGCCAGGAGAACGGGCCGCGTGAGCTCCTTCGCCAACCCCGCTTGCAATCCCGCCCTTCTCGTCCACTCCGAGAGGGCCTGCCATCGCTCGGGCGTGTGCACTGCTGCAGCGAGGGCCATCGAGGAGCATCTTGGATCACGCTGCGAAGAAGTAGTGGCACGAATGCACAATGACACGGGGAAGGGACGTCCGAGCGATGGCGAGACGAGGAGGAGGAGGAGGAAGAGGAGGAGGAAGAGGAGGAGGGGGAGGAGGAGGAGGAGGAGGGGGGTGGAGTAATCAGAGCAGCATGGGCACAAAGTTTCGGATGTCCGCGCGGATGTCTCGCGTCGCCCGTGGCCCCTATACCCCTGGCGGCGCCTAGTACCGCCCCCGGCGTGCTCCGCGCGCTGGAAGGGGGGGGTGGCGAGGGGACTGGCCGGAGGTTGCTCGAAGTGCCCCTGGCCAAAGTGCCCCCCAGGATTTCCAAAGAGGCCCCCACGGCCTCCAGAGAGCTCCTCACGAGACTCGGAGGGCCCCAGGGGCTCCAAAACGGCGCGGAAAGCTGGAGGCACCTTGGGCCAGGGCACCTTTCGCACCGCCCGAATTGGCCCATCGCCGACCCAAGAAGTCCGCGCGAGCCTCCGATATTTTATGGTCAGGTCGTTCTATGTTCCTAGGGGAAGGAGGAGGAGGAGGAGGAGGAGGAGGAGGAGGAGGAGGAGGAGGAGGAGGAGGAGGAGGAGGAGGAGGGAGCGATGCGTTTTTCTTGGCGCTGCGGGAGGGGAGGAGGATGGGGTGAGGAGGGGGTTCGCTGAGTTTTCGTCTGTTCTGGGTCACGGGGGCGCCCTCGTCGCCTCGGCTTCGGCTACGTAGGCTCGGCTCGAAACCCTGGTCCATCTCCGCGCTCCCCTGACAGGTCTGGGAGTCGATTCTGTGGGAGGGAGTGGGGGTCCTCCTTCAGTTTTGTTCGGATTCGGCGTCTGGAGTTCGTCTTCGGGCTCTAGGATCAGCAAGCAGCTCGCGGCAATCAACTGGTCTTAGGGTTAGGGGTTAGGGTCGATAGTTGGATGGCCTTCTTCTCCTGGAGGGGGAAGGGAGGGAGTGCCAGGTGCAAGAGAGAAGATGCAGCTACATACCACCCATGCGTGTATACACATTTAACACATACATATATATATATATATATATATATAGACATGCGCGCATGCATGCATGCGTGTGTATGCACTTGTTCTCTGAACCCCTTTCCTCTGCCCTCTCGGCCGCCGCTCCCGCGGCTCAGGTGCAATTTTGGCGGCGCCACGAATCGATGGGGATCCTCGCAGGTGTGGCAGGCGTGGCGTCGCTGGCGTCTCCTGTGCTGCGCCCGCTGGCAGAGCAGGCGCTGACCTGTCCCATTCAGTCATCGGTCCTAGGAGGGCCGTACCAGATCTGTGGTGTGTGTCTGTTGTTCGGGGTGCTCATCGGCGCCGTCGGCCTGCTTGTGCTGCAGTGGTGCATCAGTGGCTATCACTCTCGACGCCCCGTTCTTGCTTGGAGGTCGGGAGGTGCAGGTGAAGCATTCGGACGATGCTCGCCTAGGGCATCGCCGCGTGGTGATATGTCGCTGTCCTCGGGACGTCTATCAACGAGTGATGGAGGGCGATCCGTTCACGGACACCGACGCTCTGTATTGGGTTCTGACCCCAGACCTCGACGTCTACCCAGAGGAGTTGTCAGTACCTCCCTTGACGTCCCTCATGGGGACCACCCCCGACGGCGACCTCGTGCAGGGTTCGGGGATCGGCCGCACCTCACACTTGAATCGGGTGTACGCATTCTCGCCGCTCCCGACGCCCGCCGCCTTCGCCGAGGCGCTTCGCGTGTGCCAGGCGGAGGTAACCCTGGGCGGTGGACCACGACGTCGTCTTCGGGGTCGTCTGGAGGATCGCACAGCTCGTGAGGGCGATGATGCTTCTCTAATGATGGCGGCCGTCCCTGGGGTGCCCCTTCGCAGTCAGGCAGAGCAGGCCATCCTCGACTTAGTGCAGAGTGTCTCGTTGTCTCCTGGTCAAGGCGCTCTTCCGCCTGCGACTGGGGCCTGGCGGCGCACCACCAGTGACGGCATCGCTGGGCTCGACTTCGACTCCAGCGCCAAGGACAAGTACCTGTATGCTCCTGGCGTCGCGCTGGTGAGCCGCAACGGGGAGCTGCTCGTGCTGATGGACTGTGTCGCAGCGTCAGCCGCGGCCTCGCCCGAGCTCGACGCCAGGATCCTCGAGATCTTCCGCGGCAAGCTGGGAAAACGGCACAAGGACGTGAAGGACGCGATCGACTGTTGTACGGAGAGCGTCTGGGACAGTTGGCCGCTGAGTGGCCCTCGCACGGTGCTGTGGTGTTTGACATTCATCGTCCAGACCAACGGGCACCCGAGGGCCAGGCGCACGTGGTGGAAGCACACCTGTCGACTGACAAGCGGTGGCCCTGGCGCTTCGGACCACGAGACCGCCATGAAGGGTCTCGAGTACTTACTCACGTACGACCAGCTGAATGCGCCCGAGCTGGTCTTCGCCGAACTCTTCATGCGCAGGGCGCAGCTGGCGGAGTTCAGGTACCGACGTCTGCTGCTGCGTCCAGACGATTTCGGGGACGACTTGGCCAATGACGAGTTCTTGTACCTTGGCCTGGGTGAGACTAGGGGCCAGATCATGCTATGCCCAGCGCTGGAGGAGTATGTCGCTGCCGAGCTCCACCGCGAGAGCACGGTGGCCAAGGAGCGCCGCAAGCTCCGCGAGGAGCGGCAGCTGGCTCGCGCTTCTCCCAGCATGGTGCCCAGCCAGGCCGCCGCCGCGGCGTTGGCCGGTGCGGCCGGCCCGCTTCGCGGCTTGGTCGGCGGGCCTCCTGCTAACCCGAAGGCCAAGGCGAAGCAGAAGGGGAAGGGGTCGAAGGCTGCGGCGGGCCCGTCCGCCGCGCCTGAGTCATGACGTCCTCGTGGGCCGGCTTGCCCGCCCGGCCTGCGCTCTCAGGGCACTTGCCAGTCGCGAGGGAGCTCCTCCCGATGTCGGCGCCGTTCTGCGAGGCATCGCAGTTCAATTCAGATGCGTCTGGTTCTTTGTCTCGATCTGTGAAGAGGCGGCTGAAGGTGAAGACCCACTGGCAGGCCGCCGTGAATTCAGCAGTGGAGAGTATCAATGACTTGTATGGTGTTGGGCGTGTCGAGTCTTCGTTGGGACTGTCGCGCGCGCAGCAGGAATCTCATGAGTCTATCTCGCGCATCTTCCGAGCTGTTCCTCCTCCACCCTGCGCGGCCGTGGAAGCCTTCAAAGAGATTTGCGGCGCTCGAGCGGGATGTGATGACGCTGATCCCCGCCTTGTTTTCCAGTATGATTTACTCTCAATGCCTTCTCGAGGCGGGGTCGCCGATGGCGCCGAGGTGCCGACAGGGGGGCCCCTCTACCACTGGAACAATTGCGTCACGACGCTCGTGCGGAGCGACCAGGACATGTCTGACATCTCTGGACTTCCTGTGAAACCTTACTCCGACCCACCTTGATCAGAGATAAGATGATGCCTGCAAAGTTGATCGCGGACATGTGCTCTCTCGGGCTACGTTCACTGCGGCCGCATGAGGCCGCCACTGTCGGTATATTTTTCGTGAGAAAGAAGAACGGCATGCAGCGGATGATTCTGGATGCGAGATTGGTGAATGCGAGATTCCAGATGGCCGAGCATACGGTCCTACCCACGCCTGGTGCATGGGCAAGCGTCGAGCTTCGGCCTGAGGAAGAGCTGGTCTTTTCGCAGATGGATGTCGAGTGTGCCTTTTATCGTGTACGTGCGCCGCCTGGAGTATCTGATCATTTTGTGCTGCCTCGTGTACCGGGAAGGCTGATCCGTCAGTTGGCTCCCGCGTGTGATGTCGCGGGGGCCGATTGGCTCAGCCCGCATCTAGAGGTCATGGCCATGGGACGGCCATGGGCACTGCACTTCTGCCAGCAGATGGTGGTTGCATCAGTTCAGAAGGTGGGCATTCCCACCAGCCAGTTCTTCAGGGACAAGCGGCCCTCTCCCGATCTGATCGACTCAAAGGTGGCGGCCGCCGTGTATGTGGACATCGCCGCCGTCGCCCGCGCCGACACGAAGCGGGTCGCCGTCGCGGCCGGCGCCGTCTTCAAGCAGCTGGGGGCCGACGGGCTCGACTGCAAGACCATCGAGCACGGGCCCGAGGTTGCGCGCTTCACGGGCCTGGACCTGCACCGCCCCTCCGGTCGGATCTCCGTCGGCCGCGCGCGGTGCTGGAAGGTCAGGCTCAAGCTGTCTCACGTCTTAGCGGTGGGGCGCGCCGGCGGTGCTGAGGTGCACTCCCTTCTGGGACACTACACCTGGTCGGCCATCCTCCGACGGCGCCTGCTGTCTCCGCCGCGCGCGCTACCGCTTCGTGGGCAAGGCGGGCCCCAAGCGGGTGCCGCTCTGGCGCTCGGTGCGGCGCGAGCTCAAGTGGATGGTGGCGCTGCCCCCGTTAGCCTACGCTGACGCCGAGCGACCCTGGTGCGAGCACGTTGCTGCGACGGACTCGGAGGGGGCCAACCTGATCGACAACGGCGGCTTCGGGGTCGTGAGGAGGCGCTGGCGCTTCACCGTGGCGGACGCAGTGCAGGCTCGCGCGGCAGCGTTGGCCGCTGCGGCCGCCCCGGCCGCCGCAGGGTCGCCTGGCCCGCAGGCGGGGGGCGACTCTCAGGCGCCGCTCGAGGGCGGTGTCGACCTGCCCGTCTCATTCAGTTATTTGGAGCGCAGCGTCATCGGCGACTTCAGCAGTTGGCAGCTGTGTGTGTGAGAGGCAGGCGGCGCCGCGCTGAGGGTATTGCGTCGACGGAGGGGGCGGCTGCTGTCATTGCCGCTAGTCGCGCCCTGCGCTCAGTTGGAAGCTTTCATCATCGCCATGTCAATGTTGGCGACAATCTCGGGTTTATCTTGGCCCAGGGAAGGGGGGGGGGGCCGCGAACGCCAGCATCAATCATCACCTCCGACAGCTTTGCGCACTCAACCTGGCTGCAGATGCCGCGTGTATCAGTCGTTGGGCTCCTGGCGAGTCCAATCCTGCCGACGGGCCGTCCAGGCTCAAGGGGTCACCAGTGCGGAGCGGCAGCGGGGATCCACGCGATGCTCGCTGGCACGGCTGCTCGACCGACGCGCAGCGCACCGCCCTGCTCGCTGCTGTTGAGGCCCTCGCCCGTGACGAGCTTCGACGTGGTGGCGCTGGAGAGGCAGCCACAGGCAGCTCGCGTGCCGCTCCTCCGCCGATCGAGCTCACAGGCACCGACGACGCAATCGACGACTGGCATTCTGCAGCGAGCACCCGCAGTTCCTCCAGCTCCTCGGACAGCGAGAGAGCCAGCGGCGCGGTCGAGGGTCGGCGTCCTGCCCGTCAAGCGGCTTCTGGAAGCGGCAGACTTGACGCTCCCCTCGGCCCAGCAGCGTCGCGCCCGCGCTCGACGGCGCGTCGAGGCGCACCGAGCGCGGGCCAGCCTGTGCAGGGACCTGGGGGCCTACTTCCTGGAGGTCAACAGGGTGACGCGCAGCTCGGCGACGCTGTGCGATCGATACTTCTCCGACTTCCGCAAGTGGGCCACTCAGGCAGGGATGCCGCTGTCGACGCCAGTCGAGATCGACCTTGCGCTCGTGGATCACCTCGAGGATCTGTACTTCAGCTGGTTCAACCACGACGCGGGCGAGAAGGTAGTGGCGAGCCTGGAGTTTCGCATTCCCGAGCTGAAGGTGCCTGGCAGCACGCTGCTGCCCAGGGCAAAGAACGCTCCACGGGGCTTTCGCCGCCTGGCGCCAGGCCTGAGCCGCGCACCATTTCCTGGGCTGGCGCTCTGTGCGATGGCAGGCTCGGCGATGGCCCTCGGCTGGCAGGAGATGGCGTACTGTTTGGTGCTGATGTTCAGGACCTACCTGCGCCCCACAGAGTGCTTGACGCTGGCTGTGGGCCAGCTGGTCCCGCCGCACTTGGGCACGGGGACCACCTCGTGGGCGCTGCTGCTGGCTCCCATCCGAGCTCTCGGTGGCTTCGAAGACCCGCGAGTTCGACGAGAGTCTGCTGCTCGACAACGTGGAGTTCGACCCCCATCCAGGACTTCTTTCGCCTGGCCAAACGGTCACCAGCGACGCAGCGCCTGTGGCCCTTCGGCTCGCCAACCTTCTCCAAGGATTTCAACCGGCTCGCGGAGCTTGCCGACCTGTCGAACCCGAGGCCCCACCCCTACATGCTCGGGCACGGGGGGGCCTCAGACGACGCCCTTCGGCACGAGGGGACCTTGGAGGAGGTGAAGAGGAGGGGCAGATGGCGTGCAGACTCGTCGGTGCGCCGCCACGAGAAGCATGCCTTGGTGCTCAAGCAGGCGGACAACATGACGCCCGTCGCCCGCGAGTGCGGCTGGCTGGTGGCCGACCACCTGCTGGATATTCTGGTAGGGCGCCGCGCCGCGCCCCAGCCGCCCAACGTGAGAGCTCTGCAGCTGAAGCAGGCAGGCGGCAGGCGGCGCGGCAAGCCCTGATACCTGATCACAACGTGGGGGCCGTGCAGCATCGGCTGGCGGCTCGGGACGTGCGACGACTCCTCCGACGGCAGATGCGCGCTGCTATGAGTCTGTCGCCTGACGGCAAAGTATTTCTTGACCTCTTCCCGGGCTCTTCTCCAGTGTTGCGTGCCTTAAGGCAGCAGGGTGGATCAGAAATAGCTTTTGACAGTATGCAGGGCCCTGAATTGACCTGGCGGAGCGTAGGGTCCTTTGTCGCGTTTTAGGCTGGATCTCGGCAGGCCTTGTAAAGGGGGTCTGGTGTGCGTTCCCGAGCTCCTCCTTCCTTGGCTTGGAAGGAGCCTGGGATGCGTAGGCTTAGGGCGCTTCCCCAAGCGCGGGAGCTCGTGGTAGATCAGTGTTCGTTCGGGGCCAGGTGGCGAAAGAGGACTCGATTGGTTGGGTGGTGGACCCCGATCTTGCCCCGTGCCAGCCGTCCTTGTCACGGGCACGGGATCTGCTGCTTTACGAATCGGCCCCACCTTGTGCTGGTAGGCGACGCTCCTGGCAATTCTGTGAATTGGACTACTGTCGCGGCCCAGTGTCCCAAGAGAATGGGGATAGCTGGGGCTGCTTGGCTTTTGCGATCTGTCAACGCTCTCGAGCTCACACGTCTGTCGACAGCCGCTGGCTTTGGATGATCCCTTTTATAGATTTGCGGCTCCAGAGCACAGTACGGGTCTGGGAGGTTTCTCAGCTTGTCGGCGCCCCGAGAAATATTATAGATGTTGCTCGGGTGCCTGGTCAGTCTGGTCATCAGGCGGTTGCGCAGACAGAGTATTGAAAAGGAGCTCGAAATTGACACAAGTATGCAGTGCTCTTCGAGCTTTGCACTCCTGGTTTCTAGGGGCTGAGGATGCACCTGTTCTCTGGGCCCGTTTCTGCTGCCCTCTCGGCCGCCGCTCCCGCGGCTCAAGTGCACCACCACCATCCCCACCGCTCGCCTGTCTTTACTTCTTGCCGTGTCTTGAAGGATTCCTCAGGGAGGTTTCTCAGCTTGTGGGCACCCCGAGAAATATAGATGTTGCTCGGGTGCCTGCTCAGCCCGGTCTGGTCATCAAGCGGTTGCGCAGACAGAGTATTGAACAGGAGCTCGAAGTTGACACAAGTATATAGTGCTCTTCGAGCTTTGCACTCCTGGTTTCTAAGGGGTGATGGTATACGTATGTACGTATGTAGGTAGGCATGCATTTAGGTATATATATATATACATATATATATGTATATATGTATCTGTATGTATGCATGAATGGCGGTATGCATGGATGTATGAATGTATGTATGCATGCATGCATGCATGCATGTATGCATGTATGCATGTATGCATGTATGCATGTATGAATGGATGAATGGATGCAGGTATGTATGTATGTATGTATGTATGTATGTATGTATGTATGTATGTATGTATGCATGAGTGTATGTGTGTATGTGTGTATACATGCATGCATGCATGTATGTATATATGTATGTATGCATGCATGGATGCATGTGTGTATGCGTGTGTAGGCATGCATGCAAGCATGCATGCATGCATGTATGTATGTTCCCCAAGCAGATCTTGCCTCTGTAGGGGTCCTAGTGTATTAAAGGTTTAGGTGAGGTTGGTCGCCGATTTCGGTGGCCGGGCCCGGGTGCCCGGGTGCCCAGGTGCCCGGCGGTGCCCGGGTGCCCAGGTGGCCGGTGAGGTGCGTGGCCGATTTCGGTGGCCTGGCCCGGGTGCCCGGGTGCCCGGGTGCCCGGGGTGCCCAATAGCCCAATAGCATATAGCCCAATATCCCAATAGCCCAATAGCCCTATAGCCCTATAGCCCTATAGTTTTATAGCCCCACAGCCCTATAGCCCTATTGCCCTATAGCCCTGTAGCCCAATAGCCCTATAGCCCTGTAACCCGATAGCCCCATAGCCTTATAGCCCTATAGCCCTATAGCTCTGCAGCCTTATGGCCCTATAGCCTTATAGCCCAATAGCCCTATAGCCTCATAACCTTATAGCTTTATAGCCCTGCCCCATAGCCCCAACAAACAGGATTTTTTTTCCCCACATCCTGAGTGGGGTTCTTGTTTTCCCAGAACACCCTCTCCTTCCCACCCACCTCCCGCTCCATCTTCCATACAGCACAATATTATTCCTACCACACACACCATACCATACCATAGTTCCTACCCACATACATACCATACCATACCATACCATACCCACGTACCATACCGTACCATACCATACCATGGGTACCATAGCATACCATATCATATCACACCAGCCACCCTCCAGGGAGGCCCCGCCTGAGCGAGGAGGGTATCGGAATACCATACTATTTACATGGTTTCGTGCCCCTCCCACCCCTCCAGGGAGGCCCCGCCTGAGCGAGGAGGGTATCGGAATACCATACTATTTACATGGTTTCGTGCCCCTCCCACCCCTCCAGGGAGGCCCCGCCTGAGCGAGGAGGGTATCGGAATACCATACTATTTACATGGTTTCGTGCCCCTCCCACCCCTCCAGGGAGGCCCCGCCTGAGCGAGGAGGGTATCGGAATACCATACTATTTACATGGTTTCGTGCCCCTCCCACCCCTCCAGGGAGGCCCCGCCTGAGCGAGGAGGGTATCGGAATACCATACTATTTACATGGTTTCGTGCCCCTCCCACCCCTCCAGGGAGGCCCCGCCTGAGCGAGGAGGGTATCGGAATACCATACTATTTACATGGTTTCGTGCCCCTCCCACCCCTCCAGGGAGGCCCCGCCTGAGCGAGGAGGGTATCGGAATACCATACTATTTACATGGTTTCGTGCCCCTCCCACCCCTCCAGGGAGGCCCCGCCTGAGCGAGGAGGGTATCGGAATACCATACTATTTACATGGTTTCGTGCCCCTCCCACCCCTCCAGGGAGGCCCCGCCTGAGCGAGGAGGGTATCGGAATACCATACTATTTACATGGTTTCGTGCCCCTCCCACCCCTCCAGGGAGGCCCCGCCTGAGCGAGGAGGGTATCGGAATACCATACTATTTACATGGTTTCGTGCCCCTCCCACCCCTCCAGGGAGGCCCCGCCTGAGCGAGGAGGGTATCGGAATACCATACTATTTACATGGTTTCGTGCCCCTCCCACCCCTCCAGGGAGGCCCCGCCTGAGCGAGGAGGGTATCGGAATACCATACTATTTACATGGTTTCGTGCCCCTCCCACCCCTCCAGGGAGGCCCCGCCTGAGCGAGGAGGGTATCGGAATACCATACTATTTACATGGTTTCGTGCCCCTCCCACCCCTCCAGGGAGGCCCCGCCTGAGCGAGGAGGGTATCGGAATACCATACTATTTACATGGTTTCGTGCCCCTCCCACCCCTCCAGGGAGGCCCCGCCTGAGCGAGGAGGGTATCGGAATACCATACTATTTACAATACCAGGGATGAGCTATTTACATGGTTTCGTGCCCCTCCCACCCCTCCAGGGAGGCCCCGCCTGAGCGAGGAGGGTATCGGAATACCATACTATTTACATGGTTTCGTGCCCCTCCCACCCCTCCAGGGAGGCCCCGCCTGAGCGAGGAGGGTATCGGAAACCATACTATTTACATGGTTTCGTGCCCCTCCCACCCCTCCAGGGAGGCCCCGCCTGAGCGAGGAGGGTATCGGAATACCATACTATTTACATGGTTTCGTGCCCCTCCCACCCCTCCAGGGAGGCCCCGCCTGAGCGAGGAGGGTATCGGAATACCATACTATTTACATGGTTTCGTGCCCCTCCCACCCCTCCAGGGAGGCCCCGCCTGAGCGAGGAGGGTATCGGAATACCATACTATTTACATGGTTTCGTGCCCCTCCCACCCCTCCAGGGAGGCCCCGCCTGAGCGAGGAGGGTATCCGAAAACCATACTATTTACATGGTTTCGTGCCCCTCCCACCCCTCCAGGGAGGCCCCGCCTGAGCGAGGAGGGTATCGGAATACCATACTATTTACATGGTTTCGTGCCCCTCCCACCCCTCCAGGGAGGCCCCGCCTGAGCGAGGAGGGTATCGGAATACCATACTATTTACATGGTTTCGTGCCCCTCCCACCCCTCCAGGGAGGCCCCGCCTGAGCGAGGAGGGTATCGGAATACATACTATTTACATGGTTTCGTGCCCCTCCCACCCCTCCAGGGAGGCCCCGCCTGAGCGAGGAGGGTATCGGAATACCATACTATTTACATGGTTTCGTGCCCCTCCCACCCCTCCAGGGAGGCCCCGCCTGAGCGAGGAGGGTATCGGAATACCATACTATTTACATGGTTTCGTGCCCCTCCCACCCCTCCAGGGAGGCCCCTGAACCGCGTAGCCCTCCCCCCTTCCAGCGGGGCCCCGCCAAAGCGAGGAGGGCATCAAGAAAATGGGTCCCACGAAACCGTTAATCTCTTTATGTGGGGAACTCCGTTAGCATTTTTTTTTTTTTTGTTTTCTCTCTCTCTGGTGTCATATGTATGCAGGTAGGTAGGTAGGTAGGTAGGTCGGTATGTATGTACGTATGTAGGTAAGTCTGTCTGTCTGTATGTATGTATGTATGTATGTATGTATGTATGTATGCATGCACGTATGTATGTACGTGTGTATGTATGTATGTATGTATGTATGTATGTATGTATGTATGTATGTATGTATGTATGTATGTATATATGTATGCATGCATGCATGTATGTTGTATGTATGTATATATGTATGTATATATGTATGTATACGTGGCTGTATGTATGTATGTATGTATGTATGTATGTATGTATGTATGTATGTATGTATGTATGTATGTATGTATGTATGTATGTATGTATGTATGTATGTATGTATGTATGTATGTATGTATATAGGTATGTTTGTATGTATACGTAGACGTGTTCACATGTCACATCTGTGCATACGCATGCACAGTTTAGCAACATTCTGCATACATCTATCGCTATATAGCTATATTCAGACAGAGGGAGCGAGAGAGAGAGAGAGAGAGAAAGAGAGAGAGAGAGAGAGAGAGAGAAAGAGAGTAAGTGAGTGAGTGGGATGAAGAGGAAAGAAAGGGATGGACCAGACATGCGACGTCATGCTTCTTTCGTAAAGTGGGGTCTCGGATCAACCGACCCCATCTCGGGGACATCTCGGGTTGTTTCGTCATTCTACGGGGGCCGGTAACTCCGTGGGCCCGCCCAATCCGGAGATCGGATGCGGCGCAGGGGCGCCAGGACATCTCCGAGATTTCGTGGTCCTCTTCTGCGTTCCACGGGGTCTCGGGCCCCCCTCTTCGTCTGCGCACATACCTCGGGCCATGACGCGCCAACTCCCCTGCTCCCGGCCCCATTTTGCGGCGCGCCCGAGAAGACGAGCAAGTCGCAGTGCTTCTTGTTTTGGAAGGGGTGTGGGAAAGGGCGGGGAGGGAAGGGGGGAGGGAGGGAGGGACCACGCAGGCTTAGGGCGAGGAGTAATCACTCCACAGCGTTCGGGAACGCCCTTCGAGCGTTCTGGAGCGCTCTGTAGCGACTGCGGCGCCCGAAACGCGCTCCGAACCTGGTGGCCCTCGAAGTTGCCTGATTCATCCTCGTCCAGGTTTGTCCTGTGTCTGACTTCCAAGATCTCCGACGCAACGATGTTTGCACGACGTGGGGCCCCAGAGGTCTGGACCTCTTCCCGGGGACAAGTTTTTCCTCCTGGGCAGTTGTTTGACGGTCTCGGGGCTCGTGCAGGGCCCCCGGAGGCCGGAAATGGTGGGAAGCCTCCCGTCGGGAGTGATCGCGGCGCACGAGGAGGGAGTGGACGCGGGGCGCTGTCTCGTGAAAGCGAGGACCCAACACCACAGGATTGGGTGGGGCAAACATGACGCGGGGGGGGGTTCGTGGTTCATCTCCAGGGGAGGGGGGCGGATGGGGAGCTGGGCCGGGGAGCCTCTGGTGCGGCCGCCCCCCCCCCCTGCCGCCGTGGTGCCAGGAGCTGGTGAAGCAGGCCGCGCTGGCGTCGCTCCAGGAGGGGCGCCCGGCGGTCAGGGGTCCCTGCAGGGTCCACTTGGAAGGGAGGGAGGGGTGGATGATCGAGGAGGGAGCAGAGGAGAAGAACGGGGGCTGGGGGGGTTCTGGGATTCCAGGATTCTAGGTGGGCCTTGGCCTCGCGCGCGCCCGGGGAGGGGCACGAGGTGCGGGAAAAGGGAAAAACACGGAATCCGATCGACCCGGTTCGATGTCGGTTCGGGCTGGCTCGATCCGGTTCGATTCCGATATTCCGACTGTCCGATGCGGCCCTGTGCATCTTGGCGGAGCTGATCAGAATCGGCTGCACCAAGATGCAAGAGGAGGAGGAGGAGGAGGAGGAGGAGGAGGAGGAGGAGGAGGAAAAGGAAAAGGAGCAGGAGGAGGAGGAGGAGGAGGAGGAGGAGGAGGAGGAGGAGGGAAGAGGAGAAGGAGGAGGAGGAGGAGGAGGAGGAGGAGGAGGATGAGGGCGAGGGGGAGGAGGAGGGCGAGGAGGAGGAGGAGGAGGTGCCTCCCTTCAGCTGCCCGAGCGCTCGCCCCTGCCAGCGAGGCGAACGCCGCGGTCAACTTCGCCGCGAAGGCAGCGTCCTTTGCCCCCCCTCGCAAGGGGTCGTTTCTGGTCATTGTGTCGGGCTCCTCCCCGTCGTCGGCCCAGTGCGGGGGGGGACTTCAGCGGTCCACAGTTCCTTTGGTTTCTTTGTCCACCTCTCTCTCTCTCTCTCTCCTTCTTTTTTTCCCCAACCATCCCGTGGTGTTGAATCCTTGTTTTGAGGAGACAGCGCCCCGCGTTCCTTCTGCTTTCCTCCTCCTCCTCCCTCTCCTCCCTCCTCCCATCCCTGCCTCTGCCCTCCGCATGTTTGTGTTCCAGCACACCCAGTGCCACGCTTCGATGCCCCGTAGGGAGCTCCACCGAAGGCCCCAGCGGCAGGGTCTGCATGGCGTCGCCGCCCCATTTTGGCGCACCCCTCACACAGTTCGTAGCCCCATAGGGAGCTTCGTATTCCCGCGGTTGGTCTGGGATACATTCGGGGATTTTTCGCGGATGATGAGAAAGAGGATCAGGAGACGCAAAGTAGTGAGGAAAAGGCGTAATTGTGGAGACGAAGGATGACACACCAGGAGGAGGCCTCTTGCCTTGCAGGGTTCGCCACAGAGAGGAAGAGGGAGCAAATGTTCGGCCAACGTTAGGCCAGGTTATTGGACCTTGCGTTCCACCAATCAGTTCGGAAGCTCTTCGAGGAACGCGTGGGGGAAGAAGAGAAGGATGAGGAGGGGGAGGAAAAGAGAGGAGGAGAAGAACGAGGACGTCCCTTGGGAGCATCATGGGTCATTCTGGGAGCCTCCTGGGAGCTTCCTGGGAACCTTTCGGAGGCCTCTTGGGGGCCTCCTGCTCTTTTGAAAAGTGCCTCTGTGGCCAAACGTTCAGCCCCAGCTTGGCCAAGCTATCGGACTAAGTGTTCCCCCAGCCGCTCTGCAAAGTCTTCGGGGAATACTTGGGCGAGGATGAGGGAGGGGGATAAGAAGAGGGAGGAGAAGGAAGGGGAGGAGGAGAAGGAGGAGGAGGAGGAGGAGTGGAGTGGAGTGGAGTGGAGTGGACGCCGCTGCGAAGCAGGTGGAGGAGGAGGCGGAGGAGGAGGAGGAGGAGGAGGAGGAGGAGGAGGAGGAGGAGTTGGAGGAGGAGGAGGAGAAGGAGGCCTCTTGGGAGCCTCTTGGGCCGCTCTTGGGGCCTCAAGGGTGCTTTCTGGAAACCTTTTGGAGGCCTCTTGGGAGTCTCTTTGGGCCTCTGTGGGGGCTTCTTGGAGCTTTTTGGGGGCTTCTTTGCCCGTCTTGGGGCATTCCTTCCCGTCTGACGCCGTCGGAAGCCGTTTTGGATGTCTCTCTGAAACGACTTCGTGCCCTCCTGGGGCGCCTCAGGGCCGTTTTGACGGCAATCTTGGGCTGCTTGGAGGCCTCTAGGGCCCTCTTGGGGCCGTCTTGGAGGCTTCTTGGGCCGTCACGGGGTCATATGGGAGGCCTGTGGGGCCATCTTGGAGCGATCTTGGAGGCCCCTTGGCCCGTCTTGGGGCGTCGGAAGGCAGAAAAGAAGCAAATGCCACAGTCCTTCAACAACCTCCAGGAAATCTATGATTTTGGCCTCTTCGAGCCCTCTTGGGATCTCTTGGGCCGTCCTGGGCCATCTTGGAGCCAACTTGGGCCGCCTTGGTGGCCTCTTCACCGGACTTGGAATCATCTCGGACCCTCTTGGGCCGTCTTGAAGGCCATTTTGGACCATCTTGGGCGAACTCGGAAGCCATCTTGCACTCTTGGAGGCCATCTTGAGCCGGCTTTGGGGGAGTTTTTCTGGACGTTGAGGTGCTTTCCGGTCCCTTCCGGGTGACCGGCGGGATCGGCCGAAGCCCCAGGGCAGGGGGAGCTTTTGGAAAAGAACGAAAACCACAAGGTAAAGGATTCAGCACGCCAGGCACCCTTGTGGCAAGCCAACATGGGGCGGCGGATCGAAGACGCTTACGGCGAGTCTCCGCCGCCCCCTGCCTTTTTGGAATCGCTTATGTGGCCCAAATTTGGGCTAGAGCTTGGCTAAGCCATCGGACCATGTGTTCCCCCAGCCGTCGTCGGAGAAACCCTTAGGGGATTGGGGGGGGAGGATGGCGGGGAAGATCAGGAGGAGGAGGAGGAGGAGGAGGCGGAGGAGGAGGAGGAGGAGGAGAAGGAGGAGGCGGAGGATGAAGAGGAGGAGGAGGAGGAGGAGGAGGAGGAGGAGGAGGAGGAGGAGGAGGAGGATGAGGGGGCATCTTGGGAGCCTCTGGGGGCACTCTTGGGGCCTCCTGAGATCTTCCTGGGAGCCTCTTGGAGGCATCTTGGGGGCCTCCTTGGGCCTCTTGGGGGCCTTTGAGGGCTTCTCGGGGGCCTCTTTGGCCGTCTTAGGGCATTCCTGGCCCGTCTGACGCCGTCGGACGCCGTCTGGGGTGCCTCTCTGAGCCGTCTTGGGGCCCTCTTCGGGGTGCTCCAGGGCCGTCTTGGAGGCCATCTTGGGCGTCTTGGAGGCCTCTTGGGCCGTCTTGGGGCCCTCTTGGGGCCGTCTTGGGGGCCTCTTGGGCCGTTCTGGGGCCATCTTGGAGCGATCTTGGGCGATCTTGGGGCGATCTTTGGGGGCTCTTGGGTCGCCTCGGGCCGTCAGAAGACAGACAAGAAGCAAACGCCGAAATTCTTCAAATTTCTATGGGAGATCAAAGATTTTGGCCTCTTCGGGTCTTCCTTGGGTCGTCTTGGAGACCTCTTGGGGGCCTCTTGGGCCGTCTTGGGCCATCTTGGAGCCATCTTGGGCCGTCTTGGTGGCCTCCTGGCCCGTCTGACGCCGTCGGAAGCCTTCTTGGGGGCCTCTCTTGACCGACTTGGGGCCCTCTTCGGGTGCTCCAGGGCCGTCTTTGAGGGCATCTTGGGTCGTAAGGCCATCGATGTCAGCATCGCCACTTGTCGCGGACGTCGCGTGCGAAACGCTCATTCTTATCATAAGGCGTCTTGTGCTAGGATCTCCAATATCGCGATTTGTTGATGATGTCCCGAGCGAAACGGCCGTTTTTGGAGACGTTGGTGGCGCAGCGGGCGGGCCAATCGGGTTGGCCGGCGGGACGGGCCGAAGCCCCCGGGGGAGAGTTCTTTTTAAACCAGACCAGTAGGATCCAGCACGCTGGGCACTCCTGTGGCAAGACCCCAGGGGGCGGTGGGTCGAAGACGCCTACGGCGAATCACCCCCGCCCCCTGCCTTTTTGCAAGCGCCTGCGTGGCCGAAAGTTGGGTTTGAGCTTGGCCAAACTATCGGGCCACGCGTTCCCCGAGTGGGTTTCGAAAGCCTTCGGGGAACACGGAGTCGGACGCGCTGTCGCACCATGTGGTTTCCGAGCTTTCGGGCATCCTGGAGGACGTCTTGGAGGGGTCTTGGGCTGTCTTGGAGGCCTCTGGCGGGCCTTTTGGGCAGTCGGCCATCTTCAGGCCATCTGGGGCCGTCTTGGGTGCATCTTGGGGCCATCTTCGCTGTCTTGGAGGCCATCTTGGCCGTCTTGGTGGCAGTCTTGGAGGCCATCTTGGCCGTCTTGAAGGCCATCTTGAGCGTCTTGGGGGCCTCTTGGGCCGTCTTGGGGCCTTGTTGGGGCCCTCTCGGATGCCTCTTGGGCGGTCTTGGGTCGATGTTGGGGGCCTCTTGGACCGTCTTGGGCCGGAGAGCTGAAAAGAAGAGAACGTGCCAACATCCTTCAAACACCCAAGGCACATCAATGATTTTAGCCCTTTCGGACCTTCCTGAAGGACGTCTTTGAGGGCTCTTGGGCCGTCTTGGAGGCCTCTTGCGGGCCTGTTAGGGCCGTTTTAGATCATCTTGACGCCATCTTGGGCCGTCTTGGGTGCATCTTCGGGCCATCTTAGCCGTCTTGACAGCCATCTTGGGCGTCTTGGTTGGAGTCATCTTGGAGGCCATCTTGTCCGTCTTGGGGCCATCTTGGGCGTCTTGGGGACCTCTTGGGCCGTCTTGGAGCCTTCTTTGGGCCCTCTTGGGGGCCTCTTTGGCTGTCATTGGGCCATCTGGGAGCCCTCTTGGGCGCTCTTGGGTCGATGTTGGGGGCCGCTTGGGCCGTTTTGGGCAGTCGGAGAGCTGAAAAGGAGCAAAAGCCAACATCCTTCAAACACCACAGGAAAATCAATGACTTTTACCCTGTCGGGCCTTCCTGGAGGACGTCTTGAAGGGCTCTTGGGCCGTCTTGGAGGCCTCTTGCGGGCCTTTTGAGCAGTCGAAGGCCATCTTCAGGCCATCTGGGGCCGTCTTGGGTGCATCTTGGGGCCATCTTGGCCGTCTTGGAGGCCATCTTGGCCGTCTTGGTGGCAGTCTTGGAGGCCATCTTGGCAGTCTTGGAGGCCATCTGGGGCTTCTTGGAGGCCTCTTGGGCCGTCTTGGGGCCTTGTTGGGGCCGTCCTGGGGCTGTCTTGGAGGCTTCTTGGGCACTCATGGGGCGATCTTGATGGCTTCTTGGGCAGTCTTGGACCGTCGGAATCCGAATAGGAGCAAAAGCCGAATCCTTCAAAACCTATGGAAAATCAATGATTTTAACCTCTTCGGGCCGTTCTTGAGGACCCTGGAGGACCTCTTCGAGGCCTCTTGGGCCGTCTTGGAGGCCTCCTGGAGGCCTCTGGGGCCGCCTTGGGCCGTCTTAGGTGTTTCTTGTGCGAACTTGGAGGCATCCTGTACTCTCCTGGGCCGTCTTCGAGGCTATCTTGGACCATCTTGGGCGAGCTTGGAGGCCATCTTGGGCCATCTTGGCCATCTTGGAGGCCATCTTGGCGTCGTCTGGAGCAGGAAAAACCTTGGCAACCACCATTTGGGCAGTTTTTGGGTCCTTTCGGGTGGCGGGCGGGACGGGCCGAAGCCCCAGGGTGAGTTCTGATAGCACCAAAATCTGCCGCCCCCTGTTGGCTTGCCACAGGGGTGCCCGGCGTGCTAGACCCTTTCGTTTTTTTTTCTCCTCCCAAAAGAACTCCCCCTGGGGCTTCGGCCCGTCCCGCCGGCCACCCAAAAGGCATCTCAATCCCCCCCAAAATCCTCCAAGACGGCTCAAGATGGCCTCTAAGATGGCCTTGTTGGCCCAAGAGGGCCTCCAAGATGGTCAAAGATGGCCTCCAAGTCCACCCAAGATGGTCCAACACGGCCTCCACGACGGCCCAAGAGAGTCCAAGATACCTCCAAGTTCGCCCAATAAGCCTCCAAGACGGCCCAACACGACCCAAGAGGCCTCCAAGAGGTCCCCCAGGAGGACCCGAAGAGGCCAAAATCATTGGTTGTCCAAATTTGTTTGAAGGGTTTTGGTATTTGTTTCTTCTCGGCATTCCGACGGCTCGAGACGGCCCACGAGGCCTCCAAGATCGCCCCAAGATCGCCTACGAGGCCTCCAAGATGGCCCCATGACGGTCCAAGAGGCCCCCCAAGACGGCCCCAAGAGGGCCCCAGGAGGCATCCAAGACGGTCACGATCGCCTCCAAGACGGCTGAGATGACCCCAAGATGCCTCCAATACGACCCAAGATGCATCCAAGACGGCCTAAGATGGCCTCAATATTGCCCAAGACGGCCCAAGAGGCCCCCAAGAGCCTCCAAGACGGCCTAAGAGGCCTCCAAGAGGTCCTCCAGTTGGGCCCGAAGAGACCAACATCATTGATTTTCCATAGGTTTTTGAAGGATTTTGGCATGTGTTCCCCTCGGCATTCCGACGGCTCAAGACGGCCCAAGAGGCCCCCAAGATCGCCCCAAGATCGCCCACGAGGCCTCCACGATGGTCCCAGGACGGCCTAAGAGGCCCCCAAGACGGCCCCAAGAGGCCTTCAAGACGGCCAAGGTGGCCTCCAAGACGGCTGAGATGGCCCGAAGATGCATCCAAGACGGCCCAAGACGGCCCAAGAGGCCCCCAAGAGCCTCCAAGACGGCCCAAGAGGCCTCCAAGAGGTCCTCCAGTTGGGCCCGAAGAGACCAACATCATTGATTTTCCATAGGTTTTTGAAGGATTTTGGCATGTGTTCCCCTCGGCATTCCGACGGCTCAAGACGGCCCAAGAGGCCCCCAAGATCGCCCCAAGATCGCCCACGAGGCCTCCACGATGGTCCCAGGACGGCCTAAGAGGCCCCCAAGACGGCCCCAAGAGGCCTTCAAGACGGCCAAGGTGGCCTCCAAGACGGCTGAGATGGCCCGAAGATGCATCCAAGACGGCCGAAGATGCATCGAAGACGGCCCAAGACGGCCCAAGAGGCCCCCAAGAGGCGCCCAAGACGGCCCAAGAGGCCTCCAAGAGGTCGTCCAGGAGGGCCCGAAGAGACCAAAATCATTGCTTTCCTTAGGGTTTTGAGGGATTTTGGCATCTGCTTCTTCTCGACAGCGACGGAGAGACCATACAGGACCTCAAAGTCCACGAACGATCCCTCCAAGGCGGACAAGATGGCCTCCAAGACGGTCCCAAGACGCCTCCAAGACGGCCAACGTGGCCGAAGATGGCCTCCAAGATGCGTCCAAGATGATCAAGATGGCCCCAAGAAGCCCCAAAATAGCCAAACATGGCTTCCAAGACAGTCCCAAGATGCCCCCAAGACCGCAAAGATGGTCCAATAAAACCCTAGAGTAGCCCAAGAGGCTCCCAAGAGGCCTCCTCCTCCCTTCTCCTTCTTCATTCCTTTCCTTTCCTTCCTCCTCCCCCACCGTGTTCCACGAACGCTTTCCAAACCGATTCGGGGAACACATGGTCCGATAGCTTGGCAGGCCTCTGGCCACAACGTTCGGCCACATAGGCGTTTCCAAAAAGGCAGGGGGCGGCGGTGATTCGCCGTAGGCGTCTTCGATCGAAAGGATCTAGCACGCCGGGCACCCCGTGGCAAGCCAACAGGGGGCGGTGGATCGAAGACGCCTACGGCGAATCACCGCCGCCCCCTGCCTTTTTGGAAACGCCGATGTGGCCGAAAGTTGGACTAGAGCTTGGCAAAGCTATCGGACCATGAGTTCCCCGAGTCGGTTTGGAAAGCTTTCGGGGAACACATGGGAGAGAATGATTATGAACAGGAAGAGGAAGAGGAAGAAATAGAGTAGGAGGATGAGGGTTGTTAGGAGTCTCTTGGGGCACCCTTGGGGTCTGTTGGGAGCTACTTGGGGGCCTCTTCGAGGCCTCTTGGAGGCATCTTGGGGGCCTCCTTGGGCCTCTTGGGGGCCTTTGGGGGCTTCCTGGGGGTCTCTTTGGCCGTCTTAGGGCGTTCCTGGTCCGTCTGACGCCGTCTGGAGCCGTCTTGGGGGCCTCTCTGGGCCGTCTTGGGGCCCTCTTGGGGCGCTTAAGGGCCGTCTTGGAGGCCATGTTGGGCGTCTTGGAGGCCTCTTGGGCCGTCTTGGGGCGCTCTTGGGGCCGTCTTGGGGGGCCCTTGGGCGTTAGGGCCTTCTTGGAGGCCTCTTGGGCGGATCTTGGGGGCCTTTGGGCCGTCGGAAGGCCCGAGAAACGACCGAAAAAGAACTAAACGCCAAAAATTCAAAAAAACTTAAGGAAAAACCAATGATTTTGGCATCTTCGGGCTCTCCTGGAGAAACGTCTCTTGGAGGCTCGTGGGCCATTCTTGGAGCATCTTGGGGCCATCTCTGGCCGTCTTGCTGGAGGGGCATCTTGGGCCGTCTTGGGTGCATCTTGGAGCCATCTTACCCGTCTTGGAGGCCATCTTGGCCGTCTTGGAGGCATCTTGGAGGCCATCTTGGGCCATCTTGGCCGTCTTGGAGGCCATATTGGGCCAAGTTGGGGCAACAAAGGCATTGACAGATGGATTTTCGGAAACTTACGGGTGGCCGGCGGGACGGGCCGAAGCCCACTGGGGAGTTCTTTTAGAAAAAGAACCAAAACAAAACCTGAATCATCCAGCACGCCGTGCACCCCTGCAAGCAGGGGGCGGCGGATCGAAGACGCCTACGGCGAATCACCGCCGCCCCCTGCCTTTGTGGAAGAGCCTATGTGGCCGAACGTTGAGGCCAGACCTGCCAAGCCATCGGACCATGTGTTCCCCGAATCGGTTTGGAAAGCCTTCGGGGAACACGTGGGCGTCTTGATGGTCATCGTCGCCGTCTTGGAGGCCTCTTGGGCGATCTTTCGGCGATCTTTGGGGGCTCTGGGGCCGTCTCGGGCCGTCGGAAGGCCGAAAAAAAAAAGGTAAATTGCCCAAATCCCTATAAAAAACTTAGGAAATCAGTGGTTTAGCATCTTTTGGCCTTTGGAGGCCGCTTGGGGGCCTCTGGGCCCTTTTTGGGCCAGCTTCGGAGCCAACTTTCGGCATCTTGTTGGTTCTGGACGTCCTGACGTCGCCTGGACATTCTGCTCGGGGCCTTTCTGGGCCAATGCTTGGGGACCTCTTTGAATGCTCCAGGGCCGTTTGGAGGCCATCTTGGGCGGTCTTGGAGGCCATCTTGGGAGTGTTGGAGGCCTCTTGGGCCGTCTTGGGGCCCTTTAGGGGCCATCTTGGAGGCCACTTGGGCCATCAGGGGGCTTTCTTGGGGGCCTCTTGGGCGATCTTGGGGGCTTCTTGGGCCGTCTTGAGCCGTCGGAGAGCCGAAAAGGCGCAAATGCCAAAATCCTTCAAAAACCAAGGGACAATCAATGATTTTGGCCTCTTCGGACTCTCCTGGAGGACCTCTTGGAGGCCTCTTGGGCCGTCTGGGAGGCCTCTGGGGGGCCTCTTGGGCCGTCTTGGGCCGTCTTGGACTCTCTTGGGCCGTTTTGGAGGCCGTCTTGGACCATCTCGGGCGGAATTGGAGGCCATCTTGGGCCATCTTCGCGATTTTTTGAGGATGTCCCGAGCGAAACGGCCGTTCTTGGAGGATTTTTTGCGGTCGTTGAGCACGTTTGGGGAAATTCCGGGTGGCCGGCGGGTTCTGCCGGAGCCCACTGGGAAGCTCTTTTGGAAAAAGAACCAAAACCAAAACCTGAAACGTCCAGCACGCCGTGCACCCCTGCAAGCAGGGGGCGGCGGACCTAGTGGGCTTCGGCCCATCCCGCCACCGTGCCTTGGTTGTGGGTCAGAGGCCTCTTGGATGCCTTTGGGGATCTTGGAAGGTCTCTCGGACGTCTATTGGAGGCGGTTTCGATGTGTCTTCGGGACCTCTTGGGGGCCTCTTGGGGGCCTCCTGGGGCTTTTGGGGGCCAGATTTGCGTTTCTTTGGGGGCTTCTTGAGCTTTTGGAGGGCTTCTTGTGGGCATGCTGGCGGTCTCGGAGGCGGAGGGCTCGGAATGTCCGTTCGTGTTCCCCCTCCTGGGGCCTGTCTCCGTTGTGGTGCCCTCTTGGGCCCTCTGGGGGCTCTCTTGGGGCCCTTGTTTTGGCCGTCTCGAGACGATGTTGGGGGCCACTTGGGCCATCTTGCAGCGTCGTAAGCTCCAACAGGCGAGAAGCAACACGTGCTTCAAACATTTACCTTCATAGAAGTCAATGGTTTTGGCGCCTCGGGGCCTTCTGAGGAGGCCTCTTGGAGCCCCCTTGCGGCGTCTTGGGGGCCTCCTGGCTCGTCTGGATGCCATCTTCGGCGTTTTGGAGCAGATCTTGGGGCGAGGCGACGCTCTCCTGGACCGTCTCGGGGGCTCGGGGGCCTGTCGTGGGGTCCTCTCGGTTCCACGAAGACCATGCGGGAAGACCCTGGAGCGCCCAGAAACGCCCGGTTTTCTGGGCTGCGGGCCCAACCCACCGGATCGAGGACGTAGGGCTCTTTCGCTGCTAATCATGAATTGAGTGCCACTGGCGCGACCACGGGCGCGCGCGCCCACGGGCGCCTGCGCCCAGCATGCCCGCCTCCGCTGCAGCCGCCACCTGTGGATACTCCAACTCGTGCCTCAGGGCTGATGGCGGATTATGGCCCCACGGAGGAAAGAGCTTCCCGTCGTCGTCGTCGTCGTCGTCGTCGTCGTCGTCGTCGTCGTCGGCGTCGGCGTCGGCGTCGGCGTCGGCGTCGTCGTCGTCGTCGTCGTCGTCGTCGGCGTCGGCGTCGGCGTGGGCTGGGGAGGTCCTAGGTCACCCGCAGGGGCGCGAAAGTGGCCACGCTTCCGTGCTGCGGTCCGGGCCAGAGGAGCGCGCCCTCTCCCCCAGGGGGGGGGGGGCGGCGCGAGGGCGCGGAGGGCAGCGGGCGCGGAGGGAAGCGGGCGCCGCGCACTGCTGGGCGCGGCGATCGAAGCCAGGTGACCTGCGGCCGTTGGGCTCGCGTCGTGTCGACGCGGCGGCGACCCCGCCGCGGGCGTTCGGTGTGGAGCGCCGCCAGTGGCCCAGCGTCGGCGAGTATGCAACGATGAGGCGGTCGAGGAGCCGCCGACCGTTCAGGGTTGAACCGCCCAGCCATCCGAGGTCGTGTTTTTCTCCGCAGTGTGGCTCCCCAGAGGCCTTGCCCTTTCCCGGGGACCCGCCTTTCGTCCCGAGGCGTTTTTGTTGGCCGGTCCCAGGGCCTGGCAATGGTCTTAGGAGACCGAGGCGGCGCAGCACACCCTGTCGTTTGTTCACGACTCCGGGATGTCAGGGGGGCCGCGCGGTGTCAGAAGCCAGCGCCAGTACTGTCACGACCCGAACCTGCCGTAAGGATCTTGGGTCACATTAGGGTGATGTGCTTCGGCGGGGAAGCATCTTGCCCCGATCGTCCATTCATCACCGACGGGGGACCGATAGCGCATCCCGCCCAGGAGCATGCACTTCGCTATCGGGGGCTTATCGCCGATCTATGGGCGATGCTTTGCCGATTCCAGGTCGACGTCTTCCCCTCTGAGCGGTCGCCCCCCTGACGTTAACCTCGCCGTGGTGTTCTTGCACGACTCCAGGATCTCAGGAGAGGGCCGCGCGGTGTCAGAAGCCAGCGCCCGTGTTGTCACAACCCGAACCTGTCGTAGCCGGCGGGGCCCGGACCAGGATACATCGTCCCAGAGCGTTCCAGACCGCTCGGAGCGTTCTGGAACGGCCGCTGCGCACGAGGCGTCCTCCGGAACCGCCGGGTCTCCGAGATCCCCGATGTGTCCCAGTCCGATGTTGTCGCGGCCTGTCTTCTTCGTCTTACGTTCGATTGCAACTCCTGGGAGGTTAGATTCGGAATCGGCGGTGGTATATATGCGGTCGACAATCAGCCGAACCCGTTATAATCCGGCATGTTTGTGGCTTAGTCCGATGAAGCCCCGCTTGATCTGGCTTAGAAGCCCTGAACCGTTCTTACGCAGACCTCCCAGGAGTTGCTTCTTGGTCTTGCGCAGGGAATCTCGAGTCCCTCGATTCGGCGGCGGCACGTCCGCGGCGGCCTTGAGGCCTACTGCGGCGCCAGCTTCTCCCGTGGCCCCAGCATGAACGTCTACGCCGCGGGCGGCTCGGGTGGCGCCGCTCACGCGCGCGCGCGGGCACCCTTCGCTTTTCTGCCGAGGCCAAGACATCAGGGGCAACGTAAGGGGGGGAGGTTCGAGGTTATCGGGCGTTTTCGTTGGTTCTGGTTGGTTCCAGCAGCTGCGTCTCGCCGAGAGCGTTCACGGGTTGCCCAGATCGTCCTGAACGGCCGCGGGAGAGCCGAGCTAGGAGCCGAAAACCAAGGGGCAGTGTCAGAGGGGGACAGGCTCAGTGCTGGACGCATCGACCCACAATCGTTCATTCATCGCCGGTAGGGGCCCGCGGCCCGCTGGCGCACCCCGCCCAGGAACGTGGGGCCCATCGCCGATCCATCGCCGATTCCAGGTCGACGTTGCGCCCCCATAGCTGGCCCCCCCTTTTGTTTTCCCTTGGGAGACAAGACATCCGGCACGCGTGATTGTTCTGCATCCCAGCTTACCCCGAGGCGGGACAGAGCACACGTCCTCCTCTGTGCGCAGTCGCCTCGGAGCCGCGACATCTGGCACGTCATGAACTCGCCGCACCCTGGTACGCAGGTTCGCCTTGCCACTCCCGGCTCGCTGCCCGTGTAAGCTTGTGCTCCAACAGACATGTGCGAGATCTTCATGTCCTGAGCGTGTTCTGCCATCCGCGTCCTCCTCCCCCCTCCGCGCCTTGCCCTTCTCCAGTTGTGCCCAATCAGGCTCTGGTGTTTCCTCCGCTGCCCCGACCGCGTCTTGGACCCACGTCCGCCGCTGACAAAAGGTTTGTGATCCGCGTCCCGCACGTGCGTTCCTCCGCCCCTGTTTTTTTCCGCACCTCCTCTGCCTCGGCGTGTGCTCAATTTTCGTCTCAGTGTGTTCTGCCTGCAGTGCCGCGTCCAGGGAGGCGGCGGCGCCACGAAGGAAAAGGACCCTGAGTGACACGGGTCCTCCTTCTCCTCTTCCTCCGCCTCCTCACGCCTCCTTCGCCTCCTCCTCCTCCTCTTCCTCCTCCTCACCACCCTGCCCCCATCCCCAAAACCTCCCCCTAACACTCCCCCTCCTCCTTCTCCTTCTCCTCCTCCTCTAGAGGTCGGAGGCCAGTTTCGGGCTCCAGGGACCCTCCCTGGGCCCCGGAGGTGCCAGCAGCCAGTCGGGGCGAGGCACTGGTCCCAGGGAAGGTCCCAGGCCGCTTCCCTGACGTAGGATCCCCCCCAGTAGTCTTAAGTCGGGCCTGTCCTTCTACAGGAGGAATATTCCAAAATTGTCAAAAATAGTCAGGGGACTATTTTTTGAGCATTTTTTTGCCATGTTGGGGTATGTTTTGACTATCTTTTATTTTTCGTCCAAAATCCCTCTGTAGGAGGACACGCCCGACTTAACAGTAGTCGACATGGGAACTGGGGACCGACGGAGAAAAAGACGGCGACGGCCAACAGCTGGTCCTGTTCATGTTGCACAGCGTCGATGCGGCCGCTGCCCATCTGGGACAAGCGTAGCCTGCCCAACAGCGACCGCTGTCGGATTTGGACAATCCTCGCTGCTGGGCATCGTCCGCATTTCTGACGTCCATCGGGCGTACCATGAAGGAGGAGGAGGAGGAGAACTCTGGTAGTTTTTTTTGTTCTTTCTGGTACCCAGGCAGGACATCTCCAAGTGAGCTTCATAGCGGAGGAGGAGGATGAAAAAGGATAGGAGGATTGAGCGAACAGGGGGGAGTAGACCCGATGCGGTCGGATGGGAAGCAGGATATAGCGGAGGAATCTCAGCATGATGACGATGATGACGATGCTGATGCTGATGCTGATGATGGGTGTATTCAGTACGGGAAGCAGGCACTGAAGGGAGCTTCGCCGCATGGCCTCTGCCACTTGTGCTCAAGCTCTGAGGCAGGCCCCCCCCCCATTCCTTTTCATGCAAGCCGCCCTCCGCCATATTGCCGGGCGATTCGCTGAGGGGGTCTCGACGGGCCTTGTCGTGTGGGCTGGGCGGCCTACCTGCCCGCACTGCGAGTGCTCGCCAGTGCTGCACTGTCCTCCTCTGACCTGCTCGACTGGTGACGTGGCCTACACCTCGCCGCTGACCCCGCTCGTGCTGACCTTCACGTGTGCCTGTGTGGCGGTGGTGGCCTTCTCGGCTGGTCGCTTGACGGGGGTGAGGGCTAGGACAGAGCTGAACCCCGAAGACCTGGACGCGACGGCCCGAGCTCAGGTGGCGCAGTATCGATCGAAGGCTTTGGCACAATGATGCCGCCTGCAGCCGCAGGTGGCCACCCGCTCACTGTCTCTCACGACCTGCGGGTGGGCGACTTCTGCGTGGTGAGGTATAATGTCGGGGGCTCCTTTCTGTACCACGAGCGGCTGGTCACCTACCTGCCGCTCGGAGCTGGGTTGACCGTCTCGGTCACCACCCCCGACGGTGACGAATATGAGGAGGTATGGAGCATGCCAGATATCGTCGAGTGGGAACCAGTGCCGAATCGACAGCAAGGAGGCGTTCTACTGGGTCGGCCCGGAGCTCGATACTACCGCTTCAGGGTTGGCGCGATGCCGACCGTTGCGAGCCTCACGGCGGCGACCACGGCCGCGGCCGCCCGCCTCGGCCTGCCCGCGCCTGTGGGGCCCGTGGCGCCAGCTCTCGGCGGGCGTCTCGCCGAGCCGCCAGCGGGAGGTGCCTTGCCAGGTGCGCCCGCAGCCGGAGGCGTTGGCGCACCGCCCGGTGCTGTGCCAGGCCCGCCGGCGGCGGGCGCCGCCGCCGCCCTCGGAGGCGTGGCCCCAGCGGCTGGGCTTGGTGGCCTGGTGGCGGCGCTCGGCGGACCCGCAGCAGGAGCGCCCGCAGGAGTTCTCGTCCCCGCCCCTCTTCCGCCGGCTGCCCCTGCCGCAGCCTGCGCCGCGGCCGCCGTGGCCCCAGGGGTCGGGGCGGCGCCTGTCGGTGCTGCCGTCGGCGCGCCCTTGCCTGGCGCGGCAGACGTGGCTGCAGTCGCTGCACCTCCTCCCGTGGCCTTTGGGGGCGTTCCCGCCGCTGTGGCGCCCGCTGGTGGCCACGTCCAGGATGCACGGACGCTCGCAGTGGTCTACGACATGGTGGGCAACCGTCGGCGAGAGTTTCGCGACGCGGTGCTGGCATGCCGGGAGGACCAGTGGGAAGGGTGGCCGGTGCGCGGCCCACGCACCACCCACTGGGTCCTCCGGTACATCGTTGACCACGGCGGAACTCCGACTGGGATGCACTCCCGGTGGCGGAGCGAAGCTCGTCTCCAAGAGCACGAGCCAGGAGTGCAGGAGCATGAACGGGCCTGCCGGGCGCTGGAGGAGCTGCTCTGTTTCGACCAGTGCAAAGGGGCCAACTTGGCGGCCGCTGAGCTGCTTGCGCGCACCATCCAGGTGCAGCAGGAGCGCTACCGGGACAGGGGCGCTGGTGGCACGGCCATCGGCGGCCACGACAACGTGGACGCCCACCTCTTCATGGGCAGCGAGCTCACCAGGGGAGGCGTGTGCGCGTGCCCTCTCCTCCAGGAGTGGGCCAGCCTTCAGCTGGCCAAGGAGCAGGCGCTGCTGAAGGAGCGCCGCAAGGCGCGCGAGGAGAGGGAGCTTGCAAAGAAGGGCAACAAGAATAATAACAACAGGGAGGAGGAGGGGTGATGTTCCCCTCGGTCGCGCCTGGTTCAGGCGGCCAGCGCGACTCCCTGACTGAGACGCCTGTGGACCGGGGTGCCTCTACCGGTCCGATCAAGAGAGAGGTTTTTGATGCGCTGGGACATAGTGTTCGCCAACGTGACGTTTTTCCGCTGCCCCCTCTGCGCCGAGACCATGCCGGCGCAGCGGGCCGCCAGGACCTGTCGAGGGTCACTCGGCGGCGTGGCGCGGCCGCCAAGCACATCCTTGACTGGGGCGACGAGTGCATCAACGTCCTGAATGACTTGTATGGCCACCAGGACCGGCCAGCGGTCCCCGCCAATGCCGCCCAGCGGCATGCAGTGGACCACGTCGAGTCTCAAGTGCGCGCGCTTGGCAAGCCCCCACCTGAGGCAGGTTGTCGCGAGGGGGCCCTGCGTGAGCTCCTCGCGGGGGCGGGGATCTACCAGACGGGTGATCTCTCTTCCCGACGGCCGTATGTCAAGGAATCCATATCCTGGCCCTCGCCCGACCTGCAGCCAGTTCCACTGACCGCCTGCCTTGGTGAGGCCGAATCTGAGTGGCTGGGCCGCTGGCAGAGCACCTTGCTCAGGCCAGATAAACCTACAGCTGCTGAACGTACTGAGTTCTGCCCTCACGGACCTTTTTTCGACCCCAGTCTCTTCAGTAAGCCTCTGCTCCACGCCGATTTTGTCGCCAAGTTGCTGGCTCGCGGCATGGTGGAGCTGAAGAGGGACTGTGACGCAGCCACCGTCGGCTGCTTCTTCGCCGCGAAGAAGAACAAGAAGCTGAGAGTGCTATTTGACACGAGGTATGCCAACCTATTTTTTGGTCGACCGGCTCGGACTTCGTTGCCGACTGCGACGGCCCTCGCTGCTTTCGAGAACCCCGGGCGCGACACTTACCTGGCCTCGGGTGATATCGACAGCGCATTCTACAGATTACGATTGCCAGACGGGCTGTCCTCATACTTCAGACTGCCCGCCCTGGATGCCAGCCTGCTCGGCATCACGCACCTGGACGGGGTCCTGCTCGCGCGAGGGGCGCGGGTGCAGCCCTGCGTGTGCGTCTTGCCGATGGGCTGGAGCCATGCGCTGGCCCTCTGTCAGGGCGTGCTCCGACGCGCCATGGCCACCGCGGGGTTCACCGTGGACCAGTGCGTCGAGGACGGGAAGGCGGGGGTCGTGGTCGACCGGGAAGGCGCCGTGGCGGTCGCCGGCTATGTCGACAACTACGCCGCCCTGGGACGCTCCCCGGCCCTCGTCGACCAGGCCGCCCTTGCCATCGCGCGCGTGCTGACGGAGAAGGGGCTTCTCACTCACGATGAGGAGCCTGCCGCGCGGGACGCCACTTTCGTAGGGCTAGAGCTGAAGAGAGGGCGACATCTTTCGATCAAGGCCAGGAGCATTTGGAGACTTCGCTTCGGGTTGGACGCTTTGCTCAGAAGAGGTTTTTGTTCTGGAGACGCCCTCAGGGTCATCATAGGACATTTCACTTGGGCAGGTTTGATACGACGAGAAGTCTTCTCTTTGCTCAACGCCAGTTACCAGTTTGCCGAGCGTATCGGGTCTCGGCAGGCGCGTCTTTGGAGATCAGTGCGACGCGAGCTCTGGCAAGCACGCTGTATCTTACCGCTGCTCAGCGTTGACGTCAGCGCAGAGTGGTGGCCCGAGGTAGCCGCCTCTGATGCGTCGCTGTTCGGTCTCGGTGTCACTGTCCGAAAAGCTCCCACTTCACTGGTTTCTTCGATCGGCCGATGCAGCGAGAGGTGGCGCTTCCGGGTTGAGGGGGCCCAGCGGGCTCGCGAGCATGCTCTCCATCAGGCAGCTGAGGACTCCACTGGTAGCCCCGGCAAGGCCCTCGAGAACCTGCTGGTCGACAACCCCGTGGCTTTCGACGAGGTCCCCTTGGGCTTCCTGAAGTCTGACATCTGGGAGGTTGTTCACGCTTCAAAGGTTGCTGGGTCCACCGACATCCTAGAGCTGGAGGGGGAGGCGCTCCCTATGGCTATTCGACATACGCTCAGGAACACTGGGGCTCTTGGGAAGAAGTTCTTGTTTATAGTGGATAACCTACCACTGGCCCTAGCGGCCACCAAGGGGCGGGCGAACTCTCGATATCTCCGGCACGTACTTCAGAAGATGGCTGCTCTATCATTGACCACAGGATGTAAGATAGTTGTGCGTTGGGTACCATCTGAACTCAATCCTGCAGACCATCCGTCTCGAGGCGATCACGGTTTCTTCACTACTCCATACCACGTACATCTTTTTCGGCCCCATGGGGCCGCGCCGGCGGCCAGCTGCGGCGCAGGCCACGGTCGAGCGGGCAAAGAACGCCCAGCTCGTGGTGGCCTCGACGGTGCAGACCTTCGGCCTCTCGTTCCTCGAGTCCGCGGCGATCCGCCCGAACGCGCAGAGGCAGTGCCACGACCGCTTGGCGACGCTGGTCCTCTTCTGCCGGATGTACCGCCTGGACTGGGACTTTTGGGAGTCGCTGGGCAACGCCGTCACCGCGCTGCTGAACCACCAGTTCCTGGACGGCAAGTGCTCGGACCTGGGGGCGCAGCTGATCGCGGCGCTCTCGCGCGTCTTCCCGTGCCTGGCTCGGCGCAGCGGGCTGCACCTGCCGCGCGCGTGCCGAGCGGCCAGCGCCTGGAAGCGACGGGCTCCTGGGCGCTCGAGACTGCCCATGCCCAAGACCGGGGCGGCGGCGATCGCGGGGGCGATGCTGTACCTCGGCCGTCGCCGGATGGCCATTTACACCATGCTGACCTTCATTTGCTATCTCAGGCCACTGGAAGGGATCGCGCTGCTGGGGAGGCACCTGGTCGCCCCTGTGTCGGCGGCAGGAGCGAGCTACGCGAGTTGGGGGCTACTACTCCACGACTTCGAGCTCGGCCAGCCCTCCAAGACCGGCACGTCGGACGACGCGGTGCTCATCGACCAGGACAGCTGGATCCTCCCTGTGCTGGCGGGGCTCCAGGCGGCCACGCACGCGGACGCCTCGCTGTGGGACTTCGACGCGACGGAGTTCAGGGTGACCTTCAAGGCCGCTGCGGAGCTGCTGGGGTTGGGGCAGCTCGCTCCACACCCCTACTCGCTTCGCCACGGCGGAGCGTCAGACGACCTCCCGGCCGGCCGCCGAAGCCTAGAGCAGGTGCGAGCTCGAGGCCGATGGGTGTCGTCGTCGAGCCTTCGTCGGTACACCAAGGCCACCCGCCTACTTCGCGAGCTGCACGAGGTACACAGCGACGTCTTCAGCTTCGGGAACTTCGTGATGACCCAGTTCACAGCGCTCGTGGAGCTCGGGCTGACTGGCCCGCTTTTCGACCAGGTCCCGGCGAGTGTCAGGGCCCTCTTGCTCTCGGGCCCGAGCGCCGGGGCCGCGTCCGCCGCCGGCCGCGCACGAAGGCGGCCGGCAACGTGACCCACCTGGTCGACGGCGGGGACGTCGGCGCGTACCTGGGCAAGAGGCTCGTGGCGAGCCTGGGCCGGGCCGTGCGACTCAGGTCGCTGCTGTTCCTGGAGCTCTTCGGGGGCTGTGGCCGCGTCGCGGCCAGCGTGCGAGCCATGGGCTATGCCGCGCTGAGCCTGGACATCAATGCTTCGCCTTTGGAGAATCACTTGACGCCAGCCTTCCTCAACAGGATCCTAGGCTGGATCGCCGGCGGGGTCATCGCAGGCGTGTGGCTCGGCACACCGTGCAGTACTTGGACCCGCGCGCTGCGAGCCCCGCTGCGAACTGAGCAGCACCCTGACGGCCGGCCCGACCTCTCGCCTGAGCAGTGTAGTAAGCTTGACATTGGGAATCGGTCGTTCCTTTTTTCCCTTCATGTAATCCGTGCGTGTTTGTGATACGGGATTGGTGTTATGATTGAGAATCCGCAAACCAGCCTCATGTGGTCCTCCCCTCGTTTTCAGAAGCTTCTGAACTTGAGGAGCAGCACTTCTGTCGCGTGTCACATGTGTCAGTTTGGCGCACCCTGGAGAAAAGCAACCAGGGTGCAATCTTGGGGCATCGGAGAGCTGTGGGAACTTTCGGCCCTCGCGGCCTGTGCAGCAGAACCCTCCGGCCCCACCTCGAACTCAGCGGGCGTGCGCCGGGCGGGAAGCACTGGACAGCCATTGCTGCTGCCTACCCGGCAGCCTTCGCCCGTGCCGCCGCCGCCATCCTCGTTCGCACGTGTGAAAATAAACGCCCCCTGGCTCTCTCTCGCAGAATGGGGGTGAAGCCCTGAATGTTTTTTTCGGCCTTCGGCCATGTCCGCGTTCGGGTTCGGGATGCGAGGCTCGTCTATCTGTCCAGTGTCTCGCCCTGAAGCCGCGAGTTCGCCGCCGTGCACTGCTCCTCGCAAAGAACATCATCTCTCTTGGCGACGCGGGTCGGAAGAGGCCCTGCTGGGTGCATTCAGTACGGGAAGCAGGCACTGAAGGGAGCTTCGCCGCATGGCCACTGCCACTTGTGCTCAAGCTCCCCCCCTTTTTCTCCCCCTTCGAGCTTGAGAGTGGCTTTTTCTGGCTGGATGCGAGGCTCGTCTATCTGTCCAGTGTCTCGCCCTGAAGCCGCGAGTTCGCCGCCGAGCACTGCTCCTTGCAAAGAACATCATCTCTCTTGGCGACGTGGGTCGGAAGAGGCCCTGCTGATAATGATGCTGCTGATGCTGATGATGACGATGATGATGCTGCTGCTGATGATGAGGATGTTGTTGATGATGATGCTGCTGATGATGATAGTGGTGGTACTAATGGTGTTGCTGATGGTGATGGTGCTGGTGATAGTGATGCTAATACTGGTGTTGGTGATGGTGATGATGCTGATGATGTTGATGATGACGTTTGTGTTGATGATGGTGGTGGTGACGATGCTGATGATTTGTGATGACGATGATGAGGAGGATGATGCCGATAAGCATGATGCTGATGGTGATGATGATGAGGATGAGTATGAGGATACGAACGGTGATGGTGGTGGTGATGATAAGGCTGATATTGTTGATGACGATGCTATTGACAGGGATGCTGATGCTGATGACGATGATGGTGATCGGGATGAGGATGCTGCTGCTAATGAGGATGCTGTTGCTGATTATGATAATACTGCTGCTGCTGACGATGATGATGATGATGATGATGATCATGATGATAATGATGATGATGATGACGATGATGACGATGACCGCGGTGGTGGCGGTGGTGGTGATGATGACTATGATTCTGCTGCTGGTGCTGCTTCTGCTGCTGAGGCTGATGATGCTGATGATGATGATGATGATGATGAAAATGATGATGAAGAAGATGATGCTGATGCTGACGATGATGGTGATGCTGCTCAGGGTGATGATGACGGTGGTGATGATGATGCTGTTGCTGAGGAAGACGCTGCGGATGATGCTGGTGGTGTTGGTGATGCTGCTGCTGCTGAGGATGATGCTGAGGATGATGCCGATGCTCATGATGATGGTGATGATGCTGATGCGGATGATGAGGATGAAAATGCTGAAACTGCTGCTGCTTATGATGATGCTGATGATTCCGATCATGTCATGATGGTTATGCTATTTGTGAATATGATGGTGATGCTGCTGCTGGTGATGATGCTGATGATGTTGATGCAGATGATGCTCACGATAATGATGCTGCTGATGGTGATGCTGATGCTGATAATGATGATGATGCTGATGATGATGATGCTGATGATGAGGCCGATGATGATGCTGATGATGATGATGAAGATGTTGATGATGCGGCTGCTGATGATGATGCTGATGATGCTGATGATGATGATGATGCTGATGTTTCTGATGACGATGATGCTGATGATGCAGATGGTGCTGCTGATGATGAGGCTGCTGCTGATGATGATGCTGATGATGATGATGCTGATGATGCTGATGATGATGATGATGATGATGATGATGATGACGAGGATGATGGTGACGAGGAGGAGGAGGAGGAGGAGGAGGAGGAGGAGGAGGAGGAGGAGGAGAAGGAGGAGGAGGCAGGGGAGAAGGAGGATAATGAGGTGGAGGAGGAGGAGGAGGAGGAGGAGGAGCAGGAGGAGCAAAAGGAGGATGATGATGATGAGGAGGAGGAGGAGGAGTACGAGTAGGGGTCAAGTTAACCAGATCCAGCGAGACATGCATGGCATGCCCATTCCCACCCGCCTTCCCGGAACATACGAAACAGTGCTGGCACAACCGGGAGCCGAGATCACAGCGGCAAGCTGGTTTGGCACAGCTGATGCGGCCGCGACAGCGGTTACCGATGGGAGCTCCCCAGCTCGTCTCAAAGGTTGCGCGGGCATTTCAGCACCAGTCGAGGATGCCCCAAGAGGACCCAGGAAGCTTCAAGAGGGCCCCAGGAAGCCTCAGGATGTTTCAGGACACCCCAGGGGGCCCCAGGAGGCCCCAGGATTCCCCTGAAGACCCCAGCGAGTCCTTCCCCAGGAGGCCCCAGGAATGCCCAGGAGACGCCAGGAGCCTCTCCAGGAAACCCCAGGAGGTCCAGGAAACTCCAGGAAGCCCTAGGAAACTTCGCTGGGCGCGCGCAGATCGGCCAGCTGGTATGGCAGAATTCTTGCGGCCACGATTGCAGGTGGCCGATAGGAACTGGCCCAACGCGTCTCAAAGGCCGCGCCAGCGCGCGGGCACCTCGGTGCAGGTCGGTGATTCGGGCGGGCGCGATGGCATAATGACGTCGACCACGGTGGCGACATGATGAGGAGGGCGGTGACCCGCGATGATGGCGACAACGACGGCAAGGCCAGCGACGGTGCCGATGATGGCGACGACTCTGGAAGGATTTGAACATGCGCTCGCGGCGGCGCGCGCGCATGCCGCCCGCGTGGTACTTGGTGCACAGGATTCACGCCCTGGGTACATGACAGAGCATCGCGAATGCACCGCGCGGCGTGATGATATCGCTTGTTTTATACACGGAATCAGGGAGATCGTATGGTTGTCTCATGAATCTCTATATTATGGAAAAAAAAGAACCATAGTTTGGGTTTCTAGGTTTTTATGTTGACATGCTTGCAAGCACAGTGTGTGTTGGTCGAATGTTGACATGAACGCGCGCGTGTGCATTTTTTTGTGGCAAAGGGGTTATCGACGAGGACGACGGGACGTCCATGCTGAGAGAAAACATGTCGATTTTGTATTATGCTGTTGTGCGTTAGGATGGGACGTCCTGGGTAGGGCGTGTATCAGCCGGGGAGGGGGGGGGGAATCTGAGTATGTTTTAGTAAGGAATATGAATAGGTGTAGGAGGAGTGGGAGGAGAAGGATGAGGAGGATGAGGAGGAGGATGGAGAGAACCAGGACCAGGAGTTGGAGCAGGAGTTGGGGCAGGAACAGGAGCAGGTGCAGGATTAGGAGTAGGACCAGGAGTAGGAATCGGAGCCGGAGCCGGAGTAGGAGCAGGAGCAAGAGTCAGAGTATGAGAACGAACAGCAGTTGGAGTCGGAGTCGCATAGGGGTCGCAGCAGGAGTAAGAGAAGGCGTAGGTGTAGGCATAAGCGTAAGGTTGGCGTGGGAGTAGTACTCTTAGTAGTGGTGCTAGTAGTCGTAGTCGTAGTGGTAGTAGTAGTAGGGGTAATAGTAGTAGTAGTAGTAGTAGTAGTAGTAGTAGTAGTAGTAGTAGTAGTAGTAGTAGTAGTAGTAGTAGTAGTAGTAATAGTATTATTATTATTATTAGTAGTAGTAGTAGTCGTAGTAGTAGTAGTAGTAGTAGTGGTGGTAGCAGTAGTAGTAGTAGTAGTAGTAGTAGTCGTAGTAGCAGTAGCAGTGGTAGTAGTAGTAGTAGTAGTAGTAGTAGTAGTAGTAGTCGTAGTAGTAGTAGTAGTAGTAGTAGTAGTAGTAGTAGTAGTAGTAGTAGTAGTAGTAGTAGTAGTAGTAGTAGTAGTAGTAGTAGTAGTAGTAGTAGGTAGTAGTAGTAGTAGTCGTAGTAGTAGTAGTAGTAGTAGTAGTAGTAGTAGCGTAGTGGAAGTAGTAGTAAAGGTCGTCGTCGTCGTAGTAGTAGTAGTCGTAGTAGTAGTAGTAGTGGTAGTAGTAGTAGTAGTAGTAGTAATAGAAGTAGTACTAGTAATAGTAGAAGTGGTCGTAGTAGTAGTAGTAGTAGTAGTCGTAGTAGAAGTAGTGGTAGTAATGGTAGTAGGAGTAGTAGTAGTAGTGGTGGTAGTAGTAGTAGTAGTAGTGGTAGTAGTCGTAATAGTAATAGTAATAGTAATGGTAATTGTAATATGAATAGTAATAGTAATAGTGTATAGTACTAGTAGTAGTAGTAGTAGTAGTAGTAGTAGTAGTAGTCGCAGTAGCAGCAGTAGTAGTGTACGTAGTAGTAGTAGTAGTAGTAGTAGTAGTAGTAGTAGTAGTAGTAGTAGTAGTAGTAGTAGTAGTAGTAGTAGTAGTAGTAGTAGTAGTAGTAGTAGTAGTAGTAGTAGTAGTAGTAGTAGTAGTAGTAGTAGTAGTAGTAGTAGTAGTAGTAGTTAGTAGTAGTTAGTAGTAGTAGTAGTAGTTAGTAGTAGTAGTAGTAGTAGTAGTAGTAGTAGTAGTAGTAGTAGTAGTAGTAGTAGTAGTAGTAGTAGTACCAGTAGTAGTAGTAGTAGTAGTAGTAGTAGTAGTAGTGGTCGTAGTAGTAGTAGTAGTCGTAGTAGTAGTA
>CAUYUJ010018693.1:119084-131584 GCA_963575745.1 Prorocentrum cordatum | reverse complement strand
ATGGGGTGGGGCAGGGCCACGAACCCCGGGCCCACCCCCGGGCTCTTGCCCTCGGGACTCCCCCCCCTGCTCTGGGGCTCTCTTGGGACGTCGTGGTCGGAGTGTGGGGGGGGAGCGTACCAGTTTGAAACATAACCCTATCCCTGTGTTTGGCATCACCTCACCTCGATGCCGATCTTAAGGATTCCCTCAGTTTCTGAGGGCCAATCCCTGAGATTGCCCTCGCTTTTTGCTCGCCCAGCTTAGGGGTAAGGAAAAGTTCGAGGCTGGTTAGAGTCACGACCGCACGCCCCCTCCCCCAGACGCCACCCGCAGACCCCCCCCCCCCCGGCAACCCTCTTGGTCGGAGAGGCTGGGTCACGACCCCCTGGACCCTTCCCGGGACTCCCCCCACCCCCTCTGGCGACCTCCCTCGTCGGGTGTTGCTAGAAGTGCCCCTGGCCCAAGGTACCCCCAGGATTCTCGGGGTGGTCCAGGCGGCCTCCAGAGCACCCCTCACGAGGCCCAGAGGGCCCCAGGGGCTCCAAAATTGAGCGAAAAGCTAGGGGCACCTTGGGCCAGGGGCACTTCTGGCAACACCCGACCCCGAGGCGCCGGAGAGGTGATCCGATTAATTACGGCGTTGTTCGATGTCCGTCCAGCGGGATCGCTCGAGGAGGAGGGCCCAAGGCCGAGGGAAAGGGGGAGAGCGGCGGCGGCGGCGGCGACGACTCAAACAGAAAATCGTCTCACTTACCAGCCTGGAGCATATCCCTATCCCTATGCTGGGCACCTCCTCATCACGATGCCAATCTTAGGGATTCCCTTAGTTTTTGAGGGCGAATCCCTAAGATTGTCATCGCCTTTTGGCGTGTCAATCTCAGGGATAGGGATACGTTCGAGGCTGGTAACTTACACACGCCGACTGGGTCGGCGGATCTGAGGGAGTGTGTTTCGTGGTCGCTTGGCCGGCACATCTCTCTGAGGTGGGTCTCCGAAGCCAGCACCCTCCCCTCGCTCAAGGAGGGGGGGGGTACGAGCCTCCTTGCCCTCTGGTGCAGGAGGGAGGGTGACTTACGACAACTTCTCCAACTCTCCCTCCCTCGTGCTGTCTAACGGCGACGACGACGCGTCGGTCGTCGTCATCGTCGTCGTCGTCAGTGTCTGCTGGCGCGAGGGAAGGGAGGCAAGGGGGTTACGACAATCCCCCTCCCCTCCTGCGCCAGAGAAGAGGGTGGGAGGGGATGGGGGTTTCATACCCCCCCCGTCCCTCCTTTCCGCGGGGGTGGATGCGGAGGTCCCAGCTCCCGTCCCCCTCCGCAGTCGACCGCAGAAGGTTCTCCTGGCAAAATTTAAGAAAAACGCAACTTGCCCCAATTGTGTTTATCGCTGTGTCTGTCTGTGTGTGTGTGTGTGTGTGTGTCTGTGCGCCAACGCTCATGCCACATGCACCAGTATTATGAATATCGACAGATTCAGGTTCTTCCTCACGGTTGTTCCCCCCGCAGCCTTTTCGGATCGACCGCCAGAAGCGACCAGGTCTGCGCCTGCGACCTTGCCTGGGGCCCAGAATTATACACGGCCGGCTCCCTCTCTCCTTCCACCCCTCCCCGTCCCCTTTTCCACGTCTCCCCGGAAAGGTGATACGGAGAGGGGAGGGGGGGGGGATGGAAGGAGGGTGCAGTTCGGCCCGCTCACAAGAGATACCAGTTCTGGAGGCGAGCCTCGCCGGCCACCCTGCGAGGTTCGCCAGGTGAGGGTACGCCACCTTTGCCCTTTTTATAATGTCGGGCGTTCCCCTCGCTCTCCGTGGGGCACTCGAGCCAGACTGTGCTGGTGATGTATTCTACCGGGCCCCTACAGGGGAAGCATTTTTCTCGATGCGGAGCGTGTGGCAAGTGGCCGCATCGGACTCTGACGACGACGAGGAGAATCGAAGAGCAAACCGACGACATAAAAACGAGCTGTCGGAGGGCCGTGCGGATCTCTTCGATCGGCGCGGGGCCCCCCTCCCTGGCGTGCGAAGCGCGCCATGGGGCGGCGCCGGAGGCGCCGGCAGGGGGGGGGGTCAGCGCCGACCCAAGAAGTCCGCGCTCACCTTCGGAGGGCTGTGCCAGTGCCGCCCGTTTTGTGCTTCCGGAGAGTGCCCGAGGGCTCGCCGCCAGCTCCATCTCGGCGAGGCACCCGCGCCTGGCGTTTGCCGCCGGATCTCTCGCCGCCCTCCTCGTGGCCGCTGGCCTGCTCGCCCGGACGGGCGGCGGCGCAGCAGGAGGGCGGGAGCGGCCGGCATCCCAGCGCCCGCCGACGGACGATCTCCGATCGCGACCGCCGGGTCGCACGGCAGAGGGGGCAACGTTTTTCGGGGGGGGGTTAGCTCAGAGGGGGGATGCATCGCCAGGGGAGGATGGCCTCGAGGTTCGAGGTTCGAGGTCTTCGGGCGTTTTCGGTGGTTCTCGTTGGTTCCAGCAGCTGCGCCTCGCCAAGAGCGTTCCGAACGGCCGCCGGAGAGCCGAGTGATGGCCTGAAAACCAGAGGGCAATGTCAGGGGGGGGAAAGGCTCAGGGGGGATGCGTTGGCCCCCAATCGCCCATTCAGCTCCGATAGGGGCCCGATAGCCCACCCCGCCCAGGAGCGTGCGAACTAGCTATCGGGGGCGTACCGCCGATCTTTCGGCGACGTATCGCCGATCCCAGCTCAATGTTGCCCCGCTGAACCAGTCCCCCGTGATAGTTCGAGCTGATCTCTTGACCTTCCCTCTGCTATCTTCCCCTTTCGTCCGCCCTGAGACCGCGGTGATCACCGATCGTGCGGTCGACGGTCCGCAAGGAATTCAAGAGGAGTCTGTGGGCTGCATGTTTTGCCTTCATGCGGCTCTGCCGCCGTCTACCACTACTGCTCCTACCGCCATTTGCATATTGGTTTGATGTTGTTGCTACCAGTGCAGTGCCTCGGCTATGATCACAATGAGTCTTATCGGGGCCACTACTGCTACTACCCCTAATACTTGTACGACGTATGTTTTCGCTACTACTACTACTACTACTACGACTACTACTACTACTACTACTACTATTACTACTACTACTACTACTACTACTACTAGCACTGCTGCTACTATTACTTTTATTATTATTATTATTACTACTACGACTACTACTACTACTACTGCTACTACTACTACTACGACTACGACGACGGCTACTACTACGGCTACTACTACGGCTACTACTACTACTACTACTACTACTGCTGCTACTACTACTACTACTACTACTACTACTGCTACAACGACTACTACTACGACTACTACTACGACTACTACTACGACTACTACTACTACTACTACTACTACTACTACTACTACTACTACGACTACCAAACCTACGACTACTACTAATACTACTATTACTGCGACGACGACGATGAGGACGACGACGGCTACTACTACTTCTTTGGCTACTGCTAGTACGACTCTTGCTCCCAATACTGCTACTGATACTGCTACTATTACATCTCTGTGTTGTTTCTGGTGCTACGACTACTACTACTACGACTACGACTACGACTACGACTACTACTACTACTACTACTACTAGTAGTAGTAGTAGTAGTAGTAGTAGTAGTAGTCGTAATAGTACTAGTACTACTAGTACTACTAGCACTCGTAGTAGTAGCAGTAGTAGTAGTAGTAGTAGTAGTAGCAGTAGTAGACTACTACTACTACTACTACTACTACTACCACTACTACTACTACTACTACTACTGCTACTACTGCTACTACTGCTACTACTGCTACTACTGCTACTACTACTACTACTACCACTACCACTACTACTACTACTACTACTACTACTACTACTACTCCTACTACTACTACTACTACTACTACTGATACTAATACTAATACTACAACAACAACGACGACGACTACTACTACTACTACTGCGACTGCGACTACTACAACGACTACTTTGCTTTCCTATTCAAGGCAACCCTAACAGTCTAACTTTGCTTTCCTATTCAAGCCAACCCTCCCGCATGAGGGAACCATGTGTTTCTCATGAAGACCCATCTGTTGCACCTCGGGTAACCATGTCTGCACCACAAGAACCCCATGCATTGCCCAAGTACCATCAACCTGTTATTCATGGAGGGCCACACGTTTGGCCATGCGCATATCATATGGTTCTTTTGATGGCAGCCACACGTCTCCTGATACCATTCGCATGTCTGTCAAATGGGAAATGCGTGCCTCTCGTATTCAAACCGTAGGTTTCTGACAATAATTCGTATTTCCTGAGTGGGTCCATCTGTTTCGCCTCACGGGTCCTTCATGTGGAACGCAATGGCCCATGTGTAAGCCGTACGCACATGTTGTTTTACGACCATACGGGCGCCGCATGCTGTTCTCACTGGAACGATATGCTTCGTAAGGCGACATCATTTCCGCATGAACGCCGACCGTTTAAACACACGTGTACCATGTGGACACACATGTGTTTACATGACAACAATATCGAAGACGCCTATGGCGAATCACTGCCGCCCCCTGCCTTTTTTGGAGCGCCTGCGTGGCCGAAAGTTGGGTTTGAGCTTGGCCAAGCTGTCGGGCCACGCGTTCCCCGAGTGGGTTTCGAAAGCCTTCGGGGAACACGGAGTCTGGCGAGCTATCGGACCAGGTGGTTTCCGAGCTTTCGGGCCTCCTGGAGGACGTCTTGGAGGGTTCTTGGGCCGTCTTGGAGGCCTCTGGCTGGCCTTCTGGGCAGTCTAAGGCCATCTTCAGGCCACCTGGGGCCGTCTTGAGTGCATCTTGGGGCCATCTTCGCCGTCTTGGAGGCCTTCTTGGCCGCCTTGGAGGCATCTTGGAGGCCATCTTGGCCGTCTTGGAGGCCATCTCGGGCGTCTTGGGGGCCTCTTGGGCCCATCTTGGGGTCTGGAGCCCTCTCGGGGGCCTCTTGGCTTGTGATGGGGCCATCTTGGAGGCCTCTTGGGCGCTCTTGGGGCGATGTTGGGGGCCTCTTGGGCCATCTTGGGCCGTCGGAGAGCTGAACAGAAGAAAATGCCAAGATCCTTCAAAAACCGAAGGAACATCAATGATTTTGGCTTCTTCGGGCCTTCCTGGTGGAGCTCTTGGAGGCCTCTTGGGGCCCTTTTGGGCAGTCGTCTTGGAGGCCATCTTGGACCATCTTGGGCGAACCTGGAGGCCATCTTGTGCCATCTTGGCCATCTTGGAAGCCATCTTGGAGCCATCTTGAGCAGGAAAAGCAGTTTTGGAACCACCCTTTCCGGGCCATTCCGGGACCCCGGCGGGCGTCGCCGAAACCCCAGGGGGAGTTCGTTTGGAAAATGAACCAACACCAAAAGCGAAAGGGTTCAGCACGCCGGGCACCCCTGTGATGAATCAACAGGGGGCGGCGGATCGAAGATGCCTACGGCGAATCACCGCCGCCCCCTGCCTTCTAGAATCGCCTTTGTGGCCGAGCGTTGTGGCAAGAGCTCTTCCAAGCTATCGGACCACGTGTTCCTCCAGCCGTTGTGGAAACCCTTCGGGGAACACGTGGGGGAGGATGGCGGGGAAGATCAGGAGGAGGCGGAGGAGGAGGAGGAGGAGGAGGAGGAGGAGGAGGAGGAGGAGGTGGAGGAGGAGGAGGAGGAGGAGTAAAAGGAGCTGGGGACACTCTTGGAGCCTCCTGGGAGCTTCCTGGGAGCATCTTGGAGGCATCTTTGGGGACCTCTTGGAGGCATCTTGGGGGCCTTCGGGGGCTTCTCGAGGCCGTCTTGGTGGGCTCCTAGCCCGTCTGACACCGTCGGAAACCGTCTTGGGGGCCTCTCTGGGCCGACTTGGGGCCCTCTTGGGGTGCTCCAAGGCCGTCTTGGAGGCCATCGTGGGCGTCTTGGGGGCCTCTTGGGCCGTCTTGGGGCCCTCTTGGGCCCGTCTTGGAGGCCTATTGGGCTGCTCTGGGGCCATCCTGGAGGGCATCGCCCTGGATCGCAACTTTTGATTCCTTGGAATCAACTCCAAGGGAGGTAAGAGACGTTTCCCCCGCGCGCCACGTCTAAACCAGTACTTTCGGAGTCCCTGGGAATCGATTCCCAAGGATTTCAAAAATGGCCCCAAAAAGGTTTCCCCCTCGGATTTTTCCATATTCAGAATCTCAGGTTTCCTTGGCTTTCCCGCAGATGGAGACGATTTGGAACTTACCTTGGTATTGCCCAAGAAATCTGAAGAAGCCGATAAATCCCGAACATGATTTCACATGTGATTTTCCCGGAGCACTCCCACTTCTGGGTTTAACACTTTGAATATTCCGATAATGATCCCGGGCTCGCTTTTGAAATCCCTGGGAATCGATTCCCAGGGATTTCGAAGGTGATCCCAAGGGTGCGCGCGTGCGTGCGCGTGCGCGCCCGGGCGTGGGCGCGCGCGCGTGCGTGCGGGAGCGCGGGTTTCAATTTTTCGTGGGTGACGAGTAGTCGGGGGTTTTCTGACAATGGTCCCGGGGTCGTTTTGGAAAACCCTGGGAATCGATCCCCAAGGTTCTCGAGGGTGACCCCACGGGTGTTTTCGGAACGTCCCGCGTTCACGGTTTCAGGTTCTTTGGGGGCATTCCCGTGGATTACGACCGCGCCCGCGCCCGTTCCCACGCCCGCTCGCGTAACCCGCGGGGAAAAAAACACAAAACGCGAAACATCTATGAAAGGCGATGGTTTCCCGCGCCCCCCTCCCAAACGCGCCATTGCCGCTGCCGCGCCCGCGCTCGTTTCCGCGCCCGCTCGCGTATCCCGCGGAAATAGAGTAACACCAAACGAGTCGACGAACAGCCGCGGCTCCCCCCTCAAACGCCCCATTGCGGCTACCGCGCCCGCGCCCGTTACCGCGCCCGCCCGCGCAAGTGCCCCGCGGAAGGAGGGAACCCGAAGAATCTACGAAAGACAATCATCCCCCCCCCCTCCCCCCTTCCCGACGCGCCGTTGCCGATATTTACGGTGATCGCGCCTGTTTCCGCGCCCGCCCGCGCTCCCGCGCAAAAGGGAAACGGAACCAGAAAACAAGGGGCACGCGTGCCAAGGATCATACAATGACGATGTGGGTCCATGGGAGATGGAGAAAACCAGGGATCGCGAGGGAGGCAGTCCTTGGCAGGCGCCGGGAAGCGTGCCGCAATTGCTGCGACACGCTGGCAGTGGGCAGATTCGAAGACGGGAAGGGGCGGCTAGAAGCATGTCAGTTTGGGTATGGAGGAAGGTCGCTTGTCCTCTGTCTCGTCCTCCTTCTCCCCCTCCTCACCTCCACTTTCTCCTGTTCCGCCTCTCTTCCTCCTCCTGGTTCTCGACCTCCTCCTTGTCCTCCCCCTCTCTCCACCTTCTGGGGCGGCGCGGCGCGTGGCGGCGGAGTCGCCCTCGCCGTCGGCACGCGGCCGGGCACGCTGCGTCCTCGTCCTCCTCCTTTTCGTCGTCCTCCTCCTCCCCCTCCACCTCCGCCTCCTCCCTCTCCCCCTCCGCTTCCTCCTCCGCCTCGCCGTCCTCGCCTCCGACCCGAGGCTGGCCCGGGCAACTCGTCCTCGCCTCGGGCCCGAGGCTCGCTCACCGAGCGGCGGGCGGCGGCGAGCTTCCCGGCCGCCTGGCCTGTCCGCCGGGGTCGCCTCGGAAGGGTCCCAGAGGCCCAAGACGGTCCAAGAGGCTCCAAAGAGGCCTCCAAGACAGCCCAAGAGGCCATCAAGAGGTCGTCTAGGAGGGCCCGAAGAGGCCAAAATCATTGATTTTCTTTGGGTTTGGGAAGGACTTGGTCATTTGCGCCTTTTCGGCTTTCCGACGGTCCAAGACGGCCCAAGAGGCCCCCAAGATCGCCCCAAAATTGCCCAAGAGGCCCCCAAGATGGCCCCATGACGGCCCAAGAGGCCTCCAAGACGGTCCCAAGAGGGCCTCAACACGGGCCAAGAGGCCTCCAAGATGGCTAAGATTGCCTCCAAAACAGTACCTCCAAGATGGATTCCAAGACGGCCAACATGGCACCAAAATGCCTCCAAAACGGCCCAACATGCACCCAAAACGGCCCGGTCAGAATAAGGGGAGAGGGGCGCAGAAGAGGAGCGGGGGGAGTGGCCCACGGTCGGGCGGAAGAAGGGGACGGGAGCGCAAGGGGGGAGCGGGGGGGGCCCACGGTCGGTCGGAATAAGCGGAGGGGGGCGCAAGGGGGGAGCGGAGGGGGTGGCCCACGGTCGGTCGGAATAAGGGGAGGGGGGCGCAAGGAGGGAGCGGGGGGGGTGGCCCACGGTCGGTCGGAATAATGGGAAGGGGGCGCAGGGGAGAAGCGGGGGGGGTGGCCCACGGTCGGTCGGAATAAGGGGAGGGGGGCGCAGGGGGGGAGGGGGAGGGGCCAGCACGACCACCAGCACGACCACCAGCACCTCCACCAGAACGGCCAGCAACACGACCGCGAGCACGACCACCAGCACGACCACCAACACGACCACCAGCACCTCCAGCACGGCCAGCCACCAGCACGACCACCAGCAGAACCACCAGCACGACCACCAGCACGACCACCAGCACCTCCACCAGAACGGCCACCAACACGACCGCCAGCACGACCACCAGCACAAGCACCGGCACGCCCAGCCACCAGCACGACCACCAGCACAACCACCAGCACGACCACCAGCACGACCACCAGCACGATCACCAGCACCTCCACCAGAACGGCCACCAACACGACCGCCAGCACGATCACCAGCACAACCACCAACGCGACCAGCACACCAGCACGACCACCAGCACGACCACCAGCCCAGCACGACCACCAGCACGACCACCAGCACGACCACCAGCACGACCAGCCAGCAGCACGACCACCAGCTCGACCACCAGCACTTCCCAGCACGACCACCAGCACAAGTACCAGCACGACCACCAGCACGACTGCCAGCACCTCCACCAGAACGGCCAGCAGCACGACCACCAGCACGACCACCAGCACGTCCACCAACCACGACCACCAGCACGGCCGCCAGCGCAACCACCAGCACGACCGCATTATGGGCACACGGTCGGTCGAAATAAAGCAGTGCGAGATCACACCGGTAGGTATGATGATAAATAGAAGGCGGTTCTCTCCTCCTCCCAAGCGCGCTGTGCCCCGCGGAAGGAGAGACAAACAAACGCGATGGAAAACTACACTTTACTTCTCCCAGGCGCGGCGCTGCCGCTACCGCGTCCGCGCCCGATTCCGCGCCCGCCCGCGCGCCCCGCGCAGGGAAAGCAACGCCCGACAAACCAATGAACAGCCATCGACCCCCCGCGCCATTGCTGCTACCGCGCCCGCGCCCGTTTCCGCACCCGCTCGCGCATCCCACGGAAGCGGAAGAAATCCCAGGGGAGGGGAGATGGCGAATCGTAGTTCCCCCTCCCAGGCGAGCCATTGCCGCTACCGTGCCCGCGCCCGTTTCCACGCTTGCCCCGCGGAGGGGGAACCGAACCAGACGAACCAATGAAAAGCCAGAGTTCCCCCCTCCCAAGCGCGCAATTGCCGCCGCAATGGCCGCGCCCGTTTTCGCGCCCGCGCACGCGCCCCACAGAGGGAGAGGAAAACGCGAAAACCCAATGAAATGATTCCTCCCTCCCAAACGCGCCAGGGGGGCGCTCCCAGACGCTCCCAGGCGCTCCCAGACGCTCCCAGGCGCTCCCAGGCGCTTCCAGGCGCTCCCAGGCGCTTCCAGGCGCTCCCAGGCGCTCCCAGGCGCTCCCAGGCGCTCCCAAGCGCTCCCAGGCGCTCCCAGGCGCTCCCAGGCGCTCCCGGCACGCTCCCAAGCGCTCCCAGGCGCTCCCGGCACGCTCCCAGGCGCTCCCAGGCGTTCCCAGGCGCTCCCAGGCGCTCCCAGACGCTCCCAGGCGCTCCCTGGCGCTCCCGGGGGGGAGTTCCGAAAAGTGGATGCACGACCATAGTTCCCCCCTCCCTAGCGCGCCGTTGCCGCGACCGTGCCCGCGCCCGTTCCCGCAGCGCCCCGCGGAACTCGGCATAGGTCGGCTTCAGGTTCGAGGAAAGATTGGGTCCTGTCCCAGCCCGCCCTGGAACCTGAATCGGTCCGTCGTTCGAACCTGAATCGGCCCAAAGCTGAAACTGAATCGCGCCAGTAGTGATCCTGCAACGGTATGTTCGAACTTTCTCTCATGTTCAGCAGCCGAATTCAGGAGCGCGACAAGGCGCGATCCTGTTCACGCCCATTTGTAACCTGAAACGGAGCAGTTGCTCAAGGAGAACGGACCGCTTCAATATCCAAAGCGGATTCTGGATCCTGAAACGGTCCGCCCCCATCAAGCAAATAGCCCGTTTCGGGCTCCAAATGGGCGCGAACAAGACCGCATCCATTCTTGAACCTGGCCCCGTCCGTTTCTGTAAAAAATCGGCCGGACTCAAGATCCAGAGCGGATAAACAGAAACACGCTACTGAATCAATCGAAAAGGGCCGCCCCCGCCCCGACGCCAAAGCGGAACCGAGACAACGCGAAACCATGACGGGACCGCTCCCCCGCGGAAAAGCGGCGAAATTCAACGCAGACGACCACGTCCGCTCTGGATCCTGATTCGGGCCGTGTCCCGCAAAAGAACGGACCGATTCAGACTCAAGAGTGGGCGCTATCTTTAATCAGAATTTTGCAGTTTTCCCGCGGTTGACGTCCCGACGGCGCGACAACGAAGGTTTGTGTAAGGGAACCTGACAGGCAGGGTGGAGTCTGTGCATATTGCCCTCGAAGGCAAGTCGTCGCAGTAGTAGTAGTAGTAGTAGTAGTCGTAGTAGTAGTAGTAGTAGTAGTAGTAGTAGTAGTAGTAGTAGTAGTAGTCGTAGCAGTAGTAGTACTAGTAGTAGTAGTAGTAGTAGTAGTAGTAGTAGTAGTAGTAGTAGTAGTAGTCGTAGTAGTCGTAGTAGTCGTAGTAGTAGTAGTAGTAGTGTAGTTGTAGTAGTAGTAGTAGTGTAGTAGTAGTAGAAGTAGAGTAGTAGTAGTAGTAGAGTAGTAGTACAGTATCAGTAGTGTAGTGGTAGTCGTATAGTTAGTGTTAGTAGTTATAGTTGTAGTATTAGTAGTATGCTAGTAGTAGTAGTACTAGTTGTGTTAGTAGTAGTAGTAGTAGGAGTAAGTAGTAGTTTAGCAAGGTGGTGGTTGGTAGTAGTAGTTACTCGTCGTTGTCGCGTAGTTAGTAGTAGTAGTTAGTTAGTTAGTAGCAGTAGTAGTCGTTAGTAGTTGTAGTTGTAGTAGTAGTAAAGTAGTAATTACCCGTAGTCGTAGTCGTTACTCGTATAGTGGTTAGTAGTAGTAGTAGTTGTTAGTATCGTTAGTCGTAGTGTTCAGTTCCGTTCGGTTCGTTGTCGTGTCGTTGTAGTAGTAGTAGTAGTCAGTAGTGTAGTTGTTTAACTAGTAGTAGTAGTTAGTAGTAGTAGTAGTAGTCGTAGTCGTAGTCGTTGTCGTGATCGTAGTGTAGTATGTAGTAGTTAGTAATGTAGTAGTAGTAGTAGTTGTAGTATGAGAGTAGTAGTAGTTGTAGTAGTAGGAGTAGTCGTAGTAGTAGTAGTAGTCGTAGTAGGTTTAGTGTTCTAGTAGTATGTCGATAGTTGTAGTAGTTGTATGTTAGTATTGTAGTAGTAGTGTAGTAGTAGTAGTGAGTAGTAGTATAAGTACTGGTACTTGGTAGTGTGTGGTTGTAGTAGTATTAGTAGTAGTAAGTTGTTAGTAGTTCTAGTAGTTGTAGTAGTAGTAGTAGTAGTAGTATTGGTAGTAGTAGTCGTAGTAGTACTCGTAGTAGTAGTAGTAGTAGTAGTAGTAGTACTAGTGGTAGTAGTAGTAGTAGTAGTAGTAGTAGTAGTAGTAGTGGTAGTGGTAGTAGTGGTGGCAGTAGTAGTAGTTGTAGTCGTAGTCGTAGAGAAGTACTCGTAGTAATAGTAGTCGTAGTAGTAGTAGTAGTATTAGTAGTAGTAGTAGTAGTAGTAGTAGTAATAGTAGTATTAGTAGTAGTAGTCGTAGTAGTAGTAGCAGCAGCAGCAGTAGTAGTAGTAGTAGTACTTGTAGTAGTAGTAGTAGTCGTAGTATTAGTACTACTAGTAATACGAGTGGTGGTAGTAGTAGTAGTCGTCGTCGTCGTCGTAGTAGTAGTAGTAGTAGTAGTCGCAGTAGTAGTAGTACTAGTGCTAGTAGTAGTAGTAGTAGTAGTAGTAGTAGTCGTAGTAGTAGGTAGTAGTAGCAGTAGCAGTAGTAGCGGTAGTAGTAGCAACAGTAGTAGTAGTAGTCGTAGTAGTAGTAGTCGTCGTCGTCGTCGTCGTAGTAGTAGTAGTAGTAGTAGTAGTAGTAATAGTCGCAGTCGTAGTCGTAGTAGTAATGGCAGTAGTATAGTCATAGTAGTAGTAGTAGCAGCTGTAGTAGTACTAGCAGTAGTAGTAGTAGTAGTAGTAGTCGTCGTAGTAGTAGTAGTAGTCGTAGTAGTAGTAGTAGTAGTAGTAGTAGTAGTAGTAGTAGTAGTAGTTGTAGTAGTA
>CAUYUJ010018693.1:111700-118984 GCA_963575745.1 Prorocentrum cordatum | reverse complement strand
GTCCAGGGCCGATGCTCTGGGGCGCCGTCGTGCCGGTTGGACGGGTCCCGGGGTCGTGGTGCTTGCCGAGGGTGGCACGGTGTGGGTTGCGGTCCGGGCCCGTCTCTGGAAATGCTCAGCCGAGCAAGTCCGGCTGGCTAGCCCCGAGGAAGAATGCGGCCTTCAATTGGCCGAAGACCCTAGATGGCAGGAGCTGCTCCGTTCGGCTCAGGCGAGGCGGGTGACTGCTGTGGACGTTCAGCGTGAGGGCCCCCCTCCCGAGAGTGCCTGGGACGAGGCGGCACAGGCCGAGCTCGACTCAGAACCAAGGGTTCCCGGAGCTGGGCCGGTGCCAGCCGAGGAACGAGGACCGGAGAATCGACCCTCTCCCCCGTCAGTGGGCGGGACTCTTGGGTTTCCTCGGAGGGCCCCCAGGGGTTCTCTCTCTCGTGCCGGATCGGTTGTTGCTCAACCAGGCTCGGACAGGACCGGGTTGCCCTCCATTTCCGAGCTGGCTCCTTCAGACAGAGAGGAGTCGGCGACGCCGTCTCTCAGTCGGCAGTTGTCCCGAGGAGTTAGCTCAGGATCCGCCGAGGTTGTGCCAGGGGATCAAGAGAGTCCAGAACTCATCCCTCCTCCGTCCTCTCCTCGTCCTGTTTCCTTACCTGCTCCTGCTCCCCCTCCTTTGTCTGCGTCTCCCAGTTCCCTTTCCCCAGTCACTCCGTCTCCACCAGAGGGGGCCAGACCTAAGACGAGGGGACGCCTCACCCAGCCTGAGGACGTCCCAGCTTGCATTCGAGCTGCAAGGGCCGGGAGCGCCCCTCCTGAGATAAAGAGAGCTAGGACCGAACCCTCCTCGACTCCCTACCCTCCTCACCCCGTCGGTGGAAGTCCCTCCTCCTCCTCCGGTGTTGGGGGCCCTGGACCTGGACCGGAGACTCGGGGGCCTGTCAGGACCGGCGACGAGCCAAGGCAGTCTGTCCAGGAGCGTGTTCAGGCCATCGAAGCCCGAGCCAGGTCACGGTCGCCAAGTCGTAACGGAGGAGCCGAGGGAATAGTCGAGGCAGAGGCCACCAGCGAGTTTTTCGTGGTCCCGGGGCCGATCGACGGGCTCTCCGTCATCCCCGGGAATGTCGAGGGGTTTGTCGGGGCCGCGTGCGAAAGCATTCAGGACGGGGACACCTTCGCAGCTAGCCGCGGGGGAGAAGTGACACTCAAGAGGCTCACCCCTCAGGAGCGTCAGAGGTTTCAGGCGTCAGATGACAAAGAATGGAAGGCCATGCTGCAATCCGGGGGTGTCCGAGTCATCCCTCCGAATCAGGCGGCGAAGATACGGCAACGTTGTCCGGACAGGATCATATCCAGCCGAATGGTGCGCCGATGGAAGCCAGTTGAGGGGACATTCGTGGAACCAGAAGCGAAGTCCAGGTGGTGCGTGCACGGTCATAAGGATCCCGACTCTGGCTCCCTTGCCGTATATGCGCCCACCCCTCAGACCTCGTCTATTATGATGTTCATTCAGGTACTGGTCAATTTCAGGATGCTCGGAGACATCGCGGATGTCAAGAACGCTTTCACCCAGTCAGATCCGATGACGCGGTCCCAGGGCCAAATATATGTTGAACCTTGCGAGGGTATCGACGTTGAGCCTGGATCCCTTATCCTTTTGCTGGTGAACGTTTACGGGCTGGACGATGCTCCGGTAGCGTGGCGTCGCACTGTGGCTGGCCATTTGGAAAAGCACGGGTTCGAAAGAAGTTTGCTGGAGCCCTGCTGGTGGCTGAAGTATCGAGCAGATGGAGCCATCCAGAACATGATGTTGCTGGAAGTCGACGATTTCTTTATCGGGAGTGCGGATGCGGATGCCCGAGCGTGGATTCGCGGTATCCTAGAGGACCGCTTCCGTTTCGGGAAGTATCGAGACTGTCATGCCGGCCCGGTGGATTTTGCTGGTAGGCGTGTTTCCTTCTCTCCTGGCAAGGCCGTTGTTGACCAGGAGAAGTACATCCTGGAAGAAATCCGTCCTTTGACCTTGGCCCGGGGCCGCTTGTCTGTCAAGAATTCTCCTCTCGAGCCGCCCGAGTTTAAAGCTTTGCGTTCCCTGGTCTACAAGTTTAATTGGGTCGGCCGAGAGTCACGGCCAGAAGCGGCCGGAGTAGCAAGTATTTTGGCTAGTCGTTTGCGAGCTCCGACAGTGTCGGACGTGTCTTGCGCCAACAAGTTGGTGAAGCACCTGAGGGCAACCGCCTCTCGTGGACTGACGATCTGGCAGCTAGACCCTGAGCGTATGTCTTTCATATCGTTTTCCGATGCCGGCGGGGTTGGTTCGGTAGAGTCTCTCCAGGATGACAATGGCCTCCCAGCCGACCCCACCCAGGGAGCCTGGATGGTGTTGGCTGCCGACAAGTCCGTTCTCGATAATCAGGTGGTAAGAGCGTCCGTGCTTGGTTGGCGTAGCAGTAAGCTACGGCGTAAGGTGCCTTCGACGTTGGCCGGAGAGACTCAAGCTCTCTCGGCCGCCGTGGCGGAAGTCGAGTTTCTTCAAGTGTTGTACCGTGATGTCGTGTTCAAAGATGTTGATCTGCCTGATTGTGTGCGGGCCTCAGGGCCCTTTACTACGGTCTTAAGACGCGATTGTAGCTTGGGTTCCCGGGAACAACAGGTCCACGTGGTGGACGCCAAGTCAATCTATGATACCTTCCAGAAGGAAGGCAACGCCTCAGCCCGTGATAGGCGTACAGCTCTAGACCTCGCCATCATCTGCGAGTCCTTGGAGCGAGCCAAAGGTAAGATACGATGGATACCCCATGGCCGTATGCCGGTGGACGCTTTGACTAAGGACGACGTGACTAAGTGTAATGCCGCGCTGTTTGATTTGATGACCAACGGCAAGCTCAGTCTGGTGGACGAGGCCCAAGAGGTCGGCCGCCGGAAGGACATGCCCGAGCGCAAAGACCGCTCTCAGGCAGCCTCCAGAAGAATGCTGTCAGAGCCCGCCTGCATAGCATGGCTCGACTACCTGGACCAGAGGGTTCCTCCTGGCCTGGTTGGTGGTGGTGGTGTCCTCCCGTCCTCCTCCTCTCTTCCTCCGCCGTTATCATCCTCCGAATCCGTTTTCCAATAATCTGCTCTCTAGTTCTGCCTCTCTCTCTCTCTCTTTCTCTGCTGCTGCGCAAGTTTGACATTTGCAGGTCGTTTTGACACTGCCAGGCAGTGGCCACGGACCGGCGAATTGAGTTTTGGGACAGCTAAACCTAGAGAAAGTTGGACCCATGTTCCAGGGGTCCATAATCTCACGTATAGGTTTAGCTTTTGGTGTTTCACTCTGGGGACCGATGGACAGAGATCCATCTTGTACTTGTCCGTGCCACGTGTGGCTCAAGGGAAAACATTATGTCCCCTCTCCTGCTGCCACAGGAGGAGGAGGAGGAGGAGGAGGAGGAGGAGGAGGAGGAGGAGGAGGAGGAGGAGCAGTGACACGCACGGAACCCCGAGAGAGCCTGGCACTTCCGTTCCGCCCGCTCCTCCTGCTTGCCTGCTCCCCCTCTCCTCTGGTGGTGCCCCGCTCTCGATCACCAGTCGCCGCGCGCGCCGAGGGCGTGCGCGCGCGCCCGCGGCATGATGCTGTCCCTCCTCTCCTTGCTCTCTCCTCGCCCTCCACCTCCTCCAGCTCTTCCTCTGGCGCTTCTCCTCCTCCTGCCCCCTGCCCCTCTCCCTGGGCACTGGGCAGGGGCGCCCGTCTCGATCGCCGAGCGCCGCGCGCAGCGTTCGCGCGCGCGACCTCGTCCCCGCTTCCCTCTTGCATTCCCCTCTTCCCCCTCGAATCTCCTATAGATGCCCGCAGCACTCGTCAGAGCCCCCTCGAGGACCCAATGGGGCCTCCTCAGAGTCCCCCAGAACAGGACCCTCCTCCCGGACACTCCGAGAGGGCCGCCGACCACCATGTATGCCTCCCTTCTCCCCGTCCTCCCCGTCCCGTCCGTCCTCCCTGGGCCACCGACGTCATGATTTTGCCATGGGCTGGACTCCCAGAGCTCTGGACCTCCTCCGGGGGGGCAGGTCCTTCCTCCCGAGGTGCTCCTTGACGGCCCTGGAGCCCTGCGAGGGGCCCCCCAGGGGCCGAAACTCGCATTCCGTCGTGATTTTCGGGGGTGGACAGAACCCCCACCCTGACACGTCGATTAGTGAATTGTCCGTGTTCGGTCCTCGAGAGGGCGCCGCGGCCTTCATTTTCCAGGCTTGCGCCCGCCAGGCTTGGGCCCGAGGTCGTTTTCGCTGAACCACGTTCTGTGAAAGGGGGTTCTGTCCATCCCCGAGATTTGCTGTCGCGACGCGGGGGGGGGTCTGTGTCCTCCTCCCCTCGCCTCCCGAGCCCCGCTCCGGCTCCCCCCGGGCACCGGCTGGCACCGGCTGAGCCACCCTCCTCCGCCGTCTTCACCCGTCGGAGGTGCGAGCGAAGGTGCGAGGCCTGGCGCCCGGTGAGGTCGGTGCTCGGCCCTCAGCAGGCCAGACGATGAGACCGCACGCAGTGCCGAGTCCTCTCCTTCTCCTCCTTCGTCTTCCTCCTCCCCCGACCCGCCCTTCAGTGTTCGCCCGCCCGACCCGACCCGCCCCGCCCGTTAGGGTCCGCCCCCCCGACGACCCGCCAGCCCGCCCGCCCGCGTCGTCGCCGTCGCCGTCGTCGTCGTGATGGTGGTGGTCGTCGTCGTCGCCGTCGTGGTCGTGGTGGTCGTGGGGGTGGTGGTCGTCGTCGTGGTGGTCGTCGTCGTCGTGGTGGTGGTGGTCGTCGTCGTCGTGGTCGTCCTCGTCCTCGTCCTCGGTCCTCGCCCCGAGCCCCGCGCGGGCGAGCGCCAGGCGCCTGCAGCCCCCGCCCCGGGGAGCCGGCCTGCGGCCGCGTCGCTGGGCCTCCCGGCGGCCCGCCGCCGGCGACGGCGGAGCCGCAGGGGTTCGGGGACGGAAAAGAGGGGGGTGATGACTAGGGGGGGTGGATATCATGGCGGGGGTCATGATATTTCCCCAGATCTCGTGGCGCCCCTTCTTATTTCATTACGTCCCTGGCCCCCTCGCTGGGCCGCGCACATGCCGCCGGTCATGCTCTGCACCCCCCCCTCTTGGACACCCCCCTCTTAGCCGCTCCCGAGGGGTCAGGGGGCAGCGACAGCAGGGGCGCCCCTCGAGGGCGCGCAGTTGTTCGCGCTTCGCGCTTCGCGGCTCGGCTCCGATGCCTCCTCGTCCTCCTCCTCTTCCTACCCTGGGAGGCGGTGCGAGAGAGCCGCGAGGTTGTTCGCGCTTCGCGCTTCGCGCAGCGCGAAGCGCGAAGTTGGGAGTCCTTGGATAGGGGGGGATGGGCATAGGGGGGGATGCATCGACCCCCAATCGCCCATTGATCGCCGATAGGAGCCCGATGAACCCAACGTGCCCAGGAAGGTGTGGATTCCTTATCGGAGGCCTATCGCCGATCTATCGGCGATGTATCGCCGATTCCAGGTCGATGCATCCCCCCCCTATGCCAGTCCCCCCCTATCGTTGCCCCTCAATGTGGGGGGGGCGCAGGGGTCGGCCACGCGCAGAGGAGGGCAGGCTTGGCCCTAAACGCTCTTTTGCTGGACTTCGGCCACGCTTGGTTTTTTCGCTCTGGCGGGGAGATGCAGGAAAACAGGTATAGAGCAACACGAAGCACAAGACGAACACAAACCGAACATACCACGTTTAGGTCCAGCCCTGGAGGAGGGTCGGGGGAGGGGGGCAGGCTTCTTAGAGGGAGGCTGCTTCTTAGAAGGCGCTGGCCTTGTCTGTAGATGCAGGGCCGCCGCCTTCTGAGAAGGAGCCTCGTTCTAAGAGGCCCTTCCTCCTCCCCCCTAGCCCCTCGTGCGCGCCGCCAGGGGAATCTCGGGGGGCACCTCGCCCTGAGCTGGGCATCGCTTGCACGTGCGCATTTTTTTTGGGTGGCTAGGAGCAGCGACGAGCATCCTGGATCATCTTGCGAGGAAGAAGCGACGAACGCACGAAGCCGAGACATGCACGGGGATTTGACGCCCGAGCGATGGCAAGTGCGGGAGACGGGTCTTGCGGGAACGGGCCCCGAGCTTAGCTGTCTCGATACGCCCGTATTGAAACGCAACACGCCCCGTGTGGAAGACGTCCCTGTCCATACGTTGCGTGTTGGCTCCACGTATTGGCCCACGTTTTGGCGAAAGTATCGCGTCGGACCCGCGTATTCAGCCCACGTGCTGAGCTCCGTATCAATACGCCACGTGTTGCGTGTTGCGTATCGGGGCAGCTAGGGTCCTGAGGGAGCAGGGCCCAGGAGGCGAGGGGCAAGTCGCCACGAGAGGAGCGGGTCCCGAGGAGAACGGCTCCTGAGGCCCATCGCAGTTTCTCGCCCCGCGGAGCCCCCACGGGCCCCGGGACTGTCGGAAAGCAGCTCGGGAGGCCCCAGGGCTCAGGACCCGTGTTCCTCAGGACCAGGTTGCTTCATGCTAGGCAGCGTGAGGGGGGGATGGGCTCGGGGGGGGGCTGCGACAAGCTCTAGGTTCGAGGTTCGAGGTTCGCGGGCAATCTCGTCAGATCTCGGGGGCAGAATGGGTGTCATGGTGCCCAGCACCTATCGGCCGAACATGTCTGGGACCGAGCATAATCGGTGACCGAAAGCGGGTCCGAAAGTGTGACCGAACGCGTAGTGTGACCGAGAATGTGACCAGCATTGAAAATCGCTTTGGTCTCGAACCCAGAACTTCGGTCACGCTCTGGCGCGTTCGAGCAAGTTCGAGCGCGCTGGTTTCGGCCACTCTCGGGCAGATTTTCGGTCACAGTTCCCGTCACTACACCACCCTGGGAGAGTTGAGGCTGTGTGATTCATGGGCTCAGGGGGTGGGCGACAGGATCGAGGTTCGAGGTTCGAGGTTGTCGGGCGTCGCCGTCGGATCTCGGCAATATGTTGCCTTGGGCTGCTCTCCAGCAGCTGCGCCTCGCCGAGAGGCGTCCTTGGGGTGCCCCGACCGTCCCGAACGACCGCCGGTGGTCTGGACGTTGCGCAGTGGGGAGGGGGGCAATGATAATGAGGGAGGTGAAGGACGCTACAACCTTTCGCACCCTGCAAGGGGTCTAAAGCGGCCCAAAAGGGGCACGAAACGTGCACGTCCCATCCCCCCTCCCACCCCATGGGTGCTCGCGGGGGCCTGCCGCCGCCGCTTTGGTTCGGGCGGCCCTCTCTCGGGGAGGCCATGGGGCGGCCCGTGACGTGACGTCCCGGGTCCCGGCGTCGTCCGGAGAGCGGAATCGCGTGGTCGTCTCGCGCCTCGCGAC
>CAUYUJ010018693.1:64200-106700 GCA_963575745.1 Prorocentrum cordatum | reverse complement strand
TCACCCTCAGGCGGAACCTGGCGGAAGGCCCGCAAAAGCCAGCGGAAGCAACATGCACGCGGGTCTGACGGCGGAAGGTCGGCGGATGTAAAGATAGGCCCACAGGAGAAATCAACGCTGGTCTACCCAGGGCTTGGGAGGCAGCGATGTGGATCTGAGTTGAACTCAAGAGTTTGAGAGGCGCATTGATGCCATGGAGGCCCAGGGAATCTGGCAAAGGCCCAGGGGTATGTTCTCTTCCACGTCGATGCACGTGCGAATGCGGGCTCATGTGCTTTGTCGGTGTAAGCGTGGTTGCAGGTGTGTGTGGCGGTAGGGATCCAGGCGTGCAGCGCAGGCGGCGCACCTGTAGTTCTGGAGCCGGACTGGCGATATCAGTATGTATGTCCGAATGTGTGTGTGTGTGTGTGGATGTGTGTGTGTGGATGTGTGTAGCTTTTTGCGGAAGAGGTTCGCTCTCGCCCCGCAGATAAAGAAAAACAGTGTGTGGATGTGTGTGTGTGTGGGGGGGGGGGGCGCAGAAGCGGATGCATGTAGTCCGTGATGCGCGTTTGTGGTGAGGATGCCCGCGACAATCCAATTCTCGTGTGGGGGCCCAGTCTCCTCTCTCCTTTCCCTCCTTCCATCCTCCCACATCTCGATCCTCACCCCGCCTGCCCGTCCCCTCCCGCTCCCCCTCTAATCCCCCTTCTGTGCCACATCTCCCTCATCCTGCCACTGCCCCCTCCTCCCCTCACCGTCGCTCCTCGCCCTTGCACTCCCCCCTGCCCAGACATCCGACGCCGTGATCTTGCTCACAATGTGGCTCCCCAGAGGTCCGTCAATCTGAGCAGATTTGAGCCGTCCCCGGGCCCGGTCAGTGTCCCCAGTGGCTCTCAGAGGCCAAAGATGGCAAACCTTCCGTATCGCGAGGATGTCGGGGCTCCCCCCTCCCCGCTCCCCCTCCCCACTCACTCGTCCGCTCCCCTCCGTTCCTCGTCTCATTCACCTGGTCTCCTCCCTCGCCTCTTTTCCATCCCCATCCCCCAGTCGAGCCCCGCGCGCGCCCCAGAGCGCGCCCTGACCAAGCTTTTGAGGCGAGTCTGGCCGTGTCGACGGGGGACCTCCCAGAGGCGCCCCACAAAGGGCGAGCATGAGGACGGGGGCGGAGGGTCTCCTTCTCCTGGCCACGAGGAGGAGGAGGAGGAGAAGGAGGAGGAGGAGGACCAGTGTAAACCCAAGCGTCATCAACGATGTTGGAATCAACCCTCCCTTCAAGCTCCCTCTTCGTTGGCCCCATACAGCGGTTCTTTTACACTGAGGGACCTGCCTCGTTGGAGGACAACCTTTTGAAGACACTGAAGCATGCCAAAACAGTGTTCTCGGGATTCCAACGCCACGGATCAACCTGACTGTTGCGTCTTGACGATCCTGAATCGCGCCAGAACGCGATTTTTGGAATTTCAACACCGCGAATCAACAAAATCATTGCACCCTCATAATCCTGAACCCTTCCAAAGCCATTCCTGGTACGCTGATTATGGGAATCCGTGAAACAAACGAATGTGCGCGGCGCTAAGGCGAGAACCACATTTCGAAAAGGAACCGCCCTCAATCCGTTAAACTCTTGCCAATGTTTGAAACGGATGTATGTACGCGGCGCTAAGGCGAGAGCCACATTTTGCAAACGACCCGCCCTCAATGCGTGAAACTCTTAGAAATATCTGAAACGAATGTGCGCGGTCATAAGGAATAGGAACGGAGGAGGAGGAGGAGGAAGAGGAGGAGGAGGAGGAGGAGGAGGAGGAGGAGGAGGAGGCGGAGGGGGAGGCGGAGGGGGAGGGGGAGGTGAGGAGGAGGATGAGACGATAAGGAGGATGAGGAGGAGGAGCAAGGAGGAGGAGAGGAAGGAGGGAGGAGAGGAGTGAGGAAGTAGGGTCAGGAGGAGGAAGGAGAGGTAGAGGAGCAGGAGCATCAGGGAGGAGAAGTAGGAGTGAAGCGGGATGATGGAAAGGGATGATCATGAGGAGCAGAAGGACAGGAGGATCAGGAGGAGGAGGAGGAGGTAGGAGGAAGGGAGGAAGAGGAGGAGCGAGGTTGCTGAGGAGCGCCCCCCCCCCGGGCCATCTTGGCTATGAGGCCTGGACGCGGTAATCCAGGCGTTGTTTTATTTTCCCCGCACGAAAAGAGCAAGCCTCTGTCGCGCGCGCGTCGACTGGGGTCCCGCGCATCGATATGCGTTAGTACGGAAAGGCAGACGAGGAGGTGAAGGAGGTCCTTCTCATCCTCCTCCTGCCCCTCCTCCTTCTCCTCCTTCCCACTCCTCCTCCTCCTCCTTCTCCTGCTCCTCCTCCTCCTCTTCCTCCTCCTCCTCCTCCTTATCGTCCTCCTCCTCCTCCTCCTCCTCCTTCCTTCTTCTCTTCATCATCTTCCTCCTCTTCCTCCTTCATTTCCTCCTCCTCCACCTCGTCCTCCTCCTCCACCTCCTCCTCCTCCTTCTCCGCCTCCTCCTCCTCCCCCTGTTTGCCTTGGCGGTACTCTGTCCCTCCGCCCCCCCCCCTCGGCCCCGAGATGCCAGTGGCGCTCCCGCAGCAGCTGCCGCCCTGTGCAGCAGCAGGCGTCCAAGGGTGTGTGACGGGATGAGGGCCTGGAAAGCGAGTATTTTTTGGAAGCTCATTTTGGGATTCGGCATTGCACCGTGACGAGCCGGGTAGAGCGTTGATTATCGGCTTCCCGAGTCTCCCTCCCTTTCCCCTTCCCGCCTCTCCAGAAGATGCGCTCATCGGGTTTCCTTGCCATTTTTTTGAGCCAGCAGTGAAGAAGTGGAGCCCGATGGACGTAGTGCTCCTTTTCGACATTGGTTATCTCACGTCTCACCCTGCTCGTCCCTCGTCCTCCTTCTGCTCCTCCTCCGCCTTCCCTGGCATGCTTTTCGTTTCACCTGGGAGGAAAGGACGATGACAGCCAGGCGGCGGGACAGCCTGCCGATTCTCTATTCTTTACTGCCGGTCATCGGTGCATGGGGCTATCGTTGCTGATGTTCTGTTTGTTTTGGAAGATCATTCCAGCTTGGTGCCTGCTGGGGGGCTGAGGTGGCCCAGCATGGGCTGGCTCGGGCAAGAAGATGAGGGAGAAAGGGGCCCCCTCGTCGCCACGGCCGGTCGCGGCGCGGACAACTTGTCAGTGTGGATCCCAGGAGGGTCTGGGGGCCGATTTTGGGTGAGTCTGCCCCCATCCCCCTGCTTGATTGATTTTTTCGGGGCCCATCCAGCGCAGACCCTCCGGTCGCTTCCAACATTCTAGCGCACATGATGCGTGTTGTTCTGGCCTGCAGTTTTTTTGTGTTTATTATTAGTATTGTTATTATTATTGTTATTATTATTGTTATTAGTACAATTATTGTTATTATTATTATTGTTATTGTTATTATTATTATTATTACTACTATTACTATTATGATTATTATTATCATTATTATTATTATTATCATTATTATTATCATTATTGTTATCACGTAGCACCCCGCAATTGCGGATAAGAGTGAGGGGGCGGGCGCGGGCGACGCGGGCGTCGTCGAGCCAGCGGACCTCGTGGCCCCCACCTTCCCTGTCGATGGCGCTGCCCTCCTCCTCCTCCTCCTCCTCCTCCTCCTCTTCCTCGTCCTCGTCCTCGTCCTCATCGTCATCGTCATCCTCCTCCTCCACCTCGTCCTCCTCCTCCTCTTTTTCCTCGTCCTCCCTCTCCCCCCCTCGTCCTTTCATCATCGTCCTCCCATTGTCGTCCTCGCCCTCATCGGCCTCCATCATCGTCCTCCCATTGTCGTCCATCATCATCCTCCTCCCCCTCCTCGTCCTCCTCCTCCCCCTCTTCCTTCCCCTCCACCCCGTCGGCATTGGTTTGTTCAGTGAACGTGGTTTAGGTCGCGGGTGGGTCGCGGGCTCTCCACCTCCACCTGGAAGGAATGCAAAAGCAGCCCGCCGCAGGCGCCAAAAAAATTGGTTTGTACACTGAACGTGGTTTGGGTCGCGGGTGGGCCGCGGGTTCTCCACCGGGAACGAATGCAAAAGATGCCCGCCGCAGGCGCCGAAAAATGTGGTTTGTACCCTGAACGTGGTCGCGGGTGGGCCGCGGGCTCTCCACTTGAAACGACTGCAAAAGATGCCCGCCGCAGGCGCCGAAAAATGTGGTTTGTACCCTGAACGTTGGTCGCGTGTTGGTCACGGGGTGGGTCGCGGGCTCTCCACCTGGAAGGAATGCAAAAAAAAGCCCGCCGCAGGCGCCGAAAATGGTGGTTTGTACTTTGAACGTGGTTTGGGTCGAGGGTGGGTCGCTGGGTGGGTCGCGGGTGGGTCGCGGGTGGGTCGCGGGTGGGTCGCGGGTGGGTCGCGGGTGGGTCGCGGGGTGGGTCGCGGGGTGGGCCGCGGGTGGGTCGCGGGGTGGGTCGCGGGGTGGGTCGCGGGGTGGGTCGCGGGGTGGGTCGCGGGGTGGGTCGCGGGGTGGGTCGCGGGTGGGTCGCGGGGGGGTCGCGGGTGGGTCGCGGGGTGGGTCGCGGGGTGGGTCGCGGGTGGGTCGCGGGGCGGGTTGCGGGTGGGACGACGACAACAAACAACAACAAACAACAACAACAACAACAACAACCACAACAACAACAACAACAACCAACAACCAACAACAACAACAACAACAACAACAATCATTTTACCCGAACGCTCAGTGTTCTCCCCAGTGCCAGGGTTTTCTTGCGACACCAGCCAATACCCCCACTTCGTGGGGGGGCCGTTCAAGCTCTACCAAAAATCCAAACGACTCTTCGAGACCACCCACACCCAGCTTCCCGCCCTATGACGTTGGGACACTTCACTTCGTGGCGTGCGGACGACCCTGGCTACTACACTGGCGTGGGGTACACACCCACAGAGGTTGATCTTCACGTACCATTGCCTCAAAACCATACCGCTGACAGCGACGGGAGGATCGCTCTCCGAGAGAAGCTGCGAGAGGACCTCCGCAGCGGCCTCGTCGGCGAAGCTCTCCCGATACTGATTGAGTCGAAGACGCTCGCCCATACATTCCTCCACAGCGTGGGCAGTGTTCAATGCCCCCTTGGCGCCCCACTCCGTGCTGAGCCACTTCTGGCATACCCTGGCGTTAGCAGATACAGATAAATGTCCCAGGAGCCACTGCTTCAAGACGGCCCCGTCAGTGGTCCCCTCGGGCATGTCTTTGCGAATACGTTCTCCATACCAGGTCTCCAGATGGCCAGCGTTCTGCACTTGGACAAGCGTGTCTTTCGATGAATACTGCAGTAGCCACGCCGTTGCGACCCTATCTGGCACATACAGTGGTGGATCCAACTGTCGGAGCGCCCGGCATAAATTGTAAGCGGTATTATACTCGATGCCCAGGTGGCGGATGGCAGACCCGTGCTGCTCCTCCAGCTCCTTGGCGCTAGAAATACTGACCTTGCCAGTCACAACCCGATACTTGGCCCACCAAGTCTTGCACGCCTGGTGACTGGCATTGATACCCTTTGCCGCGAGCGCCTGATGCAAATAATACGCACTCTCGCAGTCGGCCAAGGGAGGCCGGGACAGCTCTGCGCCATACTGCTCGTGAAGGTCTTTCGCCGACAAAGCCATGATCCAAGAACACAGGCGATACCTTGATCCGAGATGGCTACGGATATGAGCGTGAGAGGAAGGGGGGAAGCCTCCTGGGGCCGCTGGGGGTCCTCTTGGGGAAGGGGGGAAGCCTCCTGGCGCCGCATGGGGTCCTCTTGAGAGGCTTTGGGGGGCTTCTTGAAAGCATGTTGGGGCCTCTTGGGGGCTTATTGGATCCTCCCGGAGGACTCTTGGAGCCGCTTGGACGCCTCCTGGGGCCATCGTGGGGGCCTCTTGGAGCCAACTTGGAGCCTCTTTGGAACCTCTTGGGGGCCTCTTGGAGTCCTCTTGGGGCCTCTTGGGACCATCTTGGGCGCCTCTTGCGGCCTCATGGGCGCCTCTTGGGGCCATCTTGAGCGCCTCTTGGGGCCATCTTGGGTTTTAAAGATTCATCAAGAGCCCGCGGGTGGATTTTGATATTTTTCGGATGAGAAAGTCTTGCGTTTGCATATGTTTTCGGAACATCGCATCTTGAAATTATTGAAATCACATTATGTTGGGCAGGATTTCGGCACGCGCGCGCGGCGGCCGCGCGCATGTGCACTTCGTGTCATTTTTTGCAAGGGATGGTGGCCCTCGTAGGCTCGCAACCGTTGTTGCAGAAGGTCGAAGCACCTGAAAAGGTTCCTCGCAAAGGCCCTTTTAACAGAAATGTTTATAATCTGGTGGGTTTCCTAGGAATCCGCAAGAGCGCGCGGAAGGACATTTTGACAATTTTTTCTGAGAAAACCATTGGGTTTTTGATGTTTTTATGTTTAAATCGTTACGAAACCTAAGGTTTTGGAAGGATTTCGTCTTGCGCGCACGAATGTCCACTTTACCTTATTTTTTTGCAAGGGATTCTTGCAATTTGATCAAGTAAAAACAAGAATTTTCATTTTCTATTGTTTTTTGCAAGGGAAAACGAGCGTCAACAAAAAACCGGATCCGGAGCTCATCCACTTTTCTGAAGCTTTCGCGAAAAAATGATGAAAATTTAGCTGCGGCCTAGGCGCGGCGCAGAGGTCGCGCACCAGGGGTCCCAACAATAATAATTCTTTAGAAGGAATAATGTTCAACACCAACAACAACAACAACAACAGCAACAACAACAACAACAACAACAACAGCAGCAGCAGCAGCAGCAGCAACAACAACAACAACAACAACACCAGCAGCAGCAGCAACAACAACAACAACAGCAACAACAACAACAACAACACCAACAACAACAACAGCAACACCAACAACAACAACACCACCAACAACAACAACAACAGCAACATCAACAACAACAACAACGCCAACAACAACAACACCAACAACAACAACAGCAACATCAACACCACCAACAACAACAACAACAGCAGCAGCAACAACAACAAACAACAAACAACAAACAACACCGCACACTAACAACAACACGATTCCGCACCGCGGAATTCCACTTCAGCCACGCACCCTGGGACAGTGAATGACCGTTCGGCCCCTTCACTCTGATTATTATCATTATGATCATTCTTATCATATATATATATATATGAAATGTTGCTTTTAGTCGTGCCTCGGCGATCATTGACTTCTTGTTCTTTGCGTTGTGTAGCTGCTGCTGTTGAATTCTCATGATTGAAGAATAGCTATTGTTAATCCCCCGCCGGTAATATATTTTTGTTTCGATTGAAGTGCCCCTCTTGGGGCTCGCACGTCGTTTTTATCAGGGACGCTCTTGCTGCTCAGACTATGCTCCTGTCCCCGCCTCATATTTCTTTTCGATTTACTGCGGAATCGCGCTCTCGCTAGGGACCTCCTTGCAATTGATAGAAGAATCGCGCCCTCGCCTGTGACTTCTTCGCAATTTACTCAGGCGCCACGCCCTCGCCATTCAGGAATCGCGCTCTCGCCTGGGACTTCCTCATCATTTACTTAGGAATCGCGCTCTCGCCCGAGACTTCCTGGCGAATTATGCAGGAAACGCATTCGCGTAACATATGTGTTGATTTCAATTGAAGTGCCCCTCCCAGGGCTTGCTGTGTTCTTACCGGGGAAAGTCTTCCTGCTCAAACTGTGCTCCTGGTCCCCCGTTCACAACAACAACGGCTCCCGCCTGACAGTTCACCGCAATTTGCTGAGGAATCGCGCTCTCGCTGGGGACTTCCGTGCAATTTGCGAATCGTTTTCTCGCTTGATATTTCCTTGCAATTTCTTCAGGCGTCGCGCTTTCGGCGCTCAGGAATCGCGTTGTCACTTGGGACTTCCTCGCAACTGATTCAGGCGCCGCGCTCTCGACACGGAATCACGCTCTCGCCTGGGATATTCTCACGAGACTTATTTTGGAATCGCGTTGTCGTTCAAGACTTCCCCGCGATTCATGCAGGACGCACGCTTCAGCAACCCGTCTGCTCGACCTGGCCGCCTGGGCCCGCCCCTGAGGGTCTACCCGCCCGATCTGCCCGTCTGGGTCTGCCACGTGCTTTCTGATCCTAGCCCCCGTCCTGCTACGCTCTCTCGTGCTCCATCCTCCTCTTTCCTCCTTGTTCGTTCCTTCCATCCGTCCTCTCTTCCCCTGCCTTTGGTGCTGCTGCACGACATACACGTTGCAGGTAAGAAAGGTCTGCCCCCAAGGGGATGCGATCGAAGACGGAGAGGGTGAGTATCGAGGGTTTGGAATATACGTGTCGAATGGCGCGCGAGCAGATATGGGCGAACATTCTTAACATGTGTTCCGTTGCTTGCGTTTACTGTTTGTAGTTTTTTTGGGGGGCAGGGCGCTACGAGCCACGAGAAGGCACTAACCCTAATTGATGTAAATTCACATGCGTTCCCAACAATACCGTCAAGTGCAGCGGCGTTAACGTCTGCCACGTCTCGGCGAAGCATACGACTCGAGTGTGCCGCCACGCTTTGATGGTCCCGCTCTCGTGAGACGTTTGCAGCGGGAGCTCGCGTCAAATGTCAGATTGGGTCTCGTTACTTTCCTGACGGCGTCAGGCACATTCGAGTCCCCAGATTTCGAGTCTTACGTCTCCCCGGATGTCGCTGATGCTTGGGGACGGCATGGGGGCTGGAGGGATGAGGAGGTAGGGCGTGGAGTCTCCCAGGAGGTTGAGAATTCGTCATCGGCTCTGATATTTCCTTGGCACTCGTGTAGCGTAGCCCCGCCTTGTCCAGCGTAGTCCGGCTTATCCTTCTCGATCCAGCTTGATCCAGCCTACTTTCGTATCCTATCACGGTTTTTATTGCTTCATATGTCTGCCCCTGGACACCCCAGACGACCAGAGTTGCCACCCAAGACGATCCCGAGCTGCCACCCAAGACGACCCCGAGCTGGGCAAAAACAAGCAGTCAGGTTCCTTGCTTGCCTGGTTGCTACATCGTCTGGTCTGCTGTATGCTTCCTCGCGCGGTGCACCCAAACACTATGCACCACGCATGCCCGTCGCCCCACAAGCAAGCATCCAAACATCATGCAGCAGCATCCGTACATGCAGCACTCATCATTGACATGGTTAGCAGCACTGTAGTGGTGTGGTGACAGCAACTGAACAGTGAGAGCAACTGGCCAACGCTCTGATAAAGGTGGAGTGCCGGATTGGAGCTGGGGCAGTTCGTCTTAACCCTGATTGTGCAAGCATCTTTGGCAGCGTAGGGCAGGGCTTGTGATTCTGAAGTGGCCAGGCGGGAACGAGATGGGTGATCATCGAGCCAACGATTTCACAGAAACTAGGCAGCAGTGCTTTGTGGATGTTCCATCGCGAGTTCTCGTGTCGCCTGCCCTTTTTCGTTTCGAAGTCGGTGTTGTAGCAGCACCGTGTTCGTTTCCAGCCCGCATGGTCAAGACCTACGTCACCACTGGCTTCACAATCAAGCGTCTAGTCTGCAACTCTTCTGGCAGACCAAGGATGTCATGTGTAAACATTGAGGGGAAGGTCTGGTATATAAAAGAACCTGTCGGGACGGAATTCTGACGGGAGGTTGGAGTCTGTTTTTTTGGGGAGTGTGTGCCCGCAGTTTGGACCGCGATTGTACATCTCTGCAACAGTGAAGTGCAGATGGATGTTGATTGGGGGTCGGTCAGCGAAACACGAAGCGAGGGAAACAGACAAACGGGTTGGACTCAAAAGGCGTAGTGATTTTGTTCGCAACGTTGCTCCCAAGAGGTCCGGACCCCTTCCTGGGGACCGGCTTCCCACCGTGAGTGTTTTTTTACGGGCCCCCAGGCGTAACACTGCTAAGAGCACTCCGCAGTGTTTTTTTCCCCCCCCCCCCCCCCCCCCCCCCCCCCCCCCCCCCCACACGACGCGAGCAGGCCATGGCCACTAGGAGCCAGATAGCCCTCCCCTCCTCCTTTCGCCTCTCCGCATCTTCTCCATCTCTCCTAAACCTTCCCCCCCGCCCCTCCCCCCTCCTCCTCCTCCTCCTCTACCTTCCCCTCCCTCCCCCTCCCCCCTCCCTCCTCCCCTCTCCTTCTCCTCCCTCCTCTCTCCTCCTCCTCCTCCTTCTCCTCCTCTTCCTCCTCCTCCGCCTCTCCTCCCCTCCTCCTCCTCCTCCCTCCTCCCTCCCCTCGCCTCCCCCCCCCTCCCTCCTCCTCCTCCTTCTCCTCCTCCTCCTCCTCCTCCTCCTCCTCCTCCTCCTCCTCTTCCTCCTCCTCCTTCTCCTCCCCCGTGGCCGCAGGGGGAGCCGACGCGGGCATGCAGCCAGACGGCAGGCGCCACCGGGCTCTGCGACCACTTGCGACCCTTGCCCCTGCGGGTCCCATCGACGCCGGGGTCTCGGACGCGCCCGCTGGGGGTCACTCGGCTGCAGACATCCCTCGAACTCTGAGCTCCAGCCAGGTTTTCAACAAGTCCGACCTGCAGGGGCAGGGCTCGCTGCTTGCCTACGCACGCCGCCCGGCCGGCCACGGGAGGGGCCGGACGGGCGGAACAGCTGCGGGGGCCAGGGAGCCTCGCCGCCTCAGACCCATCGAGGGGCCTCTGGCCGTCTTCGGCCTCCGGAGGCCCTCACAGGGCAGTGGGTCGGGCGTTGCGTATTGGGGGCGTCGAGACGTTGAGTGGTGAAGAGAGGTGCACCTTCTGTTCACCGCAGGGGCCCTAAAGAGGGCCCTGGGGCCCCAAAGGGGCACGACAGGTGCACGCTTCATCTCCCCCAACTAATCGCCGCCCACTATAGGGAACGCCCAGCCGGGGCCGTCAGAGAACGACTCAGGACGAAAAGCCAGTGCCCAGGCAGGGGTTCAGAGCTCTGGGGAGCCACGTCTGGAAAGACTCGCGGCGCCGGATGATTGGGGGCCGCGACATTTCGCCGCTTCAGAGGCCAGCGGCCTCTCTGGCCGCAGTGGAGGGAGCACGCAGGGCTAGGATGAGGATACATCGATCCAGAGCATTCGTGATCGATCTCGGGGCGTTCCAGAGCGTTCTGGAACGGATCCTCTAGACCCGCCAGTCCCGCCAGCTCTCAGAGATTCCCGATGTGTCCTCATCTAGATTTATCTTCGTCGTGCCTTCGTCTCAGGAACAGCTGCGCGCGCAATCCTCCCTGGCAGTAGCCCAGACATCAGACATTTGTACCTTCTGGTTGTATTGAACATCTTTTGTTGATCTTCTAGTAGAGAAATATTATTGTTGATCTACAGAAGATAGACGGGGTGCTCTCTTTGAGCGTGGGCTATTTTTCTCGAGAACGAGGCTCACGTTCGAGCGCGAGCTTCAGTTCAAATATGTGTTTTTGAAGGCCCGTCTGCAATAACAACGGCTCCAGGCTGAGGACCCCCTCGTAAGTTATTCATACTCCCGGCTCCCGCTCGGGACTTCCTCCCGTTACGTTCCGTGCTCGTTCTGTTGCGTTCTAACCTTTGGATCGCGTTCGCTAGAACACCACGGCTCGTATTCGTTCCTTCTTGTCGTGCTAGAGCGCCACGGTTCCTGCTCGCTCGGTTGCGTTATCATCCTCTTCCCCCCTAGCTCCCTCTGTTCGGCCTTCCCGCCTCTTCACAAGTGCAACATCGCATCCTGCTACTTCTTCTGCGATGGATATGTTGCCATGGCTCACGTCCGTTCGGTTCTGGTCCCATCCCTGAGGAGGAAGGGGCGGAGGATTGCGTGCTGGTTTCGAGTGACCGCGCTGACGTAGGGTCACTGCGTGGAGACGCTGCCGGAAAGGGGAGCCGACCGAGCCCCTCGACTCGGCCCACCCTCCCAGCGCCACTCGCAGTCCGAGCACTCCCCGGCCGGGCGGGGCAGGGGTGCGAAGGGCGGCCGCAGGCGGCCACGCTGGGCCGCGCGGGCCGGTGCCATCGGCCGGCCACCAGGCGAGGCGAGCCCGGAATGTGCTGCCCCGCGCCAGCGTCCGGGCGACCCCACGCGCGCGCACGGCACATCCGCGCGGTACCCTGCAGAGCCCGCGGGCCGAGGCAACCGGACGGTCCAGTCCCCCCCGTAGGGGGGTCCCCCCGTCGGGGTCCCCCCGTCGCCACGGCTGGGCCCGCCTGCCTCGGAGAGGCCTGGGGGGGTCGACACACGAGAGGCGATCCGCTGGCCGAGCGGGTCGCGGGCGTGAAGCCAGCGATTCCACGATGCCACGGAGCCACCAAGGGGCAGCCGAGAGCCAGCTACATCCTCCTGTTCCCAAGCCCCACGGGTTTCGGCATAATGAGGAGGAGGAGGAGGAGGAGGAGGAGGAGGAGGAGGAGGACGAGGAGGATGAGGAGGAGAGGACGAGGAAAAGGACGAGGAGGAGGAGGACGAGGAGAAAGAGGAGGACGAGAAAGAGGAGGTCTGTTGCCCTCTTCCCCCTCCCCGCTCATCATGGAAGGGGGGCGCCTTCGGGAGACGCGACGCGTCCTGGACCCCGGGGCTTTCCCCCAGCGCCAGGTCTGCATCCCGCCCGGAGCTGTTTTCTGACGGCCCTAGGGCCTTCGGAGGATATTTGTCAGGAGGGAAAGTAACACACAGACACAATTTTATCGGCGATTTCCCAGAAAATATAAGGAAATTATCCCAGTGCGACCCTACCTAGGAGTTGGAGCCCCTAGGAAAGCAGCATTAGTAGTAACAGTAAAGCTAAGCTAAAGCTAAGCTAAAGCTAAACAACAGCTAAGCTAAAGCTAAGCTGAAGCTAAGCTAAAGCTAAGCTAAAGCTAATCTACGGCTAAGCTAAAGCTAAGCTAAAGCTAAAGCTAAAGCGAAGCTGAAGCTAAACTAAAGCTAAGCTAAAGCTAAGCTAAATCTAAGCGAAAGCTAAGCTAAAGCTAGGCTAAAACTAAGCTAAATCTAAGCTGAAGCTAAGCTAAAGCTAAGCTGAAGCTAAGCTAAAGCTACGATAAAACTAAGCTAAATCTAAGCTACAGCTAAGCTAAATCTAAGCTACAGCTAAGATAATGCTAAGCTAAGGCTAAGCTAAAGCTAAGCTAAAGCTTAGCCAAAACTAAGCTAAAGCTAAGCTAATGCTAAGCTAAGGCTAAGCTACAACCAAGCTATCACTAAGCTAAAGCTAAGCTAACACTAAGCTGAAGCTAAGCTAACGCTAAGCTAAAGCTAAGCTACAGCTAAGCTAACACTAAGCTGAAACTGATCTAAAGCTAAGCTAAAGCTAAGCTAAAGCTAAGCTAAAGCTAAACTAAAGCTAAGCTACAGCTAAGCTAACACTAAGCTGAAGCTGATCTAAAGCTAAGCTAAAGCTAAGCTAAAGCTAAGCTAAAGCAAAAGCTAAGCTAAAGCTAAGCTAAAGCTAAGCTAAAGCTAAGCTAAAGGTAAGCTGAAGCTAAGGCTAAGCTAACACTAAGCTAAAGCTAAACTAAAGCTAAGCTAAAGCTAAGCTAAAGCTAAGCTAAAGCTAAGCTAAAGCTAAGCTAAAGCTAAGCTAACGCTAAGCTAAATCTAAGCTAAAGCTAAGCTAGCACTAAGCTACAGCTAAGCTAACACTAAGCTGAAGCTAAAGCTAAAGCTAAGCTAAAGCTAAGCTAAAGCTAAGCTAAATCTAAGCTGAAGCTAAGCTGAAGCTAAGCTGAATCTAAGCTAAAGCTAGGCTAAGGCTAAGCTAAAGCTAAGCTGAAGCTACGCTAAAGCTAAGCTGAAGCTAAGCTAAATCTAAGCTACATCTAAGTTAAAGCTAAGCTACAGCTACGAACAAGCTAAGCGAAAGCTAAGCTAACGCTAAGCTAAAGCTAAGCTAAAGCTAAGCTAAAGCTAAGCTAACGCTAAGCTAAATCTAAGCTAAAGCTAAGCTAGCACTAAGCTAAAGCTAAGCTAACACTAAGCTGAAGCTAAAGCTAAAGCTACGCTAAAGCTAAGCTAAAGCTAAGCTAACACTAAGCTGAAGCTAAGCTAAAGCTAAGCTAAAGCTAAGTTAAAGCTAAGCTAACACTAAGCTGAAGCTAAGCTAAAGCTAAGCTAAAGCTAAGCTAAAGGTAAGCTACAGCTAAGCTAAAGCTAAAGCCAAAGCTAAAGCTAAGATAAGCTAAAGCTAAGGCTAAAGCTCCCAGGGGACTGGGGGAACCGCGGGGCGGGGACTGGGGGAACCGCCCGGGGCGTGTAGCACTGCCCGGCCCCTTCTAGGCAGAGCCTAGGTAGGGAATATTGGAAGTGGGGGGGAAGACAAAAACCCAGAACACATGGAAACATATGGCGATTCCTTTTATTTGTGTATGTTTATTTGTGTGTCCCAGGGCCCCTTCAGATACGTGGGGAGGCCGAGACTGGCGAGACACCATCTCATCAAAATGCCCCTCCCCTTAGGATTAAGTCGGGGCTGTCCCTCTGCGGGGGGAGTATTCAAACATAGTCAACAAATAGTCAGGGGACGATTTTTGGACCAGTTTTGGATATTTCCCCACATGCTTCCTGGGGTTCTGGTTTTCTACCTTGCCGCGCCGCACCCGCGACACTCACACCTCACCTCTCTCTCCTTCTCACACAGCGCAGCACAGCACAGCACAGCACAGCACAGCACAGCACGGCACGGCACAGCACAGCACAGCACAGCACAGCACAGCACAGCACAGCACAGCACAGCACAGCACATGCACAGCAGCGTAGGGGGTGCGTAGGGGCTGGTCTCTCACGGCGGCCGCTATCCGTGACGGTCGTCCAGGGCACAGCAGGCATGGCATATTCTCGACACCATAGGGGGTGCGCAGGGGGTGGTCTCTTACCGCGGCCGCTATCCGTGACGGTCGTCCAGGGCACAGCAGGCATGGCATATTCTCGACACCATAGGGGGTGCGCAGGGGGTGGTCTCTCACCGCGGCCGCTATCCGTGACGGTCGTCCAGGGCACAGCAGGCATGGCATATTCTCGACACCGTAGGGGGTGCGCAGGGGGTGGTCTCTCACCGCGGCCGCTATCCGTGACGGTCGTCCAGGGCACAGCAGGCATGGCATATTCTCGACACCGTAGGGGGTGCGCAGGGGTGGTCTCTCACCGCGGCCGCTATCCGTGACGGTCGTCCAGGGCACAGCAGGCATGGCATATTCTCGACACCATAGGGGGTGCGCAGGGGGTGGTCTCTCACCGCGGCCGCTATCCGTGACGGTCGTCCAGGGCACAGCAGGCATGGCATATTCTCGACACCATAGGGGGTGCGCAGGGGGTGGTCTCTCACCGCGGCCGCTATCCGTGACGTCGTCCAGGGCACAGCAGGCATGGCATATTCTCGACACCATAAGGGGGTGCGCAGGGGGTGGTCTCTCACCGCGGCCGCTATCCGTGACGGTCGTCCAGGGCACAGCGGTATCGGCGGGGCAACGGCCACCAACATCATTCTCACATGCTTCACTTCAACTCTCATCACTCCAGCCATAATATAAATATGTGGGGTTCCTCGGTGGCGTAATTTTTGGGTGTTTTTGCGTGTTGTTTTGTTTTTCGTCCAAAATCCGCCTGTAGGGGGACATGCCCGACCTAACATTAGGATCGGAGGGCGCCAACTAAACACCTACACCGGTCCTGACCAGGCCGATCGCACGCACTCTTGGTTTCGGCAGGAAGGCATGCACGCCGACTGTGGGCCCAGGATGGGCCTGGTTGGGATCGGTGGGGCTAGGCCCCGGGGAGCCAGGCGAGGCGAAGAGCCGCAGGACGCCTTTCCCTCAGCATTGGTTCGGTGTCACCCCGAAAATGTTAATATATCATGTGTTCGTCGCTCCCCCCAGGGGCGACGCGCGCGCCGAGGAATCTTATGGCACAAGCTCCGTGGCGGGCGCATTCTGGCCACGCCGCTCGGGAAGCGGTACACTACGGGAGGGGCATACTGCAGGCTCGGGTCGGACGCACGCCTCCAAGGAGGACGCATCGTACTAGTCTGTCCTTCTGCGTTACGCTGGCTTTGAACTCGTGGTGTTCCTCCCCCTCCTAACTCCGGCTACGCGGTATCACCTGCAACACATGATAACTCGACGACCCTCGGGAAGTCGACCTGGGCATTTGCATGCCCATGCGGGGGGCCTCTGCGCAGGCTGGGGGGCGCGCTCCTTTGGCGGCCCTCCTGGCGGCGCCTCCGGGCCCGACTCGTGCCCATATCCACTGCAGCTTGAGGTTTCGAGCTCCCTTCCCTGGAAGATGGCAGCTCCACCGGCCTCCGGGCCCCGGGTCCCTTAGCTGAGGGTTCCTCGTCCGATGCCCCCATGGCAAGAAGGCACGGGACTTCCTGGAGGTCCTCCCAGCCTCTACGGAGCCTTCAGCATAAGCCTCCGAGCTCTCCTGAGAATTAGAGGAGTCAGAGGTGATGATGATGGTGATGATGATGATGATGATGATGGTGATGATGATGATGATGCTGATACTGATGCTGATGATGCTGCTGCTGATGATGATGATTAAGATGGTGGTGGTGATGATGATGATGATGACGACACTTATGACGATGATGACGACGACGATGACGATGACGATGGCGACGACGATGACGATGACGATGGCGACGACGATGACGATGACAATCACGATGGTTGTGATGATGATGATGCTGATGCTGATACCGATGACGATGCTAATGATGATGATGACGATGATGACGATGACGATGACGATGACGAGGAGGATGATGAGGAGGATGAGGAGGAGGATGCTGCTGCTGATGACGATGATGATGTTGATGCCGATGCTGTTGATGTTGGTAATGATGATGATGATGATGATGATGATGATGATGATGATGATGATGATGATGATGATGATGATGATGATGAAGATGATGATGATGATGATGATGATGATGATGATGATGATGATGATGATGATGATGATGCTGATGATGATGATGATGATGCGGATGCTGCTGATGATGATGATGCTGATGCTGACTATGCTGATGATGACGATCATGATGCTGATGATGATGACGATAATGATGTTGATGATGCTGACGCTGACGATGACGATAATCAGGATGATGAGGAGGATAAGGCGGAAGGGGAGGATACTGCAGTTGCTGCTGCTGATGATGCTGCTGATGATGATGCTGATGATGATGCTGATGATACTGATGATGACGATGATGGTGATGTTGATGTCTTTCTGATTGATGCTGATGATGATGCTGATGATACTGATGATGATGCTGATGATGATGGTGACGATGGTGAGGATGCTGTTGGTGTTGATGCTGCTGATGCTGCTGATGATGATGATCATGATCATGCGGACGCTGCTGCTGATGATGGTGATGATAAGGATGCTGATTATGATGACGATGCTGATGATGCTGCTGATGATGACGATGCTGCTGATGCTGATGCTGATGATGTTGATGATGACGATGATGATGGTGATGATGATGCTGGTGATGACGATGACGATGACGATGATGATGCTGATGATGATGATTATGATGATGCTGCTGATGCTGATGCTGCTGCTGATGATGCTGCTGATGATGATGATCACGATGATGATGCTGCTGCTGATGATGATGATGTTGATGATGATGACGATGATGATGATGATGATGATGATGATGATGATGATGATGATGAGGGTGATGGTGATGGTGATGGTGATGGTGATGATGATGCGTTCCGATAGTGCGAAGGCCTTTCGGCCGGTGCCGCCGACCCTGGAGGCCCCGGCTCCCGACGGGAATGGGAGGGAGAGGACGGGGAAAACAATATTTGCCCGACCAATGGGATCTCGGGCACTGGGCGGTGCCCGCAGCTTCGCCGGATCGCCCTCGAACAGATCATGCGCGATCGCGGCTGGTGCAGTAGAGTCTCCGGGCACCGGTGTGGCGGAGTCACCAGCAGCCGCCAAGAGCTCTTGTGCAGAGGGGAAGTCGTAGAACTCGATGACCGCGTGTCCCGCAAGCATGTTGACGTGGGCCACCTCGACCGATTGAATCTCGGGCACTGGTGTTAAGTCCGACCTGTCCCCCTACAGGGGGATTTTCGACGAAAAATAAAAAAAATCCAAAAATAATCAAATATATTATAAAAATAGTATGGGGATTATTTTGGGGGTATTTACCTTTACCTACCAGCGAAGACTGATAGGTTTCTAGTAGTGTCAAAAGAGAGAATCTTGACTCCCCAGGGGGGTCTGGGCGGGTGCCGGGGAGAACCCGCGGAAGTAGTTTTAAGCAAACAGTTACACACTTCGTGGTCTTCGAGTTCCCAGAACTCCATTCCTGGGCATGATTTTGAATGCCCGGAGCCAACTGTAGGCAACTTCGTGTTCTTCGAGTTCCCAGAACTCCATTCTTGGGCATGATTTTGAATGCCCGGAGCCAACTGTAGGCCACTTCGTGGTCTTCGAGTTCCCAGAACTTCATTCCTGGGCATGATTTTGAATGCCCGGAGCCAACTGTAGGCCACTTCGTGGTCTTCGAGTTCCCAGAACTCAATTCCTGGGCATGATTTTGAATGCCCGGAGCCAACTGTAGGCCACTTCGTGTTCTTCGAGTTCCCAGAACTCCATTCCCGGGCCACATTTTGAATGCTGAGGCAGGCTGATGCTGAGGCTGAGGCAGGCTGAGGCTGAGCAGGCTGAGGCTGAGGCCGAGGCTGAGGCAGACTGAGGCTGAGGCTGAGCAGGCTGAGGCTGAGGCTGAGGCAGGCTGAGGCTGAGGCTGAGGCAGGCTGATGCTGAGGCAGGCTGAGGCTGAGGCTGAGGCAGGCTGAGGCTGAGGCAGGCTGAGGCTGAGGCCGAGGCTGAAGGCAGACTGAGGCTGAGGCTGAAGCAGGCTGAGGCTGAGGCAGAGGCAGGCTGAGGCTGAGGCAGGCTGATGCTGAGGCAGGCTGAGGCTGAGGCTGAGGCTGATGCAGGCGGAGGCTGAGGCAGGCTGAGGCTGAGGCCGAGGCTGAAGGCAGACTGAGGCTGAGGCTGAAGCAGGCTGAGGCTGAGGCTGAGGCAGGCTGAGGCTGAGGCTGAGGCTGAGGCTGAGGCTGATGCTGAGGCAGGCTGAGGCTGAGGCTCAGGCTGATGCAGGCTGAGGCTTAGGCAGGCTGAGGCTGAGGCCGAGGCTGAAGGCAGACTGAGGCTGAGGCTGAAGCAGGCTGAGGCTGAGGCTGAGGCAGGCTGAGGCTGAGGCTGAGGCAGGCTGAGGCTGAGGCAGGAGGCTGAGGCTGAGGCTGAGGCTGAGGCAGGCTGAGGCTGAGGCAGGCTGAGGCTGAGGCCGAGGCTGAAGGCAGACTGAGGCTGAGGCTGAAGCAGGCTGAGGCTGAGGCTGAGGCTGAGGCAGGCTGAGGCTGGGGCTGAGGCAGGCTGATGCTGAGGCAAGCTGAGGCTGAGGCTGAGGCTGATGCAGGCTGAGGCTGAGGCAGGCTGAGGCTGAGGCCGAGGCTGAAGGCAGACTGATCTGAGGCTGAAGCAGGCTGAGGCTGACGCTGAGGCAGGCTGAGGCTGAGGCAGGCTGAGGCTGAGGCTGAGGCAGGCTGAGGCTGAGGCTGAGGCTGATGCAGGCTGAGGCTGAGGCAGGCTGAGGCTGAGGCCGAGGCCGACGGCAGACGGAGGCTGAGGCTGAAGCAGGCTGAGGCTGAGGCAGAGGCAGGCTGAGGCTGAGGCTGATGCAGGCTGAGGCTGAGGCAGGCTGAGGCTGAGGCTGAGGCTGATGCAGGCTGAGGCTGAGGCAGGCTGAGGCTGAGGCCGAGGCTGAAGGCATACTGAGGCTGAGGCTGAAGCAGACTGAGGCTGAGGCTGAGGCAGGCTGAGGCTGAGGCTGAGGCAGGCTGATGCTGAGGCAGGCTGAGGCTGAGGCTGAGGCTGATGCAGGCTGAGGCTGAGGCAGGCTGAGGCTGAGGCCGAGGCCGACGGCAGACTGAGGCTGAGGCTGAAGCAGGCTGAGGCTGATGCAGAGGCAGGCTGAGGCTGAGGCTGAGGCAGGCTGATGCTGAGGCAGGCTGAGGCTGAGGCTGAGGCTGATGCAGGCTGAGGCTGAGGCAGGCTGAGGCTGAGGCCGAGGCTGAAGGCAGACTGAGGCTGAGGCTGAAGCAGGCTGAGGCTGAGGCTGAGGCATGCTGAGGCTGAGGCAGGCTGAGGCTGAGGCTGAGGCAGGCTGAGGCTGAGGCTGTGACTGCGACTGCCGTTGCCGCTGCGACTGTCATCGCGAATGCGACTACGACTGCGAGAACGGCAGAATTCTACAACTGGGTTTTCATTTGAATCTAAAGGGGAGTGTTTATCAAAAAAGACAGATATGCTCCTACACATCGCTGGTTAGGGTGCTTTGGCCCGTCAAGATACCGGACGATGCAGCGGAATCCGGGGAATCCGGGACTGTCCTTTTCTGAGCAAACAGTGGACACTTCGTGTTCTTCGAGTTCCCAGAACTCCATTCCTGGGCATGATTTTGAATGCCCAGAGCCAACTGTAGGCCACTTCGTGGTCTTCGAGTTCCCAGAACTCCACTCCTGGGCGTGATTTTGAATGCCCGGAGCCAACTGTAGGCCACTTCGTGGTCTTCGAGTTCCCAGAACTCCATTCTCGGGCCACATTTTGGATGCCCAGAGCCAACTGTAGGCCACTTCGTGGTCTTCGAGTTCCCAGAACTCCATTCCTGGGCATGATTTTGAATGCCCGGAGCCAACTGTAGGCCACTTCGTGTTCTTCGAGTTCCCAGAACTCCACTCCCGGGCCACATTTTGAATGCTGAGGCAAGCTGATGCTGAGGCTGAGGCAGGCTGAGGCTGTGCAGGCTGAGGCTGAGGCCGAGGCTGAAGGCAGACTGAGGCTGAGGCTGAAGCAGGCTGAGGCTGAGGCAGGCTGAGGCTGAGGCAGGCTGAGGCTGAGGCTGAGGCAGGCTGAGGTTGAGGCGAGGCTGTGCAGGCTGAGGCTGAAGGCTGAGTGCTGCTGCCGAGCTGGAAGGCAGCTGAGGCTGAGCTGAGGCATGCTGAGGCTGAGGCTGAGGCCTGAGGCAGGCTGAGGCTTGAGGCTGAGGCGAGCTGGGGCCTGAGGCTGAGGCTGAGGCAGGCTAGGCTGAGCTGAGGCTGAGGCAGGCCGGAGGCTGAGGCAGCCTGAGGCTGAGGCCGAGGCTGAAGGCAGACTGATGCTGAGCTTGAAGCAGGCTGAGGCTGAGGCTGAGGCAGGCTGAGGCTGAGGCTGAGGCAGGCGGAGGCTGAGGCCGAGGCTGCAGGCAGACTGAGGCTGAGGCTGAAGCAGGCTGAGGCTGAGGCTGAGGCTGAGGCAGGCTGAGGCTGAGGCTGAGGCAGGTGCAGGCTGAGTCTGAGGCAGGCTGAGGCTGCAGCCCAGGCCGACGGCAGACTGAGGCTGAGGCTGAAGCAGGCTGAGGCTGAGGCAGAGGCAGGCTGAGGCTGAGGCTGAGGCAGGCTGATGCTGAGGCTGGCTGAGGCTGAGGCTGAGGCTGATGCAGGCTGAGGCTGAGGCAGGCTGAGGCTGAGGCCGAGGCCGAAGGCAGACTGAGGCTGAGGCTGAAGCAGGCTGAGGCTGAGGCTGAGGCAGGCTGAGGCTGAGGCAGGCTGAGGCTGAGGCCGAGGCTGAAGGGAGACTGAGGCTGAGGCTGAAGCAGGCTGAGGCTGAGGCTGAGGCAGGCTGAGCCTGAGGCTGAGGCAGGCTGATGCTGAGGCAGGCTGAGGCTGAGGCTGAGGCTGATGCAGGCTGAGGCTGAGGCAGGCTGAGGCTGAGGCCGAGGCTGAAGGCAGGCGGAGGTGAGGCCGAGCTGAAAGCCGACTGATGCTGAAAGGCTGAAGGACAGGCTGAGGCTGAGGCTGAGGCAGGCGGGCGGGAGGCTAGGCAAGGCTGATGCTGAGGCAGGCTGAGGCTGAGCTGAGGCTGATGCAGGCTGAGGCTGAGCATGCTGAGGCTGAGGCCAGGCTGAGGCAGACTGCGGCTGGAGGCTGAGCAGGCTAGGCTGAGACTGAAGGCAGGCTGAGGCTGAGGCTGAGGCATCTGAGGCTGAGGCAGAGGCAGGCTGAGGCTGAGGCTGAGGCTGAGGAAGGCTGATGCTGAGGCAGGCTGAGGCTGAGGCTGAGGCTGATGCAGGCTGAGGCTGAGGCAGGCTGAGGCTGAGGCCGAGGCTGAAGGCAGACTGATGCTGAGGCTGAAGCAGGCTGAGGCTGAGGCAGAGGCAGGCTGAGGCTGAGGCTGAGGCAGGCTGATGCTGAGGCAGGCTGAGGCTGAGGCTGAGGCTGATGCAGGCTGAGGCTGAGGCAGGCTGAGGCTGAGGCCGAGGCTGAAGGCAGGCTGAGGCTGAGGCTGAGGCAGGCTGAGGCTGAGGCTGAGGCAGGCTGAGGCAGGCTGAGGCTGAGGCTGTGACTGCGACTGCCGTTGCCACTGCGACTGTCATCGCGAATGCGACTACGACTGCGAGAACAGCAGAATTCTACAACTGGATTCTTATCTGAATCTTAAGGGGAATGCTTCCAGATATGCTCCTACACATCGCTGTTAGGTTGCTTTGCCAGGATAATTTGACCTTTTTGTTGTATTTTGGTTTATTTTTATTTTTCAAAGAAAATCCCCCTGTAGGGGGACACGCCCGACATAACACCGGTGCGCTGGGGATGGCAGCTTAGGCCGTTTGGGGGCGCCTTGGGAGTCCTTTTGGGGTCTCCTGGGGGCCATTTGTGGTGGCCTCAGGGCGTTCAAAGAGGCTTCCTGGGATGTTTCGGGTCCCTCTTGGGCCGCTTTGGGGCTTTCTTGTGTTGCCAGGGGGGGCTCTCTTTGGGGTTCGCTGGGCCACCATGGGAGCCTTCTGGATGGCTGTTGACGCCTTTTAGAGCATTGCACCCTGCGGAGGGGGGCGGCGGGTCGTCGGCGTGGTATTCTGGGTCGGGACCCCTCCGCCCACAGACCCGGGACCCCCCTCTCCCCCTGTTTCGTTGTGACTGGCGCTCTTGAGGAGGAGAACCCAGGGAGGGATCGCCAGGGGGGGATGGTATTTTGGGTCGGACCCCCCCCCTCCCGGCGGGGAGGGGATCAAAGGGAAGGGGCTTCCCTTCGACTCAACTACGACGTCGTTCAATTTCGTTGTGACTGGCGCGCTTGAGGAGGAGAGCCCAGGGAGGGCCCAGGGAGAGGAAAGGAGCGGCGACGGTTGGACCGATCGTTCGGCGATTCGGGGCCCTCGAAGACGAAGACGACGAACGGAAGAGCGTCCTCCACACGCCGACAGGGTCGGCGTATGATGCGTTCCGATATTTCCATGGCCCATGCTTTCTTGCCGTCCAGCGCCGTGGCTGAGCACGCGTGGCCGAGGCCGACCGAAGTTCCGGACTCCCAAGAATGTATGCCGAATCAACCGCATCATGGTGCCTACTCCCGTCCCGCAGAAGGCCCCTGCCTCCTGATCGGCGTCGCGCCCAGGGAGGGAATGAGAGGGGGCAGGCCTTCTCAGAAGGCGGCGGGCTTCTCAGTAGCCCTTCGCGCCTTCTGAGAAGTCGTTCGCGCCTTCGGGAGAGGCTCAGACAGCCTCTCAGAGGGCTGGGGGCCCTCTGAGCCTCCTGCGAAGCCCAGGCCCCTCAGCCTTCCACCCTAGGCTCGCCGCGAGACCCCCCTCCCTGTCTTCTCGTCCTCCGCCTCGTCCTCGTTAGCGTGATAGGCTGTATGAGGACCCCACCCAGTACCACTCTAAGTTGACAGGGGGGGAGGTCCCGCTAGTGCGTGCCGCCAGCATCATGACTTGTGCAATTTCTCGGCAGAAGATGGACGTCTCGATCAGAGACTACGCGGACGACATCCATCAGACACTGCCGTTGCTTTCGCCGAATGCGCTGGAGGCGCAGACCCGCGTCCGTGCCTCGAACGCTGTGCTGGACGAAGAGTTGGAGCTAGGCGGCGGCTTTGCTCAAAATCGAGAGAAGGAAAACTGCCTTCCCGTGATGGCGGACACTGGGGCCCACACGGCGTCCAGGGCCTTACTTTCGGGACTGGTACCTCTTCCTGGGGTGGTGGCGGCGGAGGGGATTTACCTTGGAGACATGGAGCAACTGACGGGAGGATGTGGGGCGGAGATCAGGAGGAGGGTGGAGGCGACGAGGGCGGCCTGGAGGAAGCTCGGTAGACTTTGGGAAGACACGCACTCCATTCGGATCAAACGGCTGGCCTTCAGGGGGACGATTGTGAGTGCTGCTTTTTCAGGCCTCGAGACATATCTTCCAGGTAAACTTGACCTTCGACGGCTCGACGCTGTCGTTCTCGGATTCGCTCGCGTGGTTCTTAGAGATAGGCGCCCTGAACTCGTTCCTGGAGCCCCAGAAGGCACCAAGCCAAGGTATAAATCGCTCTCGGAAGATGAGGTCCTCAAAAAGCTTCGGATGACGGATGCCCGTGCAGAGTTGTTGGTACGCAGGCTGAGGCAGTGGCAGCGGCTCGTGAGACACCAAGAGGACAGCGCGCAGGTGATCACTGCGCTGTTCGGCACGCTCGAGGGATTAGGAGAACCTGAGACCTTCACGGGGTCGGGGGCGGTCGCGGACGGGGCCAATCCTTGGGCTGTGCAGTTCGAACGAGACGTCCAGGCTGTTCGGTTTCTTAGAGGCGGGGACACTTTCCTGGAGACCTACTCAGTTCGGGACCTCTTCCAGAACCCAGAGGCAGGCTCCATCTTCTGCCGCTTCGACCCGAGTAAATTGAGGCAAGTACCAGAGCTCCGAAGTACACGTCTTCCCCAGGGTGCCCCACAAGATCCTCAAGCTGCCCCTGAAGAATTCGTGTGTGACCTTCCAGGAGAGGGGGAAAACGGCAGGTGTGGGATGGTGTTCTACAGCAAGGGGGCCCTCATCGCGCATCAGTGTCATCACCCATCTCATCGGCACCGAGTTCCAGCACACCAGCTCATCATCACGAATCAGTGCCCCTACTGCATGAGCAGCTTCAAGTCCATCGTTACAGCCCAGCGTCACATCGTGCAGTCACTCCGCAGAGGCCGTTGCCTGTGTGACCAGTCCCCGTATGCACCTCCAGTCCAAGAGCCCGCGGACCTCACGTGCCCCTTCTGCGTGGATCTCGACTCGGCTGTCCCAGGGTTCGTGGACCGTATGCCACCAGGCTCAAGGTGTACGGAGCCACTCGGCTCGTTGGCGGAACTCCAGCTTCACATCAGACACGTGCACGCGCCGCAGCCTGCACCCGCGTTAGTTTCTACTGAGTGGTGGTGCAATGGACCTGGCGACGAGGGCCCTCGCAGCGGACGGCCCCGCGCGGGCAGAGGCCATGCGGTCTCGCAGCGGAGAACGGCGCGGCGCTGGAAGGCGTCGCAGAGAGCCGAGGGACTCAGAGAGCAGGCGCCGCGGCGACAGCGGCGCGGGGACAGCAGCTGCCCCCAGCGGCGGCGAGCTGCCCGCGCAGGGGGCGGCGAACATCGCGGGCGGCGGCGGACTCCGCGGCCCCCGCGAGCAGCTGGGACAGCACGGCATCGCAGACGCTCTCTCGGCGATGTTCCAGGACGCCGACGCGAACTACGGCCTGCAGCGGAGCGACATCGAGGGCCTACAGAACCAAGCGGTGCCGATCCCCCTCATCCAGGCGCTGTTCCCGATAATCGTGAGGACAGTCTTGAAGAACTCTCAGGCCGTGGCAGGGCTCGAGGCGGCGATGTACTTCTGTATCCACATCGACGCAACGCACGCAGTGATCGAGGCCATGAAGGTAACTGGGCGCTTCTACGTACAGGAGGCACAGCGCTTGAGGAAGGATCGCGCGGCGGCCCTGAGGAACAAGCAGGCGGTGCCAGAGCTGGACAACCTAGGAGTACCACATCCACACCTCTTCTTGGCGCTGGTGGGGGCCATCGTCCAGGGCGGCGTCGGGTGCGGTCAGGCCAACCACGCGGCGCTCTCAGAGTGGCTCAACAAAGTGAAGAGCGACCCGACGGTGACGAACGACAAGCTGTGCGACCACATCCGCCACTGCAGAGTGTCGTACACCCACGATCGCAAGACGGCGAAGCTGCACATGGCCGCGGAGGGGACTGGCATTCAGACGCAGTTGCTCGACTCCTTGCGGCAGCTCGGGGCAGTAGTGAAGCGAGGCGTCCCCCCGAAGAGTCACCACGAGCGGATCATGCAGATGATGCTGGACTCCGTGGAGGGCTTCTGAGCGCAGGTGATGGTGCTGACGGGCCCCCAGCGGCACGCATCACGCGTCCTCCCAGCCCGTTGGGCGCTTGGAGGCGCGTGGTACCGACCGCTGGAGGGCCCCCAGCGGCACGCATCACGCGTCCTCCCAGCCCGTTGGGCGCTTGGAGGCGCGTGGTACCGGCCGCTGGGGAGACGGGGGTAGTCACTGTGCCTGGGGGCCAGCGCAGTGCGGGGGAAGCGTCTACACCGAGTGCCACGCCCACATCGATTGCCACTAGGACAACGATTGCCACGAGCGGACCGCTGGCCGCGCCTACTTCGATTGCCACGCCGACCTCGATTGTCACGGGGACATCGATTGCCACGAGTGGACCGATCGGCGCGCGAAGTACCCATTCGCTCGGACTCCCTGGGACACCAGCAGGACCTGCGGGTAGGCGCCCAGGAATGGGGGTACGAGGACGGGCTCGGGATGGTACGGTGAGGCTCGGATCGCCACAGTCGAATTCAGAAGTTAGTTCCCTCTCTCGTCCCCTTCCTCCTCCGAGGGCTGCTGCTGCTCCTGCTGCGGGGACCCCCTCTCGCCTCACCCCCTCGGCCTCCCTTGATGCCAGCATCCTGAGGCTGATTGGAGCTCTACCCAGGAGACCCCGTAGGGACGAACCCACGGCCTAGGTTAGGCCTTGGCGCCTGGGTCCTCTGCGGACTGGTAGAGGAATGCCCCGCCAGATTTTGATTCCCGCGGTTCCGTCTGGTTTGAAATCTCTGGTCTCGGCGTGTGCTGCTGCTTCGGGCTGGGCGATGACCCCGCTCGGGAGCGCGCTGAGATCACCTCGTGGGTGCGGGTCCTGGATGCTCCGAGCTCTCTCTTTATTTCGGCGTTCTTGGATGCTGGCTTGGAGGCTTCTTTCTCCGTTCTTTGTCTGATCGCCTACTATGCGATAGTAGCCCATCGAGTTTTTGTTTGTGGGACCGTCTCTGGACCCAGGGATTCCCTCCGTTCTGGGCTCCGTAGGGACGTTTCGGGCCCCCCCCAAGTGCGTAGCACCGCTAATTGTAGCGCACTCGAGGAGCTTGAGCAATCTCTTTTTATTCTGTAATGTTGGGAGCTTGACTCGTGCCCCTGATGAGCGTGCCGTGCCGTGCCTTCCTCGTCCTCGTCCTCTCCTCCTCGTCCTTGTTCTCCTTCCACTCCTTTCGGGCCGTGTATCACGAGAGCGGTGGCCAGGCGTGTTCTTTCGCAGTGCCAGCTGCTGTGCGAGCTGTGGGAGGCCTGTCGAGCGGCGCGAAGCTCGCGTCGTGAAAACGTCAGGGGAGCCCTCTGGCCCGCCTTCTTAGGATCGGCGACTACAATCGGTGCGGTTACGCCGGGGTGCGGTTTGCGAGTTGCTTTGTGGTGGCCTTGGTGAGAGACAATGTCATAACTGTCGTCGTCTCGAGCGACACTATCCTCGGTGTGTGCTCCACTGTGCCAGAAGGAGCGACAGTGCCACGTGATCCGGTCGCATGGAGTGACCGCGTCGTCCGCTTCCCGGGGTATCGGGAGGGGCCGACCGGACGGGAGGCAAACCGCACCCTTCGCACACCGCACTCGTCGTAGCCCGCCTTCCGAGGGTAAAACGACGCGAAGATCGGGACAAAATCGGATCGGGAGAACTCAAAATCTCTGAGAATCGGCGGGTTTGGAGGATGTATTGGGCGCCGCGGCCGCTCCAGAGCGTTCCGGAACGCTCTGAGAGCGCTCCGGAACGCTCTGGAGCGATTTATCCCGATCCTAGCCCTGTTTTGAGGAGGCCGCCTCCCGCCCCCCACCCCGCGCCGCCCCCTTCCGCGCGCCGCGCCGCGCCGCGCCGCCCCGCCCCGCCAGGCAGACGGCCAGAGGTGAGCACGTGCCCCCGCGGGCCGTGGTGCACCTGTAGCCGGGCGACTGGCCAATGCTCAGGAGGGCCTTGGCAATGCTCAGGAGGAAAAGAAACACACAGACACAAGTAATCTTCGATTCCCCAGAAAATATGGAAAAATATGGGAAGTGGGGGGGAAGACAGAAACCCAGAAAATATAGGAAAACATGGGGAATCTTTTTATTTGTGTGCATCTATTTGTGTGTCCTGGGGCCCCTTCAAATGCGGACGCGCGCCTCCTCGCAGCGGCGCTGCGCGGCGCAGCCCAGCCACCCACGGGGCCCCTCTTCGACCCGAGGTCGGCCGAGACCTTCCCGACGACATGATCTTGTCAATCTGGGCGTTTTTCCCCTCCCCCCCCCCTCCCAGCACTCCTGCGTTGGGTTCTCGTTTTTGCATGGAGCACTGTGGTCGAGTCTCCCTCTTTCTTCCTGCCCCTCCTGCCTCCTGCATCCTACATCCTGCCTCCTGTCGCGAGCATGGTTCGCGTGCCCTTGCTCTTCGGTGTGTGCTCTTTTTTTTTGTTTTTGTTTTTTTTTCTTTAGTATCTTTTTTTTTTTTATTTTATGATTTTTTTTTTGTTTTTTCTTTTTTTTTACATTTGTCTTTTATTTTTTTTATTTATTTATTTCTATTTTTGTTTTTTTTTTAATGTGTTTTTTTTTTTTTTATTTTTTATTTTTTTTTTTATTTTGTTTGTTCTATTTTTCTTTGCTTTTTTTTTTTTATTTTTATTTTTTTTTTTTTCTGCTTATTTTTTTTTTTTTTTTTTTATTTTTTTTTTTTAATTTATGTTTTATTTTTTTGTTTTTTTTTGTTTATTTTTTTTTTTTTTTTTTTTTTTTTTTTTTTTTTTTTTTTTTTCTATTTATTCACTTTTCCTTTTTTTTTTTATATATTTTTTTCTTCTTATCGCGATCGCCTACTTTCGTGGGCTCCTGGGGGGCCCAGCGGAGTGGAGTTGTACGGGGATCCAGTTGGGACCTCGCGGCTCCTTGGGGGGCTGCGAGATGCGCAATTGTCGCCACTGTCGTTGGCTCCTGGGGGGTCGCGCGGAGTGGAGTTGCACGGGGATCCAGTTGAGACCTCGCGGTTCCCCGGGGGGCTGCGAAGTGTAAAGTTGTCGCCACTTTCGTTGGCTCCTCGGAGGTCGCGCGGAGTGGAGTTGTACGGGGATCTGGTTGAGACCTCGCGGCTCCCTTGGGGGCTGCGAAGTGTGAAATTGTCGCCATTGTCGTTGGCTCATGGGAGGTCGTGCGGAGTGGGGTTACACGGGGATCCAATTAGGACCCCGCGGTTCCCTGGGGGGCTGCGAAGTGTGAAATTGTCGCCACGTTCGTGGGCTCGTGGGAGGTCCAGCGGAGTAGAGTGGCATGGGGATCCCATCGAGACCTCGCGGCTCCCTGACCCGTCGAGACCTCGTGGCTCCCTGGGGGGCTGCCAAGTGCGCAATTGTCGCCACTTTCAGTGTGGGCCCGGCGGAGTCAGTAGTCACGCAGATCCCGTCGAGACCTCGCAGCTCCTTGGGGTCGGGGGGGGGGGCTGCGAAGTGCGTAACTGTCGTCACGTTCGTGGGCTGCATGTGGTTTCAGGCGAGTTCGCGGTAGTTGTCGCTGGCGCCTCACTGGCGCGGGCGCCGACGAGAGATGCAATTGGCTGCAACTATTCGCATCTCAAAGGGCAGGAGTTCTCATAGCGCTCGGCGCTGTCGGGTCACGCAGCGCTCGGCGCTGTCGCATCGCAGCTCGCAGGGAACCGCTGCGCCACGCAGTGCGTGGCGTTGTTGTTTGTCCGCGTGGCCTTCCATCTTCGGCTGCCTCTGGCCCGCCATGCAACCCCGTGCGCTTGCCTCGCCCAGCGCGACGTGCTGCTATGGAGCGCATGGCGCAGTTCTGTCCCGCGTATGTAGCGCTCGGCGCTATTGCTTTCACATAACATGTATGTCCCCTTTCACCCTCCTTCGTATGCCTCTGTCTCCGTCCTTGTCTTGCCATTCCTGTATGTTTCTCGATGTACTTCGGAGAGCTCCCGCGCACTTCAGGTCCTTCAACATGTTTGATAGCATTGAGCGGCCCCACACACATTTGCAAGCTGTTGGGAAAAGGGTTCGTGCATCACTGGGGTAATTTGTAATTGTGACCTCCCTGGGGCGCCGTCGGGCCTCAGGACCTTTCAGAAATGGAGTTGGGACGAACAAGTGCCCTCCGAGGAAGGGGCTGGGAGCTCTGGTACCGCAGATTGAGGAAATCGTGTCTTCGATCCGATCCGATGTTTCGAATAAGGAAAGAGCGTAAGTATAAACTTTCGGAGTCCCGATCGGGTCTGTTGGATCAGCGCCAGGCCTCCCTGGCGGCGCCTCTGGCGCCGTTCCTGGCGCGCTTCGCGCACCAGGAAGGAAACTCGCGCGGACCTTCGAAATTTTAGGTTCATGCAGGATCTTCTTTTTTCTATTTTCGGCCCGGTCCGATGCCGATGTCGGTTTCGGCGTGCCTGATCCGATCCGATGTTCCAATGTTTTGGCGACTTGGTGCGGGCCGGCGTCTGGGTGCGTGGGCGCTTTTATGTTCACCTTTGCGCGAGGGCCGAACCGATTCGGTCTCGACTCTTTGATGATGCGGCCCGAGCCCATCGGCGGTGAAATCCGAAACCGACCCTCGCGGATCAATTCGGGCAACTCGATGTGTAGGGTTTCGGTTCGATCGCACGTTTCTTTTCGAGCCGGCTTCTTGATTCGGTGATGATTGATCTTCCCAACGCGCGCGCGTGCTCGCGCGCTCGCGAGATCCCAGTTCTCCCATGTTTCGATTCCGAGGCAGGGATTTACACATGTCCAACACCCGGTGGCCTGACCTTTCTGGACTGCGGTCAGCGGTGGATACGGACATATTCGGGCCCATCGGGGCCCTCCCCCCCCCCTCTGGGCCCCCCATGGGGTTCATGGGTGCATATGCGTCGATCCCCGATTTGAATTGATCGGTTCGCTGTCACGTGGAGCTTGGATTTTTTCCATGTCCCCACGCGACGTAAATAAGATGCGAGGTCGTTTTCCGGAGTCTCTGACCTCCAGGGGCCCGGGGGCCTCGGGGTGGACCCACGTGCAAAAAACGAAGTCAGATCTCCGGGTCTCGAGCCACCCTTTCGTACTGGCGTCGCGCCGTTGGTGTCTTTGGTAGGCATCAGGGTCCTGACAGGATCTCCCATGGGTCCAAACTCGAAGCGATCAGCGGTCATGCTTTCTCATGGCGCTGGAGGTCTGGGTCAAGTGGGAGGCGGAGCAGGAGGAGGAGGAGGAGGAGGAGGAGGAGGAGGAGGAGGAGGAGGTGCTCGGGCAGCCGCGGTAGATGTTACTCTATGACCCGCTGGGCTCCTTTTTTTCTTTCCAGCTTCTCTTTGCATCCTTCTATCTGCACCTGTCCGCAACTCGATTTGCTGTTCGCGTCGCCTTCGGTCGGCCACGTGCTCTCTCTTCTCTCTCTCACGCAGGAGCCCTCCCGCCAAGCAGCCTGAGTCCGCCCAGCCCCCAACGGGTGCCCGGGCAGACTGGTTCTCGCCTGCTCTCCGACCTGCGGCCGTCGGGCATATCCGCGGCTGGCGTCCTGCCGGTGCCTCTCGTGGGCCTGGCGCGTTCTGGGTGTGCCCTCCCCTCTTAGCCGGCCCCCCCGTGACCTCCGAGTTTGGGTTTTTTGGTTCGAGTATCGGGGGTGGACAGACCTCCTACCCTGACACGTCGATTAAGGAATTGGCCGTTTTCGGTTCGCGAGAGGGCGTCGCGGCCGTCATTTTTGCGGGTCCAGGTCCGTCGGTTTCGGTCCCAGGCCGTTTTCACTAATAAGGGGAGGTTTACTAAAAGGGAGGTTTGCCCACCGCCGAGAGTAGGAGATGGGTTCCAGAATCGATGGCCCCAAACTGATTCGCCTTGCCGAATCTGCGAAGAAAACGTCGGACGTCCGTAGGTCTACAAACATGTAGCGTGTGTGATTTCCCAGGCCCGACGAACATCCTCCATCTTGGGGTATGAACCAACTCTATAGCCGATCTCCTGCTCGACCCCCGGCCTCCGGCTTTGGGTGAGCTGGTTTCTGCCACGACCTCCACGACGCATTCGGATCTCCAGGGGCCGTCGACCCGCCCCCTTGGGCCAGCCGATCGCTGCGCCTCGCCTCCCGGTGGCCCCGCCTGGACGGGCGCCCCCCCCCGCTCCCGGAGGGCCAGGCCGGGCGAGCACGCCTGCCGTGGCTGCTCCCCGGCGCCCGGAGGCACGGGCCTCCTCCTTCTCTCGGGGGCGGCAAGAGGGTGATGACTAGGGGGGGGGTGGATATCATGGCGGGGGCCATGATATTTCCCCAGATTTCGTTGCTCCTCTTCGTATTTCATTACGTCCCTGGCCCCCCCGCTGGGCCGCGCACATGCCGCCGGTCATGATTTGCACCCCCCCCCCTCTTGGACACCCCCCTCTTGGCCCAAGGCCGCTCTCGACTCTCTCCGGGCCTCCCAGGTGGGGTCCGAGGGGGCGGGGTCGGGGGATCGCCGCGCATCGCCGAGGCATCGGCGATGCGGCTCGATGTGGATCCCGATCCTCTCCACGCCGACGTCGCCGATGCACCGCCGACGTCGCTGGTGCGTCGCCGACGCAGCGGCGGTGCGTCGACGAGGCGGCGCGGCCCTGTGGCAGGCCTCCCCTCGCGGGTTGGACGCATGGTCGACGATTGACGCTTGATCCGTACCCCTGCTGCTGCCCTCTCTGGGCGCCAGGGGGAGCAGGGCACGGATTCACTACGTGGCTCCAGTGAGCCGAATCTTATCCATGCCGCCGCTCTGGCCCCTGGTGGGGTCGGGGCGTGCGCAGGGGCATGCAGGGCAGGACGTGTCGATCGCGTACATAGGGAGGGGACAGGGACGGGGGAGGGGGGGGTACGGCATCTGCTGCATGCAGCTGCTCGGCCCCGCCGCCGGGCGAGCCAGCTGCGTGGTGAGCTGATTCGCTGACCCGCCTTTACCCCTGGAGTCCTCGTGTCGCGAACAGCAAATCGCGACGGAAGGTTGTGTCAGTTTCCGGCTCCTGGGGCCCCCACCGGGCCCAGGGACCGTGAACAACAGGGTTCGGGACGAGAAGTCGCTCCCAGGAGGGGGTTCCAGACCTCTGGGGAGAGCCACGGTGCGAACAAGCACGGCGTTGGATGTCTGGGACGGCCCCCCCCCATCCCCTCCTTTCCTCCGACCCGACCCTCCCCCATACCTCGCGCGGCTATGGCCCCCCCCCCCCGGCTGCAGACCTCCTGCTCGAGACGGCGGGCTGAGCCTGTCGGTGTGCTCTGGCCGCGCCCTGGCCAGCCGCAGCGGCAATGGCGTCTGCGAACCTCCGCATCTTGAACGCCGTCGTGGCGCGCGCGGGAGGCCCTCTGCCTGGAGTCTCACCGGCCCGCGTACACAATGCACTTGTCAGGAGCCTTGAGACGGGGGTCAATGCAAACGGGGGTCAGCCAGAGCGCCCGATCTTGCAGGATCCTGCAGGGGCCAGGGGCGCATTGACCCAGGTTTGGGTGCAGGATCCTGCAGGATCCTGCAGGATCCTGCAGGATCCTTCGCATTGACCCAGGTTTGGGTGCAGGATCTTGCAGGATCTTGCAGAATTTTGCAAGGGTCGACTGACCCGGGTCTGGATTGACCCGGATCAGAAAATCCCCGAACTTGCGCCGATCATCACGAAGCCCCGCGTCTTTGGCCAAGCGTTTCTCCGGCAGCCTCGCCCAACGAACTGCGTGCACAGTGCAGTTGTGCCGATCGGTTCCTAGATCAATCGTCTTCGCCTTGGCCCAGCGTTTCTTCGGCGGTCTCGGCGGAAGAGTCTCTCCAGGCTTCTGGGCCCCATGCAGAATGCACGGGGCAGCGCACGCGGGATGGCCCAGGGTTCGCTCAAGATCTTGGTCGAAAGCTGGCCAGATTTCGCAGGAGGCCCTTGTCGTAATTCTTGACGCTTCCGCTTGGTTAATTAGCCCCTCGCGCGGCCCGCCCGGACTTGGACTCGCCGCTGTTGCGCTCTCGCCTGCGGATGCCGACAAAAAGATCCCTACCAGCCCATTTCAGACACCAGACGCTATCGGAGGATTACCTGAGGCCTTTTGGAGGCCATCTTGAGTCATGTTCGGCTAGAGGCTGTCGGAGGCTATCCTGAGCCATGCTCAGTTATCTTGGACCGTCTTGTGGTTGTCTTGAGTCCTCTTAGATGCCTGTCGGAGGCTATCTGGAACCATGCTCGACCTCCTGGGACCATCTTGGGGGCAGGAGGAAGAGGAAGAGGAGGAGGAGAAGGAGGAGGTGGAGGAGGAGCAGGAGGAGGGGGAGGAGGAGGAGGAGGAGGCGGAGGAGGAGGAGAAGGAGGAGGAGGAGGAGGAGGTGGAGGAGGAGGACGACGAGGAGGAGGAGGAGGAGGAGGAGGAGGCGGCGCGTACTTGTCTTTACCCAGGCCAGCTTCCCCCCCGTGTTATGGTAACGATCGTATGTCGAGGTGCGGGCCTGGAGCCCTGTTTGCTTGCTGGTGCTCGCGCGCATACTGTGGCGATAGCAGCGCACCCCCGCCCCGACGCGCTCCACCCTGCCCGATCGCAACCTTTGCCCGGGACCCTAATCTCCTCTCCTCGGGTAGCGACCGTTACCCAACATGACAACAACGATCTCTGGTCGTGGAGAAGTCGCAGTGTCAGAGGTCTTGTCAAATAGGGGCATGGGCGAGGCACAACTCTCTGGGCACTCCGCAGGCGGAGGAGGAGGAGGAGGAAGAGGAGGAGGAGGAGGAGGAGGAGGAGGAGGAGGAGGAGGGGAGGAGGAGGAGGAGGAGGAGGAGGGGGAGGAGGAGGAGAAGGAGGAAGAAGAAGACGAATAGTAAAAATAATATGAATAATAAGACGAACACGAAAACTAACAATAATAAAAATAATAATAGTTATAATGATAATAATATTAATAACAATATTAATAATACTAATACTAATACTAATAATAATATTAATAATACTAATAATACTAAGAATAATAAGAATAATAATAATAAAGAGAATAATAAGAAGAGCAATAATAATATTAATAAGAATAATAAGACGAATCAGGAAAATAAGAAGAAGACTAATAAGAATAACAGTAATAATAAGAATAATACGAATAATAACAAGAAGAAGACGACGAAGAGGGGAGGAGGATGAAGAGGGGCCAGTGGTGAGGAGGAGGAGGAGGAGGAGGAGGAGGAGGAGGAGGAGGCCGAGGAGGAGGAGGGGGAGGGGGGAGGGAGGGGGAGGGGAGGGGGCGGTGGAGGAGGAGGAGGAGGAGGCGGAGAGAGGGAGGAGGGGAAAGAGGTGGCGGAGGAGGCGGCGGCGGAGGCGTCGGAGGGCGGCGGTGGCGGCCGGGCGGCGGTCGGGGCGGCGGCGGCGGCGGCGGCGGGAGGAGGAGGAAGGCGGAGGAGGAGGAGGAGGGGGAGTAGGGAGGAGGGAGGAGGACGGGGAGGAGGAGGAGGAGGAGGAAGACGAAGAAGAAGAAGAATAATAATAATAAGACGAATAAGAAGAAGATGAAGAATAATAATAATAAGACGAATAATAAGACTAATAAGAAGAATAATAATAATAATACTAATAATAATAAGAAGAAGAATAAGAAGAATAAGAAGAAGAATAAGAAGAAGAAGAAGAAGAGGAGGAGGAGGAGGAGGAGGAGGGGAGCAGGAGGAGTGGGAGGGGAAGGAGGAGGAGGAGGAGGAGGAGGTGGAGGGGGAGGAGGGGGAGGAGGAGGGCGATGAGGAGGACGGGGAGGAGGACAAGGAGGAGGGGGAGGAAGAGGAGGAAGAGGGCCAGTGTAAACTCTAGACTTGCCAACGATGTCAATCACACCTCCCTCCAAGCTCCCTCTTCATAGGCTCTTACAGGGATAACTATCCACTGAGGGACGCACCACGCTGGAAGACAACCGTTTGAAAACCCTGAGCCGTGCCAGAGCACCATCCCTGGGACTCCAACGCCATGAATCAACCTAACTGCCGCGTCTTGACTACCTGAATCGTGCCAGAACATCATTCCTGGGACTTCAACACTGCGAGTCAACGTGACTGTTGCGCCATGACGGTCCTGCATCGCTCCACAACACCATCTCTGGGACGTCAGCCACGATAACCCACGAAACCGTCACAAACTCTTAAGGCGAGTGCGCGCGTCGTTAGGGCGACAACCACATTTTGAAAAGAAACCGCCCTCCATCCGTGAAGCTCTTGCATGTGTTTTCTAAGGCGAACGTGCGCGGCGCTTGGGCGAGAGCCACATCTCGAAAAAGGAACGGGCCTCCATCCCGGAAGCTCCCGTAACATGTCAAGCACAGTGTGCACAGCGCCCAGGCGAGGGCAACGCTTCGAGAGCGACCCGCCCTCCATCCGTGAAGCTGGTGCAGATCTTAAGCTTAATGGTCTTAACGGGTGAGGAGGTCTCAGGCGACAGGCCCAGCCCGCCCTACTGCTACGTCTCGGGGTGCGACAGGGAGGAGTTATCTACAAGGAAAAGGAAGGAATGGAGGAGGAGGAGGAGGAGGAGGAGGAGGAGGAGGAGCAGGAGGAGCAGGAGGAGGAGGAGGAGGAGGAGGAGGGAAAAGGGGCACGAGCGAGGGGGGGGGAGGGGGCGTGCCTGTCTTCCGAGAGGACATCCCCGGCCTCTCATCGGGCGCGGGGCGCGGGCGGGCTTCAGGAGGGGGGTCCCCTCGGAAGCTGGTCCCTTCCGCCTGCATCCGGGGCCGCCCCGTGCCCGTGCTCCGCTCGGCGACGACATGCGAACCCCACCCTCGCCGAGTGAGCAGGAGAGGGCGGGGCTCGCAGGGCTCGTTTCGATTCCTCCGATTCGATTCGATTCGATTTCGATGGTTTCCGATTCCGATTCGATTCGACTTCGGATTCCGATTTGGGCTCCGATTTCTTATTGGAGGCACACTAGCCTGCCGATTTCCGCCGATTCGACTTCTCCCGACTCGGCTGCCGATTTCCGCCGATCCGACTCATTTCGATCGCCGATCCGACTTATCGATTCGACTCTGGGCTCTCCTGGGCTCGGGGTGCTGGGCTCGGGAAGGTCTTTTCGCCTTTTCGGCCTCAGGGGGGCCGTTTTCTGGGCCCCGGGACCGCGACAAGCGGATCTGGGGAGAGCACTTGCAACAGATGGACCCACGAAGGGGTCCGGGGACTGATTTTGAGTGGATTTGGCTTCATCCCCCCTCCAACGACTCAGGCAACTCGATGGGCGGCGGGGGGCAGGGTTGGAATTCGCCGAACGCGTGGCGAAATCTGAGCCAGGTCCTCGCCTCCCATCGCTTCAGCAGGATCGATGGTTGTTGGAGGTAGGGTTCGAGTGTCGCTACATGGTGACCCCCCAAATGCCTTTTTGGCAACCCCGCTGACACCCCGTGCAGAACCTATGCCAAGCCGGCCACTGGATGCAGGGTAGGCAGTAGAGCTGGTGGTCGTCATGAGTCCGTGTGGACCGGAAGTGGAGGCGAGGGCCGAGAGTCAGCCATCCAAGATATCCAGGGCTTCGCTCTGTTCGATGCGTGGGCCACTGGACCTCTCGCCCGCTCCCCTTGGGCACAGTTTCCATCCCGAGTCGTTTTCTTGACGGATCTTCGTTGCAGGCTGGAGCGGTGCCCGTGTGTCTAATCGCCACCGTCAGCCAGCGTTATTCGGTCATGAGGTGGCCATGGGGGCACGTGCTTGTGGTGCCACCCTTCTCTGCTCGTTGTGGACCGGGACCGATTATGATCGCCTCGACCGTCTCGTCGATGTCGAGCCGCCCATGCAGGCAGAGGATGGGGAGGGCAGAGGAGGACACTCAGGAGGAGAAAAACACACAGACACAATTCATCGTCGACTCCTAGGGAAATGTGGAAATTATTGGATGTGGGGGGAAGACGAGAATCCCAAAAATATGAGAAAATATGGGACATACTGGAATTTGTGTGTATTTAGCTGTGTGTCCCTGGGCCCCTTCAGATACACACCCAGGGAGGCCAGGCAGTGGGGGAGGTTTTGGGCAGGGGTGGTCAGGAGGGTCTGGATGGCAGAGCGAACGGCTCACTGACTCGCGGCCCTCGACGGGGGGGGGGGCCGGGAGTTGAGAATCGATCGATCCGAATGAAGGGCGGGGGGGGGCTGGTTAGTGGGAGAGCGGTCAAGATGGGCTCCAGGACCAGTCAGGATACCCCAGGATCCCTCGGACCTCGTACGGCGTCAGACCCCGCCTAGATCCGTGATCCTCCCTCCAGCCTCCCTCTTCCCTTCTGTCTTCCCCCCAGCCCTCAGGAGGAGGTGGAGGAGGGGATGGATGGATGGATGGATGGATGGATGGATGGATGGATGGATGGATGGAGGAAGGGTCCAACACAGCAGGGGGTCCGCTTCTCCTTCCTTCTTTCTCCCTCCCCTCTTTCTCTTCCTTCCGCCCTAGCCTCCGCCTCCTTCTCCTCCTCGTCCATGGAACTCCTCCCTATGTTGCCTCCTCTCTCTTTAGTACCTTCAGGCCGCAGAGACGCCTGGTCATTCCACGGATAGGAGGCGGGGACACAGGAAGTGACGGAGGGAGGCAGAGGTAAGGTGTCATGCCCGTTCAAGCTTGAAGATTTTGATGCGCTGCTCCCTCCCTCCTTCCGGATCCCAGCTCTGTCCCTCCTCCCTGTTTCCTTCCCCCCAGCTTTTGCACTCATGAGCAGATGTGTCGTGCGCCCGCCGTCGGTATGGTGTCGACGAGCCGAAATCCTTCACATCAGTAATTTTGGGTCTCGGAGCCCACAGGGCGGTTTTTCATGTTTTCCATTCGACGTTCCATGAAGCCCGATGTCATTCCGATGCCGCGCGTCGAACGTTTTCGATGGCGCGTCGCGTTATGCGATGTCACGTGCGTTGGGGTCGTCAAAGGCTTGCGTGCTTGTTGCGGATCGGTTGATGTGGGCTGGGGTTTCTCAGGATTGTACATTTGCTTTGCGCTGGGGCGGGTTCGACCCCCATCCCTGGCTGATCCACCCCGCGGGTAACGTCGCAGGAAGAGTTCGATCATTTCGTTCGTAGTGCCAGCGATGCTGTCGCGGACATTGACCGCGCCACGGGGGGGGTCGTCCAGAAATTTCCTACCATATTGCAGTGTTGGTTCTTCGTTTTGAAGATACACCGCCCCGCGTCATTCCTTCCGGCCCCTCCCTCGTCCTCCCTCTTCGCGTATTTGCCCCTGCTCTCCGCGTGTCCCCGTCGTCATCGTCATCGTCATCGTCGCCATCACCATCATCATCAGCATCATCAGCATTCTCGCCGTCTCCATCATCAATACCACCACCATCCTCATCAACATCATCAAAACACCCCCCTTGTTCCCCCGCGTCTCTGCTTCGCCACATCCCCCGCAAGTCTCGTGGCCTTGTGAGGTGTTCCACCGAAGGCCCCATCGGCAGGGTCCTTAGTGCGCCGCCAGCCCATGTCGGCACGCCCCTCAGACGCTTCGTGTCCCCATGAGGAGCTCATCGGAGGTCCCGGCGGCAAGGTCCACATGTTGTCGCCCAGGCCACATTGATGACACCCTCAAACATTTCGTGCCCCGAGAGGCAGCTCCACCAAAAAAAGGTCCCAGCGGCAGGTTTCCCAGGCCGCCGCCCAGCATATTTCGGCATACGTTTCACACGCTTCGTGGCCCCACGGGGAGCTACACCGACGGCCCCACAGGCAGGGCCCACAGGCCGCCGCCCAGCCCATTCCGTCATACGCTCACAAGCTTCGTGGCCCGATTGGGGAGCACCCCCGATGGCCCAAGCGACAGGGTCCACATGCCGTCGCCCAGCCCATGTCGTCCACGAGTGGCGCCCAGCACGGCTCCAAGAGCGCCCCAAGAGGCGCCGAGTAAGTTGCACCCTCATGCAAATAGTTTTTGTCACTTGTGGGGGTCCTCTTGGGGCCCTCTTGGAGTATTCTTGGGGCCCTCTGGGAGCGTTCTTGGGGCCTTCCCGGGGCCCCAGTGGGCCCTCGGAGGGCCCCAAGAACGTTCCCCGAGGGCCCCAAGAGGGACCCCCCAAAGTGGTACAATGAATTCGCGCGAACGTGCAATCTGTTGTAGGCCTTTCGGGGCCCTCTGGGAGCTCTCTTGGGGCCCCCACTGGTGGCGCCTTGGGGCCTTGGGATGGCTCCAAGAGGCTTCGGGATTGCCCCAGACCGCCACAAGACAGCTCCGAGACGGCCGTCGAGCACCACGGGTTAAAGCAAGTGAGGCTAGGGAACAGGGCCTCTGGTAAGCCGCCACTGCGCCCCCTGGACTACCCAGACAGCGAGGGGACCTGAAACGCCCTGGGGCTCCAGGGGCCCCAGATTAGCGAAGTGAAGGTTTTTGCCATGCAAGCACCCCGAAATTCTTCACTTCACTAAACCGGACCCAGGACGAACTCGCTACGCTCCAGTCCCGCGGGAGATCCACGACTCCCGCCGCCGCCCGGGGACGTTGCTGCATTGCGGTGCTCTGGTCACTGTTAATGGCTTCCGCGGGCTGCAGCGGCTCACTTCCATGACTACCCCGACTCACGAATCCTGTGGTTGGTCTGGCTCTATGGGTTGGTTTCGTTGTGTCGGTTGATTTTATGCTTGGTTGGCGGTCGGTGGATTTCGCGTTGTTCATTGGTGTCGTGAAGTTATTTGTCGTTTGGTTGGTCAGTGCCGTTTTGTTGATTCGTGCCGTTTTGTTGGTTGGTGTCGTTTCGTTGGTTGGTGTCGTTTTGTTGTTTGGTGTCGTTTTGTTGCTTGGTGTCCTTTTGTTGGCCGGTGTCGAATTGTTGGTTTGTTGGTTGGTGTCGGTTTGTTGGTTGGTGTCGTTTTGTTGCTTGGCGTCGTCCTGGCGGCGTGGCCGATAATCGGCGGCCTGCAATGGCGCCAGGATTTGTTTCGGGCCAGCCTTGATCGCCCTCATCATTCTCATATTCGTCAGCGTCAGCACTCGTCGCACCCATCCGCGCACACATGCGGCCCTGGTACGGCTCTCACGCGGCCCTGCGAAGGCCTTCACTGCGCTCCCCAAAGCTTTCTGAGGGGCCCCCCAGAGGCCCCAAGAGGGCACTGGAAATTGTCGCTTCCAACTCCGCCAGGCGGAGGTCAACAAGGGTCTCACTGGTGCACTTCCAGGAATCGTCGTTCGATCCTCTTGGGGCCCTCCTGGGGCCTTCTGGAGCCGTCTTGGAAGCTCCGAGCGGCTCCAGGAAGGCGCCGGGCGATATCGCTTCCAATTCCGCCAGGTGGAGTTAGACCAGGGGCTCACTGAGGCCCCTTTTTGCGCCCTCCTCTGCCTTTGAAAAAGCCCCGATGGGGTTCTTCAGTGCCGTCTTAGGGCCCCTAAGAGGCCTCCAGTAGGGGATTGAAGTTATCGCTTCCAACTCCGCCACGCGGAGTTGAACCCAGGGCGGCTCTCTATGGCCCTTTCGGGGCCTTCTTAGAGCTTTTCTGAGGCCCTAAGTGGGCCCTGGGAGGTGTCATTTTCACGGGCGTTGAAAGTGACACCGCGGAGGGCCCTCGTGGGCCCTTCTTGGGGCCTCTCTTGGGTCCCTCTGGGAGCCCTCTTGGTGCCGCCCTGGGGCCTTCTCGGGGCCTTCTTGGAGCCTTTCTGGTGCTCTTTAAGTGGGCCATGGGAGGTGTCACTTTCACGGGCGCTGAAAGTGACACATCGAAGGGCCCGCTTTCCCTCGTAGCGCTGCCCGTGGCCGGGGCATTGTGCAAAGCATCCCTCGTCGAACGTATTTTGTCGGACGCGTGGTCGAATTCCGCCAGTTCGGTCGAGATGGTGGTCAAGCGGTTCGGTTGCAATGTAGCCATGCGGATCTGAGCTTACCATTTCTTGCCATTTTGGCGGGGATCGCAGGAGCGTTTGTGTTGTGATCAACTGTGCTCGATATATCCAGCGGCAGCGTTTCATCCCAATATATTATTTTGAAAAAAGTCAGCAGGGGCCAAACTGCTGATGTGAAGCAACATAGGTCTCGTATGGTGCGTGGTGTGCTGCTCGAGATGGCCTGCTCTAACCTGGTGGAGTTCTTTCCCATCAGTTGGGGATCGGGCCTTCATACGCAAACCGAATGGTGTGCTGCTCGAGCTGCCATGGCGCCCGAACGTGTCCTGCGCGTTGCGCGCTGCTCTCTATGGACAGCAGTGTCTGCGGCTGATCAGCACCGCAATCAAACATCCTCCTCCCTCCAGTGGCGCTTGCGCTTCGCAGCCTCGTGTATCGGCCTCATTGCTGGGAGAATACGCTGCAGTTTATACCTGCTTCCACTCTGTTGCCGTACTGCCATCAGCTGTCAAGCCTTATTACAATCGGCCCGCTCGGCTGAATCGAACATCTTTTCCTTTCTCCTCCTCTCCTTCCTCCTCCCATTCGTCCTCCCCTCTGCCGCTTGGATGGCTCTCGTGAGATAGCAGAGGCGGGCGAGGTTATGCCCATGGATGCTATCACTCAACGCTCCCGGGCCCCTTCTGGGCCCCCTCGGG
>CAUYUJ010018693.1:0-47500 GCA_963575745.1 Prorocentrum cordatum | reverse complement strand
GACTTCCCCTAGCAGGACCCAGCAGTGTACCCTTACTCGAAGCAGAAAAACATGCACTTTCACAGCTTGGCGCGGACTTCTCGGATCGGCGCTGGGCTCCCCTGGCGGCGACTCCATCGCCGCCCCTGGCGCGCGCGCCCAGGGAGGGGTTTCAGTGCAGATCCGAAAGTTCATGGTTATGCTGTTTTTTTTTTCTTCAGCCTACGAAGGCAGGCGTAAGAGAACAAAGAAGCGGTGGGCACCTGGAGGCCCGCGAGTCCAGAGCCAGCTTTGGATCTGGCAGGGAAGGAACGAGGCAAGCGCAGGGTCGAACACACAGGCGGCCTGCTGGTTTGCCCCTCTGCGGACCCTCCCTTCTCCTCGCTCCCCCTTTTGGCGTTGCAGCCGCGAGCGCAGCGGCGCAGCGATGGGCCACGAGTGGGACGTGCGAAGTGAGCCTACCATGCGACGGAGAGGAGCGCCATGTGGGATGCGGGCGACCGAGGAGGCAGCGAGGAGGCAGTGACAGACCAGTGGTAGGCCAGAGCCGACAGGCCCTCCCCCCACCTTCGCCCACAGACTCGTCGCCGAGATTCTTCCAGGACGCCCTGGAGGGCGCCCTCGCGCCGAAGACGCCGTCGCCGGGCTGGGCCGGCGTTGCGCGCCGAGACGGGGGTCAGGGTCTGCTGCTCGCGTAGGCTCCCCCCCCAAAAGCAGAACGCACGCAGATGGGAAGCAGCACCGAGCCCCCCCCCCGGCCAGCCAGGTCGGGCTCGCCCCTCGCCTCGCCGAGGCTGCTGGGCGCCCTCACGCCGCGGCGGCCGCCGCCTCGGCCCCCTCCCCCGGCGCCCGCGGGGGCGCCTCGCCTCGGGGCTCGGCGCTCTCGGGGGTCAGCGCCACCGGGGTCAGCCGATCCCCGCTGGCGGGCCGCCCTTGCCGCCCTCCGCTGGCTCGGGTTTGGGAGCCGCCTGGCGGCGGGCTGGGCTGCGCGACAGGGCCTATAGGCCGACCTGGGTCGGTGCTGGCCTGGGCCGGTGCGTCCCCGACGCGGCCAGGCGGAGGCCCTTGGGGCGCCGCCCGTCTCATCGAAGAGCGGAGCACGGCATTCGCGGTCGGGGCTCACCTAACGGCGGTCCGCGCTGACCGTGCCCTGGGCGGTGGTGACTGAGTGGGGTTCTGGGCCTGCTCGTGGGCGTCGTCGTCGCCGTCGCCGTCGCCGTCGCCGTCGCCGTCGTCGTCGCCGTCGTCGTCGTCGTCGTCATTGAGAATGTATGGTCGTCCTCTCCAAAGCCTTTCCCAACGGCAGATGTCATGTTGTGTTATCGCCACTCCGCTTTTTTCTTCACCGTCATCCCAACGATCTTGCAGGCGGGCTGCGAGCGACCTGGACAGAACAATAATCGGAAGGGAGGGGGGTGGGGTGGACGAGGACGAGGACGACGGACAGCGAAGCAGACTCGGGTGTGCCACTGCGCCCACGATGAAGTCCGCCAGACGCGCTGAGGTGAGACCCAGACCTCCGATGCTGTGATCTGTTCAATGTGGGGCCAGTCTCCCGTCCGGATGGCTTCTGACGGCCCCTGGGCGCAGAAGCGGCCTCCCGTTGCCGAAGCTGACGCAGCACTTCGGCCTTGACTTGATTCAAGCCGTTCGTCGGACGGTGTAGAGGACGAGGGTGAAGTTCTCAGAGTGCTCCGGGACGCTCTGAGAAGGCCGCGGCGCCCGAGACATCCTCCAGAGCCGCGGGGTCTCCGAGATTCTCGATGTGTCCTCACCCGATTTTGCCTTCAGCCTGGCTTCGTGTGAGCATCCCAGGCCCCCCGGCGGAGGGCGCGCAGATGACCGCGCTGCGCGCGCTGCGGCTTCGGCCGGAGAGCTGCTCTTCTCCAGGGCGGGGGCGCGGGGGCGCGGAGGCGGCCGCGCGCAGCGCCTCTTCGCGCGGCGATGGGCGCGAGGCCGCCGGTGCCCTGCCGCAGCCCTGCCGCCTGGTCCTAGCTCTTATAGTTTTACGTCGGGCGTGGCCCCCTACAGTCAGGAGGGAAAGAAACACACAGACACAATTAATCTTCGATTTCCTGGAAAATATGGGAACATATGGGAAGTGGTGGGGGAGACAAAAACCCAGAAAATATAGGAAAATATGGGGGATCTGTTTATTTGTGTGTATCTATTTGTGTGTCCCAGGGCCCCTTCATACAGGGGGATTTCCGACGGAAAATAGAAAAGACCACAACAATAACCCGAAACTCTTCAAACAAAAATGGAAACATCTACTATGTTTACCGTTGTTGGGCATTGTGCCTATTTTTTTTTGTTCCGTACCCGTTGTCGGGCGTCCACAGGAGTCGGCCGACGTCGAGCGATGCGCGCGGTGTCCGGAGAACTGACGCGCGCAGGTCGTCACGGCGCGAGCGTCGTGCCGGCGGGGATTCGGGCAACGGGCGCCCTGCCTGTCCTGCCCGGCCACCCCTCCCGTGTCCCGCCCCGAGGAGAGAGGCAGGGAAAGGCGAGGATGAGGCAGAAGTGGGAGAGGCCACGACGACGCAAGAGGGGAGAAATAGGCGGGAGCAGGGAGCAGCGAGAGCATGGTGATGGCAGGGATGGCGCCTCTTTTTTCCGTAGGGTGTCGGCAAAAAACATGCCGCGAAGGGGCTCCCGGGCCCGCGTCGCGAGGAGTGGTGGCGTCGGAGGCCGGGGCGCGTCGGAGGTCTGGGCGCCAGGGCCCCGCAGGGCCTCCGGGATGTCCCGACGGAGATGGTTCGGCACCGCCCAGACGTTCTTGTCAGGAGGGCAAGAAACACACAGGCACAATTAGTCGTCGATTTTCAAGAAAAATATTGGAAAATATGGGAAGTGTGGGGGGGAAGACAGAAGCCCAGGAAATATGGGAAAATATGGGGAATGCTGTTATTTGTGTGTATTTATGTGTGTGTGTGTCCTGGGGCTCCTTCATCTTATGCGACATGTGTGCGTCGGCCACGCAGGGGCGGCCCAGGCGCTCGGAGATCTCACGGTGTGAGCTCCGTGGTGGGCGCTTTCGGGCCATGCCGCTCGGAGCCATGTGCTGCGGTGTTTTGTGCGATCTGTTCGGGTCGGACGTGCGTCTCTGGCAGAGGCACATCGTACTACAGTCGGGGCGTTGAAGAAGGAACCTTTTGCGTTGGGAAGAAGCTCGGTGTTCCTTAATTGTTCCACACCTTGCCTGAGGTTTTCCTTACGTTTTCGATGGGGAGTCGAAGTTTAATGCATGCACAAAAAGGGGCCTCGTTCCTTATTTGGGGTTCCTTAGGTCAACGCCTCGACTGTAGTACGTCCGTCTGCATCTCAGAGGTCGCTCCAGATCGGGGTGGCCGTCCGCGCGCGGTGGCAGAGGCCAGGACCCACGCCGTCGAGGCGGGAGCTTGCCGCAGGCCTCTCTCTCTCTCTCTCTCTCTTTCGGGCGGCAGCACGTGGTCTCAATGCTGATTGGGAGCCAGGAGGAGACCTCGCTCGTTATTAGATGATCCTTGCTTCCACCAAGGCTTTGGCCGTGCCAGAGGCGTGCCCCTGCTCTTTCTATCATCGTTGCCCTCCTGGGGCGAGAGGCCAGCGGTCAGAGTCATCATGACGAGCAGGTGCACGCTGCTCGTTGAAAGTATGCATTTTTGGATTCCTAGATTCCAATCTAATTGAAGTGTCTTTCTATTTCAATAATCGATATGCGTTTGCTGTGTTTTGTTCCCAACCCTCCTGTGTTGGGTATTCGTTTTGGCTAGAGCACTGCGGTCCTCACCTCCTCCTCCTCCTCCTCCTCCTCCTTCTCTTCCTTCTCCTCCTGCGAGGGGGATTCACGGCCCCAGCAGTTTTCATCGTTTCTCGTCCCCCAGTATCGCCCTGGCACCGAACTGGGGGCTGTTCCCATCTTTTGCGTCCTTCTACGCTTGTGATGGGGAGTCATGCTCGCAAGGAGGTTCTCCCGGGGCCTCGGCTCCCGACATGGGGATGTGGACGCTGCGGCAGAGACGGCAATTGGGCGTCGCGTGTCGTGCGCCGCTGTGGCTCCAAGGCGCCTGAGCGCATTTCGGCGGCCGCCCGCCGTGCGCATGAGCAGGCGGTCGCTGGCGGGGCTTCCTCGGCTGGCGGCGCAGGCGGCGGCAAGGCCTGGCCGCGTGGCGGCGGCGGCGGCGCTGGCTCGGGCGCTGCGGCTGCGGACAAGGGCCTCGCCAAGGCGCTGGCGGACATCCAGAGGCAGCTCGTGCAGCTGCAGGGGGCGAAGGGCTCCGACAGCGCGAAGGGTTCGGGGCCTGCTCCGCCGTCGGCGTCGGAGCCCGCGGACAACGGCAACAAGGAGCTGGAGGAGGCCAGGCAAAGCCTGGAGGCGTGGCGCAAGCTTGCAGCCTGCAGCGCCAACTCGGAGGCGGCGCAGGCATTCGCGAAGGAGGAGGTGGCGCGGTTGCAGAACAAGCTGCACCAGGCCAAGCCGTCCGAGCTCCAACAGGTCACGTTGCATCAGAAGGTCTCGAAGGCAAAGTCTGCGGCGGACGGGCTTCGGGGTAATGTCAAGAAGAAGCAGGAAGAGCTCCGCAAGGTCCAGCTTCAGCTCGACGAGGACATCGCTGCTTGCACAGCTCAGTTGCAGGAAGCGGAGGTCAGGTTTCGGGACTTGCGGAAGCAAGCACATGACACCCTTGCTCAGGCCAGCGGTGGCCCAGGTGTTGGGTCGGCAGGAGGGGTGCCTGCCTTTTCGTTAGAGCTCGACCCAGCCACGGTCCAGGCCAAGGAGGAAGAGTTCCAGAATTGGTACAATTCGTTCAAGGCCGACGGCCGGGCTCAGGTCTTGCGGGACCTGTTTCGCGCTGCTGCTCCTGCTCCTGCTCGGGCCGATGTGCTTCGCGGCGGCGCAGGCGGCTCCGCAGGTGACGGCGAGGGCCATGTCGCGCAGCCAGCTGGTGACGACGACGTCGACATGGACGAGTTGTCGGCCAGTGGCTACGCGGCCAAGGCAGATGCACTGCGCGAGGCCACAGGGGAGCTGCGGGCGGCCAAGCCCGAAGACCAGGAGGCCTGCAAGCGCAAGGTGGCCGCGGCAGCTGAGGCACTCGGTCTCATGCGTCGGCGGCTTTAGCAAGATAGAACGTGCAGGTCATGTTTGGCAGTTCTGGTCCCTCAATGCAAACTCATGGAAGTCCTGACAGTGCGGCCTCGACTGGCAGCGCGCTTGGGGCGACTCGTCGCGGCCGCGCGTCGTGTTCGGTCAGGAGCACAGGCTCGCGGATTCAGCTCGTATCTCGTCGGCTTTCAGGTGGCTCAATGCTCGAGGTTACTAGGGAGCATCCGGAAGAGCAGCGGTCACTGGTGGAGGTGCGGCGGATCCGTCTGCTGGATGTGTGACTGCAGTTGCTTCGCGCATCGCGTTCGTCGGAGTTGGGCTCCAGTCCATGGGCATTTCCAGCCGATTTCGCCCGCGCTTGAAGGTCCTGACGGCCAGCATGGTCTTTCCCCGAGGGCTCTACTTGGCCTCGCTGTACGGACACGTTGAGCAGGTCAACCATTCAGCATTTTGGGATATGATGCAGGAGCTCGGCACGGCTCTTCGACGGATGCGCTCGCCCTGGATCATAGATGGTGATTTCAACAAGTTGCCTGAGGATGTCAGGCTGCGCAAGTGGGTGGAGTTGTTACATGCTACTCTGGTGCCCCCTTCCAGGGCCCAGCTGTTTCGCGACTTCGGCTGGGACAAGATTGGATTGTTTCAGTGTCAGCCAGGGATTAGAGCCATGCGTTAAAGATGTCCGAGCTTTGTGTGGACCGCCTTCCTCCCCGCATGTCGCCGTGGCGATGCAGCTAAGGGGCCCGTCCCTCAGTCTGCCCATCCACGCGCGTCAGACATGTAATGCCCCCCCCCCCCCCCCACGGAGCTGCCTACAGGGTGCCCTCAGCAACCTCGTTGGGTGTCCTGGTCGTGGCAAGCTGGTGGCACGGTTACTATTGAGAGCGATCTGGAGGCGTCTGGGGCGAATGGCTCACCAACGTCGAAGAGGAGCTGTGGTCGAAGTTCGATTTGGTTGGCCTTGGCGAGGCTGCATGCACAGGTCGGGCGGCTGGGTTCTGCTTGAGGCGCATCCAGCTGGCAGGTTCGCTCATGAGGCTCAGGCACAGTGGGAATGGTTCGACGATGGCTACATGGCGTTCGCTTGCTGCGCTGCTGCGCAGGACCCAGGGGCTGCTGCGCGCAGGGTCGGTGGATTCTGCTGCGGGTCCCACGCAGGACAGCGCGGCGGCGGACCAGCAGGTGCTCGGGCAGCTGCGCTTCTGCCTGCCTGGCTACACGCAGGCCGCGTCCTTCGGTCAGCTGCCGCAGCTCCGCCTGCGCGACGGCAGCGCGAGGGCAGCGGGCTGGCAGGTTGGGCCAGTGGGCCGCAGTCACGAGATCGCCCCTTCCCAGGCAGGTGCGGCCGTCGGCCCGAGCCGCGGGGGACGCTACCCTCAGCGGCTCCCTGCAGGAGGGGCTTCATCGGGCTGGCCTGCCAGGCTCGGCGCACCAGGGCTCGGCTGCCGTCTTCGATCAGCTAGTTGAGCAGCCCGATGCGATCGACCTGGCGGCGCTAGTCGGGGTAGAGCCTTGCTGCATTGATTATCACGCTATTCGCGAGGCGCTCCTTGCTGGGGGTGGCGGCTTAGACATCTTGTGTGAGAGCGTGGATCGCGCCGCACAGGAGGCCTCGGCTCAGGCGGTCAGGTCGGAACTTCAGCAGTGGAGAGAGTGGGCCCAGGCATCAGTGAAGAAAGGAGGGCGGGCGGCTCATCGTAACATCAAGAATGCTGCCTGTGCCGCTGGACCTGTTGCTCAGGGGGGCTGGCCGCTACAAGGGGATCAAGCGGTCCACCACGTGGCCGATGCCTGGGCCGAGTTTTGGGACGATGCCAAGGAGGGGCTCAGTCTGTCGCAGTGGGGGCAGGGCGGGTTGGCACAGCTGGAGAGGCCTTCAGTTGTACGTGTGCGCGCTGCCCTGCGCTCGTTCCAGGCCGCCGTGGGCCTTGGCGTTGATTGTCTCAACCCGCGATCGTTCGACATGCTGGGCGATGACTACGTCGAGCGACTCATCGACATCATCATAGGATGTGAGGCGGCTCCGTCGCTTTCGCCACGATGGCCGGCAGTGCTTGTTTTCCATTCCAAACCCGGCGGGTCAGGAGTCCGACCTATTGCGCTCATCGGTTCGATCCTGCGGGCGTGGGGGAAGATCCGTCGTGACCTGGCTCAGGAATGGGAAGAGGCACGCTCCTCGCCAGTCTTCTGGGGCCAGAAAGAAAAAGGGTGCGACCGAGCTGGGTGGGTGCATCAAGTTTTGGTTCACTATGCGAGAGCGCGACAGCTCGAAGCGGCGACTCTTGCTACTGACTTGGAGAAGTTTTTGCGAACGTGTTTGTCGTTCGGTCTTCTTTGAAGAAGGAGCTGTCATGGAGTTTCCCCTGCGTTCGTTCAGAGCGGCGTGTGCGCTGTATGCTGGGCCCCGCGTCATCAGTTACATGGGCTGTTGCTCGTCAGTTCTACCTGGGTCGGGCACAATTTTGGCAGGGTGCTCGCTGGCCACCGCCTTGGCACGAGCGCTGGTTTACCGCATGCTGGTCAACATCGCGATGCAGCACCCATCGGTTGAAGTCAGAGATGTCATCGACGACATACGCCTCCAGGCCATCGGCACCAGCTTCCACGTCATCTCTGAGTTAGGCGCAGCAGGGAGCAAGCTCATCGAGGGGCTGAAGTCGTTGCGGCTGGTGCTGTCCGAGAAGAAGTCCAAGTTCCTTGCCTTGACAAAACATGTGGCCATGGGGCTCCTGAGTGGCTGGCAGGGGGCCTTTCAGCGCAGAGAGGTGATGCGGAGTCTTGGGGCTGATTGGCAGGTTGGCCCAAATCGTCTTGCCACCGTGGCCTCCAAGAGGGCTTCTGTAGGTGTGCAGCGCTCGTGCAGGCTCCGTGGGCTCAGGGGAGCTGGGGCCTCGATTGGCCACGTCTATAGGTCGGGGCCTCAGGCCAGCGCTCTTGGGGGCTGTGCGGTTCGAGGGCCCCCGTGGTCTTACCTCCGCAGGCCCCGTAGCCAGGCCCTGCTTTCGCTGGCCCCGTTGAAGAAAGGAGCCTCGGTAGGCCTCAAGTTGCGCTCGTTCAAACTGGGTCGCGGCATTGACCCGGTGCATTTGTTTTTCCAGCAAGTTGTTTTTTTTTTCAGTGGGCCCGTGGAGTCTGGGACGGCACCCCCGCGCCGTCCATTCTGCAAGCCGTTTTCGAGGATGCCGTGCGTGTGCTGGCCCAAGCCAAGCGTCCTTGGAGTCGTGTCACGTCGCCTGCTCACGTATTCGTCCTCGCTTGTGGTGACCCCGGCTGGATAGCGCACTCGGCGCGTTCTGTTACCTAGGCCACTGGCGAGAATATTGATCGTATAAGGCTTGCGCCGCCCGCCGTGGCCAGCCTCGCTAGTGTAGCCTCTCGTCAGATGTCGGACTACCGTGCCCTGGGCGCGAGGGCGACGACAGCTGACTGGGCCAGGCCGGTGTTTTGGAGTCCCATAGACTGGCTGCTCGGCAACAAGACCCCGAGCTGGGGCAAGGCGCATCGGCACAGCTTAAGAGCGGCGTTGTCGGGCACCAGTTGGGCGCAGCATCGTTTGTTCCATCACGGCATGGCGGGCTCTTCAGTCTGCCAGCTGTGCCGAGCAGGAGAAGGCACTTTGTATCATCGACGGTTTGAGTGCTCGGCGTGGGAGGAGGATCGAAGGACTTCTCTTTCGTCTCAATGCAGACCAGCAGCGAGGTTTGTGCGCGAGCTGGGTATGTCGGGCGAATCTTTTGCCTGCGGCATATCCCCCCCCCCCCCCCCCCCCACACCCACCCGCACCCCCGTGAGCTCATTCCTCCTGCCCTCCGTTCGGGGGTCTGCGATATCTGCTGGTTTCAGCGCCCCTCCGACGGCGTGCTCTCGGGAAAGCTTTTCACCGACGGGTCGGCTTTGCATCCGACTGATGCTATGCTCAGGCGCGCTGGTTGGGCTGCGGTGATGGTGGGCCACTTGGGCATCGCCGCGGCTTATGGCCCCGTGCCGTGGGGCGCGGCCCCTCTCCAGCTCGCTCGAGATGGAGAGGGCTATGCTATGTGTATGCTGCCCTTGGTGGCCTGTAACGTTGAAGCTGTTTGGGTTGATTGCGCGGGCACAGTCTCGGCGGCAAGGGGCCGCGCCAGGGCCTTGTCGGCCGGCTGTGGCCAAGCGCACATGTAGACTAGGTTTCGCGCGGCCTTCGAGGATGGCCTCACTGCGCACGAGACCAAGGCGCACGCCTCGGAGGCTGACGTCTGGCGTGGCCGCTCCACTCTCTGGGAACGCAAGGCCAACGCCGCCGCCGACGCCTTTGCCAAGAAGGGCGCGGCTGTCCATCCGTCGATGGCCTACGCTATCTGGGGCGGGAGGTGGGCCAGTGGGTGGGGCGGCAGGGAGCTCTCATGGCCGAGCGCGGCTGGGCGGACTCGACTGGGCTCCCCGGGGCACCCGAGAGGCCCGCCAAGGCTTCAAGGCGTTGCAGGTTCTCTGCTGCGCCGAAGGCCAGGCTGGCTTTCCGCGCGGTGCTCTCGGAGGTCGCCGCAGAGGGTCAGGATCCCGAGCTGGGCCTCTTGTGCAACCTCTCAGGCCACTGCCTCCGAGTGGCTGCCGTGTTCGACGACCAGGGGGCCTCGGTAGTGGCGGGAACCAGGTTGATCTGTTGTTTAGCTTGCGGGGCCTTCGCGTGGGGATTTGTCAGGTCGCTCTCCACCAACTGTAATCCAGCTGCTGCAGGCACGGGTCTCCGACAGCAGCGTAAGGGGTTGCTTTCAGGACGTTTCCCGCGCTGGTTGTCGCGGTGCAAGGGCTGGACTCTGGAGTCGTTTGAGATGCCCAGTGCCGCAGACTTGACCAGCCCGGCATCTGCGATTCTCGGCCCGAGGCCGAGACCAGGTGCTGAACCTCGCGCCGTGTTCCGTGCAGGATCGCCGTGAGGCATGGAGCTCACGATGGGGCGCCTGCTCTCGCACTTCGGCGTCTCCGTGGACCGCCTCCCATTTTGGGAGGCCCAGGCGCCCGGAGGAGGACGCTGATTTCTCCTCCTGAATTCGTTTTCATCTTTGCTTTTAACGGCTTGGACGTTTTTAGTTTGCTCACACACACCTCCTCCTCCTCCTCCTCCTCCTCCTCCTCCTCCTCCTCCTCCTCCTCCCCCTCCTCCACCTCCTTCTTCCTCCCTCCATTCTCCTCCTCCTCCTCGTTTCTTCGTCCTCCTCCCTGCCTCGTGACCTCGCCGTCCCCCGGGGGGCGCCATTGTCGCGGGCTTCTGGGAGGCCCAGCGGAGGTACGTCATACGCGGATCACCGCGCGACCTCGCCGTCCCCTGGAGGGCTGCGATCTGCGAAACTGGCGCAGTTTTCGTGGGCTTCTGGGAGGCCCAGTGGAAGTACGTCATACGTGGATCACCGCGAGACCTCGCCGTCCCCTGGGGGGCTGCGATCTGCGAAACTGGCGCCGTTTTCGCGGGCTTCTGGGAGGCCCAGTGGGGGTACGTGATACGCGGATCGCCACGAGACCTCGCCGTCCCCTGGGGGGTTGCGATCTGCGGAGCTGGCGCCGTTTTCGTGGGCTTCTGGGAGGCCCAGCGGAGGTACGTCATACGTGGATCACCGCGCGACCTCGCCGTCCCCTGGGGGGCTGCGATCTGCGAAACTGGTGCCGTTTTCGTGGGCTTCTGGCAGGCCCAGTGGGGGTACGTCATACGCGTATCACCACGAGACGTCGCCGCCCCCTGGGGGGCTGGGATCCGCGAAACTGGCGCCGTTTTTGTTGGCTTTTTGGAGGCCCGGCGGAGGTACGTCATACGTGGATCACCGCGAGACCTCGCCGTCCCTTGGGGGCTGCGATCTGCGAGACCGTCACCACTTCCGTGGCCTTCTGGGAGGCCCAGCGGAGGTACGTCATACGTGGATCACCGCGAGACCTCGCCGTCCCCTGGGGGGCTGCGATCTGCGAAGCTGGCGCCGTTTTCGCGGGCTTCTTCAGGGAGGCCCAACGGAGGGACGTCATACGCGTATTACCACGAGACGTCGCCGCCCCCTGGGGGGCTGCGGTCTTCGAAATTGTCGCCTTTTAAGGCGCTTCTGGGGGGCCCAATGGGAGTACGTCACTCGCGGATCACCACGAGACCTCGCCCTCCCCTGGGGGGTTGCGATCTGCGAAACCGTCGCCAGTGTCGCGGGCTTGTGGGAGGGCCAGCGGAGGTACGTCATACGCGGATCACCGCGAGACGTCGCCGTCCCCTGGGGGGCCTGCGATCTGTGAGACTGGCGCCACTTTCGTGGTCTTCTGGGAGGGCCAGCGGGGGGGTGTCCCTCGGGGACCACCATGAGACCTCTCTGCGATGTTTGATCGCAGATCTCAGCGGGATGGGGCGCCACGGAACGCATGGCGCTGTCATGTGCCCATGCCGCATCGGCTCTTCAGTTGCCTCTTGTCCGTAGTGCACGCGGGCGCGTGCAGCGCTTAACGCAGGGCGCTGTTCTGTCATAGCGCGCATGGCGCTGCTCTGCAATGAGAACCTAGCGCGATGCGCTTGTACTCCCACGAAGCATGTCTCCAGTTCCCCTTACCAGTATGTTCCACGCCCCCTCGTGGCTGCCTTCCTGCCAACGGTCCGAGTCTTAAGAGTGATGCCGCGACTTTGGAACATATGACTCTGGCCCAGCGTTCTTTGGCGAAGCGTCCAAGAACACGGCTGATCCTTCAGTGTTGGCTTATGTATTGAGCGGTCCGATGTATAGTCGCTTCATGTGTCCAAATGGTTAGGTACGGCCCCTGGTAGTGATTCTTTGGGATGGCCTGAGCCCGCTCGACTTTATCCGCCTTCCTACTTCATGTTTTCCTACTTCTTGCGATCGGCGTGTGCTCTGGGTGGGCGCGTCACTGTAGGAGCCTGCGCATGTCCTGGCCTCACTCCCCCCCACAAGTCGCGTACTGCTCTCGCTGCTGCCGCTCCTCCGCCCTCTGTGGTCTTCAGCGATTCGTCCCGGCACCGCGCCGTCCGAAAACAGTAAGATTCGCAGTGGACGCCTCGGGGAATTTGGGACCTCCTCAGGTGCATTGGACGACGGCGACTGAGGGGGGGAACTGAGAAGGATAAGGCCTTCTCAGAAGGCGGCGGAGCTTCTCAGAATCCCTCGCGCCTTCTAAGAGGGTTTTAGTGTCTTCGGGGAAGACTTCGACAACTTTTCAGAAGGTCGGGGACTTCCGAAGCTTCTGAGAAGGCCTTCTCCTTCTCACTTCTCCCCTCGCTCGCCGTCGACTTGGACGACGACGAATCCTTCCCTTTTACGAGAACAGGCGGGGCCTCTACACGTCAGTTGGTCTCCGAGACTTCGGGGCACGGACGGGCCAGCTCCGTGGCATGGTGGTGGGTGGGGTGAACCAGGCAGGCCTCGGATGGAGATACATCGTTCCAGAGTTTCCAATCACACTCTCAGAGCGTTCCGGAACGCTTTGGATTGGCTTCGCGGCATCTGATACATCCTCCAGACCCGCCAACCCTCACACATTATACATCTATCAGCTCTATCCAAGATTTGCATTTACCCTGTCTTCGTCTTAGGTGGTGGGCGGGGCAAGGCAGCTGCGTCGGGCGAGAGCGCATCGCATGTCCCTGTCCTCACATCGGGCAGTCCCGCCCACCCTCAGGATCATTCATCGGGGGTTGCCGGAGGAGGTCCTGGGCCAAGGTGTCCTCAGCTTCTCGAGCCACTTTGGAGCCCCTGGGGCACTGAGCCTCGTGAGGGTTGCCCTGGTGGCCATGTGGGCCTGCCGGGAGATCCTGGGGACACCTTGGGCCAGGGACACTTCTGGCAACACCCGCACTGACCGCGATGTGACCCCTCTCATCTGGGACGATGCCCTAAATCGGGTCTCCGAATTCTTTGTGGAGACGCTCTTGTTTTATCGATATAGGTTTAGCATAATGTTCTTTCCCGTGAAGCCCAACATTCCAGCTCACGGGAGGCCAGGATTGTTCGTACGTGTTTCAGGGAAGGATGTACTGTCGTTGTCACATTCTGGCTCAAGGCCAAAATGCATCTGCTCATCCTGCTGCTGCCACAGTTGGTAGCGGAGCAGTGTTCGGCGCGGCATGCATGGGCGCCCCCAGGCACCGCTGATCAGCGGTGGTGTCGGGGGCAGCTCGGGCGGCTGCGCGGGCGCTGCTCTCACCGGACTGGACAGAGCGCGGATCCACGGCAGGCATTGATGCCAGGGCCAAATGACACTGGCCCAGGAGACGAGAAGAACGAGACGTACGCCGTCATAGGCGGAGGACGCTTAGCCCAGTCAGAGGGGACTGGGGAGGGGACGGCGTCACCGCCACCCGTCGGAGGCGCAGCGAGCTCGAGCCCACAGGTCACAGAGCAGCTGAAGCAGCTGATCCAGCAGGCCGTGAAGGACGCAGTGAGGAACCTCGGCCCGGGGTTCAGCCAGAGCGCCGCCGGCGCAGGCGACGACTACGGCGGCACCAAGAGCGGCCGGCAGGAGAGCTCGAGGGGTCAGGATCCCTGGAGCGACGGCCGCGATCCATGGAAGAATGGACAGCCGGAGCCTGACGAGAGCAAGTGGGGCCCCGGGGGCCGACAGCAGCAGGACACCAAGCGGGACGACGTCAGGGACTCCGACTGGAAGGACGACGACAAGGGCGGCTGGAGGAACCACAACTGGAACGAGGGCGGCTGGTCAAAAGGTGACTACTCAGACCCACCTACATGGCCAGGATGGGGCCACTACCGCCTGTGGAAAAAGGCGATCCAGCGGTGGAACCGCAACACGGACGTGCAGCTGTGGAGGCGGTCGGAGCGCTTCCTGAAGCTGTTTGACTGGACGATGCAGGCGAAGTTCGAGGACATCAGCGAGAACGTGCTGTGCGGGCCACGCTGGCTGGACACTCTCCTCGAGAGGATGGACCTCGTGAGCGGCCAGCGAGAGGGCGACGACTTGCGCCGAGCGGGTCGCAGAGCACTGTTCGAGTGCACGAAGGGTCAGAAGGAGAGTCTCACGCAGTTCGTAGCGAGACGCGATCAGCAGATGACTGACGCCGAGAGCCACGACATATGGATGTCGGATAAGATGAAGGGCCTCATGCTCGAGGAGGGTGCGGGTCTGAGCGCGCAAGGTCAACAGTACCTGCGCGCCCTCACCAAGGGCAGCCTAGACAACAGGGACGTGGCCTGGGCTCTCAGGCAGCTCGACTACGGCAGCGGCGAGAAGCTGCTGCCAGGCAGCAGTGCCTCGCACCCAGTCCTGGCCGCAGAAGACGGCGAGGACGGACGAGGCCACAGCTCTCTCCCTCTTCCTCACTCGTCCTCCCAGGCTTACCAGGTCTCGAGCTCCGGGACCGCTCGACAGGACGAAGAATCGTACTGCGACGAGTCGGGAGAGGATCCAGACGAAGACGAGGAGCTATCCGAGACAGACCTCATGGCCATTTTGGCGGAGATTGAGGATCTGGATCTCGACGAGGACGATGCCACCGAGGCCTTCGTGCAGATGACGGGCAAGGTGCAGCGCAGGTCCTGGAAGCAGAACAAGGACCTGAAGCGCGCGGCGAAGCAGGGCCGCGAGTTCTACGGTGCACGACCTCGCCGGGGCGACGACGATGGACGCCGCGGTGGGGGCGGCCGAGGCGGCGCAGGCGGCCGAGGCCGCGCGCGCGGGCGAGGCCGAGGAGACAGGCCGAAGGATGCCGGCGCCACGAGTCAGAGAATCCTCAGGCTCATGAAGGTCACCCGCTGCAAGAACTGCAACGAGAAGGGCCACTGGTCACGGGAGTGTCCCCAGCCGCGGAAGGAGGGCGGCGGCGAGGGTCCTGATCGGTCAAAGCGAGGCCTGGCCGGGTACACGTTCGACGGCTGCAGCTACCCGATCATGAACAACGACGAGCTCGAGAAGCTGAAGGACATCCGGAAGGAGGCGCGGGCCATCGAGGTCTACCTCAACGCCTCCGTGACGCAGGGCCTCGTGGACCCAGGGGCCGGCAGCGACATAGCGGGACTGCCATCGCTGAGCCGAGAGGCCGAGGCGCTGGCTCGTCACGGTCTTCGCTACGTAGGAGTACCAGGAGAGTTGAAGGCGCCCAAGAAGGCGCATGGCATCGGAGGCGAGGCAAAGGTGATCTGTACCATCCTTTATCCGATGTGCCTCGGCGGAGTGATGGGAGTCGTGGAGACCGCGGTGCTGAACGAAGATGTTCCGCATATACTGAGCGTCAATCTGCTGGATTTCCTAGGCTGTGTGCTCGACCTTCCTCGTAATCTTCTGATTTCGCAGTTTTTAGCTCAGGGCATTCCTGTCGCCAAGCTGGGCTCCGGTCACCGCGTGGCCGATATCGTGCGGGAGACTAAGGGGAGCCACACTACCCCAGACAGTGCGCTTCGGAAGTATCCTTTTCTGACAGCGTCTTCTTTTGTACTGGCCACTGGGCAACCGTCACCTGTGATGAGCGCCAGCGGAGAGATGAGCGCTTACAGGGTTGTCCTCTACCTCCTTCCCCTCAGCTTCAATCGGATCGAGCACAGTACCGTGCGCCAGGGCCGAGCCCGGGGACAACGCTTATCGATCGAGCTCGAGTTTAGCGACCAGCACCAGCCGCGAGCTCAGTGGAGCGGCCTAGCGACGGTCCGGGCCTCGGGATCCCGCGGAGAAGCTAAGGATGAGGAGTACCACCAGAACCAGGCCAGTGAGACGACCAGAGCCCTCGACCTCGGATCAGCGTGTAGGGCTATTTACGACCTCGGGGCTCTCGGTCTCTCGGCGATAACCATGTGGGTTCAGATTGTCCCGGTGATTTCCGTGGCCAGTTTGGGCTCAAACTCGTTTAGGCGATGCCAAGCTTCCAATCTCGATCGCCTTCGGAGTCACATCCTGGGCGATTCGCTCCATGTTCATGTTTCGTGTAGCGATGGTGCTGGCTCTCGGCATGCACCCCGCCGTCGGAGGCAAGAAGAAGGAGCCTGTTGCCAAGCAGCTTACCGAGGAGTTGCTGGCGCGGCGCCACGCCGAGAGAGAGGAGGACTCCGAGGTGTCCTCGGAGGTGTTCGAGTCCTCAGCCGGAGCAGCCGGCTCGGCGGCACACAGCGAGGCGACGGCGGCGGCGGGCAGCGACGTGCCCATGCCCCAGCAGCCACGCGGAGTCAGCAGTTCCTCGGGCGACCAGCAGCACCAGGCGCTCGCGGCGTTACAAGGGCTGCCGACACGAGCCTCGGACCCGCCCAGGCCGCGGCGAGCCCCCTGGTGGTGAAGGCACCTCCTCCACACCTTCAGCAGCACCAACCCGCATCGAGACCGCAGCCAGCGCTGTGGGGGGCGGCAGCAGCGGCGTCTCAGTGGCCCCCAGCTCCACCGATCGAGGGGACCATCCAGCCGACGATGCCCCAGGCGCTGTATGCCCTAGCCCAGGCGGGTGTCGAGCACCGCGGCCAGCCACCTCTGCCATCAGGACCGCCCCCAGCGGCCGCAGCAGCGGAGGGGGCGGCGGCCGCCACGGCAGCTGGAGGGGGAGCGACGGCGCCGACACCAGGGGTGCTATTCGGGCCAGCTGCGGGGAAGCCACCCCCCAAGGCAGCACCCCACTGCAGTCATCCAGCCTCGGCGATCAAGTATTACGGGAACCAGCGCGGCTTGGGATCGAGGTGCACTCTCTGCGGAGCGCGCATTGCATGGATTCCAGGAGGCCGCGCAAGTCAAGGAGGTGCACCGGCAGTGCCAACGGCGGCCGAGGCCGCGCGGGCAGCGGCGTCATCCGCTCAGAGGGCGGTGGACCTCCTGACCAGCGACCCGCAGTTCAAGGCGGGGGGCGCAGCGCTGACGACGGTGAATCAGCTGTACGGTTTGCTCCAGGGTCTCCAGTGGCAGCTCCAGGCGATTCCAGAAGGAGTTCGTGCGCTGGGCCAGGTACAGTCGGTGGTGGACCAGATGATCCAGGTCGCGACGCAGACCCAGCAGTTCCCCACGCAGATGGAGGAAGGGCTCCAGCAGATCTTCCAGGGCATCACCGCCATCAAGACGCAGCTGCTCACCGGGATGGCGGACTTCGCGATAGCCATCGACACGCTCCAGGAGTCGGTCAACGCCATCGCGGGCACGCTCTCCGGGATGGAGACAGCGATCGGCCAGATCGGATTCATGCTCGTGAACGTGGGCACGGCAGTGGCGGCCATAGCGCGCGTGGCCAACGGGGGGCAGCAGGTCGAGGACCAGTGGCACGCTCCTCAGCAGGCAGCTGCAGCAGCGGTGGCAGCAGCTCCCTTTCACCAGGCCCCGACAGCGGCCATCGGCGCGGCCGGCTCGGCGGCGGCATCCTCGTCCGGGGCAGCCAGCCCTCCTCCGCCGTCCTACCCGCCACCGATCGACGACCAGGCGACAGTGGCAGACGGGGACCCCTGGACGGTTACCGACCCGTACGGGACGAGGACCACTACAGCACCGACCATGTCGGGAGCAACGACTGCGACTACGACGCGTCCTCCGTTGCCGACGATCCCAGAGACGAGCCTCGACTCATGGGAGGTGCTCGGGAGCGATCCCGGGCCAATGATCTAGCGGGCTCATGCGTGATTCCGGCTGCTGCCACTCAGTGTGGCCGAGCTGCCTCTGGCGGCTGCAGTTGTGCAGCGCAAAAAGCATCATCATTATCTCCAGCATCCACCCAAGTCAGAGATGGTCGCTCGATTCCGACGTTTCCTGTGTTTGCCTCGGTCGTTGGACCTCAGTCGCCAGTGGAGGGACACAGCTCGAAAAGCGATTTCGAAGGAATCGAGTGGCAGGAAGGGGACAACTTTAACGACGACCACGAGGTCACGCTGCCCAAGCAAGTTCGGCGAGCTCTAGAACTCAGGGCTAGGCCGGACGGGTCCCAGGAGGGCCCAACTACGGAGCTGTTTGTCTCAAGGAACCGAGGAATCAGCTTTATGGAAGTGTTCTCGCCTCCTAGGATCGCGCCCAGAGTGCAGCGCCGTGGGGGGACTCTGGGGGCCAAGCCTAGTTGGGATCTGAGGACCGGGTGGGATTCTAGGAGAGCGAACGACCAGTTAGATCTCTGGGCGGCCATAGAGAAGGAGAAGCCAGACATGATCTGGCTGTGCCCGCCCTGCAAGGTTTTCTCGGCTATTAGTCGCATCAGCAGAGCCGTCCGAGACCCGTTTAAATGGAAGCAAGCCGTAACTGACGGGGTCAATGATTTAATCCTTTGCATGCGCATAGCCCTGTACCAATTGGAGCGAGGGCGGTACTTCGCGTTTGAACACCCTCTGTTTGCGAGTTCTTGGGCGACTAAGGTAGTACAGTTGGTCGCTCAGCTTCCAGGCGTTCGCCGGGTTCGGATCGATATGTGCATGTTCGGACTCCGAGTCACTAAGGATGGCCTCAACAAGAAGCCTACCGGATTGCTCACCAATCACCCTAGGCTCTCAGAGATCATGGACGGTAGGCTGTGTTCCGGAGACCACCAGCATGTGCTCCTGGAGGGGAGTAGCAGGACTTCCCGGGCCCAGGAGTATCCGCCCGCGTTTGCTGAAGCCGTGGCTCGTGCCGTGACCGAGCAGTGGAGCGGCGTCAGCAGGTCAAGGTCACCCACGTGGGCCGAGCTTAGCGAGAGCCACTTTCCAGAGGACGCGGAGCCCTCCCTCGAAGATCTGGAAGGTCCCGGGGAAGCAAGCGGAAGCGAGGCGGAAGAACACGAGACGCGGGGCCCAGGAGCCTCCGGACCAAAGGAACCCCCTCCCGAGCCGACAGAAGAAGAAAAGCGTTTGCTGTTCCGTTTACACGTGAATATGGGTCACCCATGCAACCGAAAGTTCGTGCGAGTCCTCAGGGCCGGAGGCGTGAAGATACACCTGCTTCGCTGGATCAGAGACGTGTTTAAGTGCTCGTGCCGAGCGAGCTCGCACCAGCAGCCACCGCAGGGTGGCACTTCCCAGGACGTTCAGGTTCAACCACATAGTGGGTGTCGATCTTTTCTTTATTCCCTTCCAGGAGAGGACCCTGGCGTTTTTGAACGTCGTGGACCACGGATCCAACCTGCAGGTCTGTGTGCGGGTGGAGGAGCCCACAGCGGCTCAGGTTTGGGGGGCTTTCGTGAGAGCGTGGATCCGTCCTTTCGGGGCTCCTCATTTTGTTTTGTCGGACGGGGGCTCTGAGTTCGAGGGTCGGTTTGCCCGAGGACTCGAGCAGCGCGGAGTTCTCCACCACGTGTGCGACGCGAACTCCCCGTGGCAGAACGGACGCGTCGAGAGACACGGAGGCTGGGGCAAAGACAGGATCAAGGGAGAGGTGGAGGCCGGTTCTGCCATTCCCGGGGACGTAGGGGAGCTCGAGGAGGTTGTCTACGAGCTGTGTGCCCATAAAAACCGTTTCTGGCACCGGGGCGGGTTTTCTCCGGTCCAGCTCGTTTTTGGCGAGAACCCCCGGATGCCACACGAAATACTGTCGGATGATCACATGGGCCTTCCAGGCTGGCAGGACTCCATACGACCGGCCTCGGAGCTCGACTCCGCGGGCGCAGAGTTTGCCCGGTCGCAGCGTGTTAGGGAGTGAGCGCGTCGCCTGGCTCTAGAGATCACCGCCCGGGACAAGGTTGCCAAGGCCACCAAGGCGAGGGGACCCAGCCAGGACCAAGCGATGTTCCGTCCAGGCCAGTGGGTTTTCGTCTGGCGACGCCTGACCAAAGCGGGTCCGAGGGCCGACACCCTGGGTCGCAGGCGGGACGCGTGGACGGGTCCCGGGGTCGTGGTCCTGTGCGAGCGTGGCACCGTCTGGGTCGCGGCGCGGGCGCGTCTCTGGAAATGCTCTCCAGAACAGGTTCGTCTGGCCAGTGCCGAGGAGGAATGCGGCATCCAGGTTGCCCAGGATCCCCGGTGGTCCGAGCTTCTCTCCCAGGCCCAGGCCAGGAGAGCGACGGCGGTGGACGTCCAGCGAGAAGGTCCCCCCCCCGACGAAGCGTGGGACCAGCCGCTGTCTCCAGAGGTGGACTCGGCGCCTCAGGTGCCCCCGGGACCCGAGCCAGAACCGCGGCCGGATGCGCCTCGAGAAGTTCCGAGTGCGAGACCTCCAGGGCCTGCTCTGGTTCACCGCGGGTTCGATCCGATCGGGCCCAGGCCTCCGAGGGGAGTCGGGTCCCGGCCGTCATCGGCCGGGGGCTCTGCGGTCGCCCGGGCCGGATCCGAGCGAACTCGACTCCCGTCCATCTCCGAGGGGGACGGCCAGGGAGAGGGCGGGCCACCCACGAGGCAAGACACTCCAGAGGACGAGGACACCCTCGACCCGGCTCCCCCTATCTCTTCCTCTCCTCCTCCTCCTCCTCTCCTTCCTTCTAACCCTGTGCCCGCTCCCGCCGTCAACGAGGATGCCTCTGGTGGAGCCGGCAGGCCAGGGAGATCTAGACTGCCTCAGCCCAGCGACGTGCCAGCTTGTATTCGCCAGCGTCAGGCTGAGACTCGAGCGGCGAGCTGTCCTCCCGAGGTCGTCGAAGTCAAGCGTGCCAGGATAGAGCCACCTCCAGGACTGGGTCTTTCCAGCAGCTCTCCCCAAGTGAGCGAAGGGCCGAGTGCCAGTGCTGCTGCTGCCGACGTCGAGGAAAGAGGCGAGGACGGGGGGCCAGGCTTTGTGGGGCGTAGGGTTCAGGAAATCGAGTCGAGGGTCCGACCGGAAGGCTGGGTGTCATTCGCGGTCGAAACCATGGAGGCGGGCGTTCTCTTGGTTGAGGAGAAGCGCGGAGCTGATCTTGAGGTCCTGGCGGCCAGCCGCGGAGGAGAGGTTAGCCTCAACCGACTGACGCCTGCCGAGCGCAGCAAGTTTGAAGTGTCAGACGACACCGAGTGGCAAAATATGGCCAACTCGGGTGCTGTGGAGATCATAGCGCCTAGGGGGGCGGGGGTGATTAGGCGAGAGCGACCGGACCGCATCATCACGAGTCGGATGGTTCGACGGTGGAAACCTGTAGAGGGCACGTTTTCTGAACCAACCGCCAAGTCTCGGTGGTGCGTCCACGGACACAAGGATCCGGATACCGGGACGCTGTTCGTCTACTCTCCCACCCCCCAGACTTCTTCCATACTTATGTTCATCCAGGTGATGATGAATCTAGGCCACCTAGGGGATGATGCGGACGTGAAGAATGCCTTCTGCCAATCGGATCCTATGAGCCGTGCTCAGGGAGAGATCTACGTGGAACCATGCGAGGGCATCAAGGTTGAAAAGGGGTCTCTCATCAGATTGCTGGTGAACGTCTACGGGTTGGACGATGCCCCCCTGGCCTGGCGCAAAACGATAGTAGGGTATCTTAGGACAGTCATTCACGCGCAGTCTCCTAGAGCCCTGCTGGTGGATCAGGTACGCATCAGACGGGACCATTCTCAACATGATCCTACTTGAAGTCGACGACTTCTTTATCGCCAGCAATTCAGAGGCGTCCCGAGCCTGGATCCGGGAGACTTTGGTCTCTCGGTTCAAGTTTGGGAAGTACAGGGACTGTCGCCGCGGTCCTGTCGAGTACGCTGGCCGCAGCGTGAGTTTCGGGCCCCAGAAGACGACGATCGACCAGGAAAAGTATATACTGGAGGAGGTGAGGACGATTAGCCTCGAACGGGGTCGACTGGGTCAAAAGTCCTCTCCCCTTACCCAACCCGAGTTCAAAGCCCTCCGTTCCCTGATTTATAAGTTGAACTGGGTCGGTCGTGAATCTCGTCCCGAGGCTGCCGGCACCGCGAGCATCCTTGCTAGTAGGCTGAAGGACGCCACCACGGGGGACGTTGCCATTGCGAATAAGATGGTGAGGCATCTCCGTGCTACGGCCTCGAGAGGCCTCATCATTTGGCGTTTGGACCCGGAACGGATGGCGTTCGTTTCTTTTTCTGATGCGGGGGGTGTAGGAGCCAACGAAGGACTTCTGGACCACCAGGGGCTCCCCGCCGACCCAACTCAGGGGGCTTGGATGGTCTTAGCGACCGATAAGAGCGTGATAGATAACTGTGCTGTTCGCGCGTCCACCCTGGGATGGCGAAGTTCTAAGCTCAGAAGAAAAGTCACGTCTACTCTGGCCGGCGAGACTCAGGCTCTCTCGGCGGCAGTGGCGGAAGTAGAGTTTCTCCAGGTCTTGTATAGAGACGTGGTTTTCGGAGATGTGGATGTGTCAGACATGTCCCGGTGTTCAGGTCCGTTTACGACGGTACTCCGTAGGGACTGCCGACTAGGCGGGCGGGAAGATCAGGTTCACGTGGTGGATGCGAAGAGTATCTACGATACGATGCTGAAGGAAGGGAATGCTAGTGCCCGCGACCGTCGCACGGCGCTTGACTTAGCCGCCGTGTGCCAGGCCCTGGAGGGGGCTCGAGGTTTTATTCGGTGGATCCCGCACGGCCGCATGCCTGTGGACTGTCTCACGAAGGACGACATCAGCAAGGGCAATGCAGCATTGTCCAATTTACTTGCGACAGGCAAGCTAGTTTTGATAGACGAGGCTGGGGAGATATCCCGCAGGAGGAACCAATCAGGGAGTAAGGACCGATCTCAGGCAGCATCTCGGAGGATGTTGGATCAAGACTCCAGGCTCATATCGTGGGCCGATTTCCAGTCCAGCCCAGCGGTGTCGGAGTCAAGAGACCCGGGCTCTCTCTCTTCTCTCCTCCCTCACCGCTCTCTCCCTGATCACTGATTTGCATGTACAGTTGCTGTATCCTGTTTTGGGGTGTTAAACCTAGGAGAAAGTCTCATCCATGTGGAGACGCTCCTGTTTTATCGATATAGGTTTAGCATAATGTTCTTTCCCGTGAAGCCCAACATTCCAGCTCACGGGAGGCCAGGATTGTTCGTACGTGTTTCAGGGAAGGATGTACTGTCGTTGTCACATTCTGGCTCAAGGCCAAAATGCATCTGCTCATTCTGCTGCTGCCACATCTTGACGCTTCGTGCATCCCCACAAGCCCATCCAGAAGCGATGCCCAGGCGAGCCGTTGGCAAGAGGAAATTAGAAAAGCAACCAGTGATGCAAGCATGTAATTAATGGAGGCCCGTTGGGGTCATCTTGGGGCTCTATAGGGGCCCTGTTGGGAGTCTTGGAGGCCCTCTTGGGGGACTCTTGCGGGCACTCTTGTGGCCATCTTGGGCTGACAATCGCCAAAGAAGGGGAGGGCGGCACTACTTACGGCAGCCCCGTTGGATGCCCAACAATCATCTCGTGGAGCCGTCTCGGTGTGCTCATGGGCGCTCTTGGGGCCGTCTTGGAGCCTTCCTGGGCCCGTCTTGGGGCTCTCTTGGGCGATGTTGCACCCATCTTGAGGCCTCAAACGCTGATCGGACACAAAACGGCGCGAATGCACACACCGCTGAATTGCCATATGGTTTTTGGAGCATGACTTTGGTCTCTCGGGGGCCTCCTGTGGAGGCTCCGTGACCGCTTGGAGCCGTCTCGGGGCGGTCTGGGAGGCCTGTTGGAGGCCTGTTGGAGGGAGGCTACGACACACTCCAAGCCACCTGCGCGCAGAGGGCTGGTGTGATGGCTGGCCTCGCGCATGGCCCGCTCATAAAAAGATGAGACTTAGGATGGCCCTGCTGAGGGTCAAGCCTGCGAATAGCCACCCGCAGCCGATCACACGGGTGATAGTTCATGAGATGCGCGTTGGCACACTCTTCGGCAAACTTGTCGGCCTCAATGTTGCCACAATGTCAATGTGGTTCGTAGCCTCGCCGCTCAGCCGCATACTTCGACATGCGCCAAGGCATCCTCTGTTCATCAACATCCTGCATCCCGATATCTTCCATTGGAGCCCAAATCAGACGGCAAACCTCAGCTTAACACCTGTTCGGATGAGTGGTGCCCTCAGTTCCCGCGTCCCATCCGTCGAACACCACCTTGCAGTCGTCGCCCCATCTCCTTTTCGTCCTCCTCCTTCTCCTACTCCTCCTCTTCATTCCCTTCGTCGTAACCGCCCTCGTCCTCCCCCACAGCCATTTTGGCCAAGACCGCCGAGCTTGGAGGGGCGTTTTGATCCGGCCCGCGCCCCCCCGGGGGGCCCAGTCTTGCCAGTGGAGGCATGGCGGAGCAGTTGGCCCGCATCTTCGGGACAGAGGAGGACCGCGTGAACTGCCCGTTCTACTTCAAGATTGGCGCCTGCCGAAATGGAGACCAGTGCAATCGCCTTCACAACAGGCCAGGGTCCATGTCGATCTGATCGGTCCGATTCGATGTCGACATCGGCGGGCCCGATCCGATTCGATCTGATGTTGCGACGGTCCGATGCGGCCCGGTGCTTGCATGGCGCTGTTGTGCATCCTGTCGCGGCCGATCCGATCCGATTTCCAATCCGTGCCGATACGGTCCGCTCTGGCTCACATTCCGATTCGGTCGAATTTTCCGAACCGATATTGACCGACTCTGCAGGCCAACCATGAGCCAGACGCTCCTGCTGTCCCACATGTACCCCAACACGCCAGAGTCGCTCGCCCTCGCTAACGACGAGCCCTGGGACGACGACATGTACGACCGCGCTCAGCAGCACCTGGAGGCGCTCGAATAATACGACTGCCTCTCATAACAGTATTTGTTCGAAACAGACAGAGCACGACAACGAACGATATTGTTCAGATGGGTATACATAAGAAGACACATGAAACACGAACCATACTACCAATACTTACAATCAATAATGCGAGTAGCAATCCTAGCGCTGAATATAAGTACAAGCAAGGCATACTTTTCATAAGCAGAAACAGAGGCATAAGCATCACAAGCAGGGCAACATTGAAGCCGAAAGAACAGCATCAACAGAAACTGTCGGAGCTCCGCGCTGAAATCTTGGATCGGCGCCATGGCGCTCCACGCGCCCGGGAAGCGGGGTACACAGCCGATCCAAGAAGCCCGCACAGACCTCCGACAGCCCCTGCAGGCGTTTTACATCGAGGTGTTCCTGGAGCTTGCCAACTACGGTGAAATCGAAGATCTGGTCGTGGTCGATAACCTCTGCGATCACATGATCGGAAACGTGTACGTGAAGTACTACCACGAGGAGGACGCCGAGCGAGCTCTCATGAAGTTGACTGGGCGCTTTTACAGCGGAAAGCTCATGCAGGCCGAGTACACCACAGTGTCAGACTTCCGCGAAGCGCGCTGTCGCGCGTTCCACGAGACCCGCTGCAACCGAGGGGCCTACTGCAATTTCATGCACATCAAGCACATCCCTCGTGCCATCAAGCGCCGCGTCGTGCGCGAGATGTACGACGACCACCCAGAGTACTTGGGGCAGACCCGGGGAAGCAAGAAGGACAAGGACAAGGACAAGGACAGGGACCGGGACCGCAAGAAGGACAAGGACAAGGACCGCGAGCGCAGCCGCAGCCGGCGTCGCGACAAGGAGAAGAAGGATCGCGGCGACGGCGGTGGTGACAAGGACGGAGCTCCTCCTGCTCGCCAGACGTCCGAGGAGCGCCGCGCCATGATCGCGCAGTGGAACCAGGACCGTGAAGGGGGCGGCGGCGGAGGCGTGATTGGTTGATCGCCGGCATCCGGTGCGGGCGTGGCGCGGCCGCGGGCAGCGGCGCGAGCGCCAGCCTCGCCTCCTTCGTCCGTGTTATCTTCCTCCTCCTCCTCCTCCTCTTTCGGCTCCTTCCGCTCCTTCCTCTGGTCCGCGCCCCCTGCAACGCCTTCCTCCACTGGTCGTGGGCTGCCGAAGGTGTCCCTGGTCCTTGGTGTCCCCAGGACTTCCGGGGAGGCGCCGGGGCCTCCAGGGCACCGCCCACGAGGCCCAGAGGGCCCCATGGGGGCGCCAGGATGGAGCGAAGAGCCGGGGGCACCTCGGGCCAAGGACACCTCTGGGCCTCCCCCCCCTCTGTCCTGAAGTCGCACAGAGTGGGGCTGTGCCCTTCGCCAGATCGGGTGCGGTCCAGAGGGGGGTGATGACTAGGGGTGTGTGGATACCGTGGCGGGGGCCCTGATGTCTCCCCAGATTGCAGGGCGCGTCTTCTTAGCTCAATATGTCCCTGGCCCCCTCCCCCTGGGCCGCGCACATGCCGCTGGCCATGATTTGCGCCCCCCCCTTCTTGGACGCCCCCCTCTTGGCCGCCCCCGACCAGAGTCGCTGACCATTCCCGCCGCCCGCCTCCGGGATGCAGCTTCTTCGCTGCGCTCTGCGGGTGTCGTGCGCCCTGCTGTGGCAGCCCTGTGAGGGCAGGCGTGGGGGCAGGGGCCCCGTTCGCCAGAGGCTGGAGTTCGAGGAGAGCCTTGACACGGCGGCTCTGGATCTCTTTGGCGGTCCTCCGAAGGTCCGAGTGGCGAATCGACGAACCACCTCGGAGGGGGATTCTATCTTTCAGCAGCGGGGGCGCAGGGGGGGGGAGGGCGTGGTCTTCGTTTCATCACGCGCCACGGGCAGTAGTGGCGGACGGGCACGGAGTTTCGGGCTGTGGGTGGTCAGATGCCTTACTGGTGGTCAACTCATCACCTTCTCACCCCCTGCATTGGCAAAGGCAGCATGTGCACATAAGATTTTTGGGAGAGGGTGGTGAGGTAGACGCCAGAGCGCATGACTGGGACTGGAGAGGTTATCTAGGAACAACCAACAGCTCAAACATACACTTACGGAGATCCGCGTGGACTGCTTTGGTCGTCGCTGACCCCCCTCCACTGGCGGGCGGAGCGCGACAGGGGCGGCGCCAGGGATGCCATATTTAGGATAGATGGCGTCTCCTGTCCTGGTCTATCCTTGTTCTCTCCTACTGTCGGGAAATGAAACGTGCAGTCTTCTTCTGTCCAACATTGTGCTCTCTTGACTCGTGTGCTGAGCATTCGAGACATATGTCTGCTTCTGTCTTGCCCTGCCATCTCTTGCCTCATCCAGTGCCGCCTTAATATGTCATGCCATGTCTTGCTTTTTGCCTGAGCTGGGTTCCTATCATGCCTCGTCATTGTTTGTTTACGGTGGTTTTCAGAACCTGTTCTGTGCTGTGGTGTCCACTTCCCCCCTGCCAATTCTCGCCCCGCCAAGGTCGCCCTCGGCGCTGGCTTCCAAGGCGCCTTGTTGCAGACAGCAATATTCGACCCAATCGGCGGACACCGTATCCACCCACCTGTGTATTCCGATTGTTTGTGATGCCTGTTTTGGACAGTGGTCGTCGTTGTCGTCGTCCTCCTGTTTCTCCTCGCTCCCTGTCTGCCCCTCCCCTCCTATCCCGAGGCCTCCCATCCACCCCTCCCTCCCTCCCTCCCTCCCTCCCTCCCCAAATTCCTCCCTGATCCCTCCGTCCTTCCGATCCCTCCTTCTTTCATCCCCCCCAATTTCACCCTCCCCTTCTCTCCGGCTTGGGCGCGGCCACGCTGTTTCTCCAGGCTGCGTTGAGGTGCAACGAGGCAGATCGTAATTCGGTGTGCGGGCATCCTGCGAGCGTGGGGCATATGTGCGACGATGCATTGGCGCCCCTTCTGCCCGCGGCGTTCGTCTCCTACGCGATCGAGCCAGGCCTTTGGCTTCCGGCTGCGAGCCTTGCCGCCCTGTCTCGGAGGGGTGGAGGGGTGGCCGGCGGAAGACAGCGTTTGCTGGGAGGTCTGTGCCTCTGAGGCTGAGAGGCACAACCTCTGAGGCTCAGAGGCTCTGAGGCTCAGAGGTCTGTGCCTCTGAGAGTCTGAGCGGCGCATGGAACGGGCGAGGGCCACCTGTCCGGTAACGTCCTCGGGGGCGGAAGTCTTCGGCTGACCGAACTCTGCGCAGGTGAGGCGGGGCCATCGCGGCTTCCTGCAGCGCGGATCCCGGGGGCATGTTAGTGGGTGCGGCCATCGCTCTTCCCTTTGCTGACCCGCGCAGGATTCTCCCCAAAGGCAAAAGATGTCATGTTTGTTGGCCTTTGCATTGAAAAACGGCCCGATGTACCTTTCTGCGTGCCGCGCGTTGTTGGCCCGCTCGCGGCGGCTAAGACCCCGCAGCCCAGTTGGCCAGCGGGGTCAGCGATGCCCTCGGCATGAGGGCGCGCAGAAACGGGCCTCGTGAGGGCCTGGCGAGGTGGAGGCGAAAATGTACCCCCTCTGCGCTGAAGAGTGCCTCGGCACTCCCCCGAAACAGCGGGGCCACTTGTGATCGTTTTCTTTTTCGTTGTTTTGCCGATCGACGCTGGCCCTCGCACCTCCTTCCCCCCTCCCCCCATGGAGTAATTAGATCTTGGCTGTTTTTGGCGCATGTTTCACGCAGGTGGAGTCTCCCCCATGGGACGCACTGCTGCAAACAGTCCCATCAATCAGAGGTCCGGAACCAGACCCCCCCTCCTCCCACCCCCCCTTCCGCCCGATGTCGAAACGCCGAAGAAGAAAACGCTCACTTTGCTGACCTCTGACATCCTCTGCGCTGGTGTGCGTACTGGTGCGGTGGCGGAGAGTGCGCTGACGTCGGCGTGATGCGAGGCTCCATCATCGTCTGGTACCCGTGCTCAACCCGGGCCGTGTGCCTCCAGAGCTTTTCGTGAGACCTTTTCCTTGCGATTGTCTCTGGAGCTTTTCGAGAGACCTCTTCAAGATGCGGTTCTCCTCCTCCTGAACGGTCTCGAAGGGCTTGAGATTTGAACCAGATTTCTCCTCCTCTCAGGAGGGAAAAATAGAAATAGACAAAGAATCGTCGACCCCAGGAAATGTGGGAAACTATGGGAAGTGGGGGGACAGGGAACATAAAGAAAATGTGGAAACACGTTCGACACCCTGGGATTTGCGTCTGTTTGTTTGTGTGTCCCTGGGACTCTTTCTCGTCCTCGTCCTCCTGGCGGGCGGGGCCACCGGCTGCTTTGGGACCTCTGTCTTCAGCTGCCCCTGGCCCTCGTTGGCTGGAACAGAACCGCGCAGTCTCTCTGGCCTTCAAGTTTTCGAGTAGGGGATCGGCTGCAGAATCAATGTGCCCCAAAATTAACTTCCCGTCGAATCTTCGAAACATAGGCACACGTGGGGGTAGATCTGCGGAGCATTCTGCGCATTCGTTCGTGGGCTCGACGGGCAAGTCACTGCTGGTGTGCATCCATCCTGCAGTCGATCTCCTATTCGAAGTTTGGGTCCAGTCACCGCTTCGATGAACGCCCACGCACCTCTTTCCCCCTCCTCCTCCTGCAATTGCGGTCCGACCTGGTCCGCCGAAGCACCCGCGCCGGGCTGAGGAGCCAATGAGCATGCAAGACGCCTCTGACGCAGGCCAGATACACCGAACAAGAGTCTGGCGCTGGGCCGCGGGCGTAGCAATCCACCCACCGAACCGATGGACGCATCGAGCGTTGAATTGGACCCCTTCTCTTGTATGGTCGGCGGCGAGGCAGAGCTTGCTGCTCCAGTGAGGAGCTGGATGGGGGTGCCGTAAAGCGAATTGGCCAGCGTGCGCGAGGGGAACACGGGGAGGCGAGGCGGCCGCGGAGGGGGCGGGAAGAGGAGGCCGCTCAGGGGTGGACGGGTCTGCACCTGAGCATGCTGGCGTGGCCGCCCGCCAGCGGGGACCATGGCAGCTGCGCCGGGTCGTGGCGCCGGGCGCCGGGTCGTGGCGCAATAACAGGGTCGTCGGCGGCACGGTGGCCAACAAAAGCGGAGGGACGACGACGTACGAGAGTTTTTGCAGAGCTTGCATCAGACCGCCGGCGACGAAACCACACAGAGCAACACCAACCAAGCCACCCGCCCACGGCGATATTTCCACTACGACAGCAACGATGAAAGATGGTTGACGGCCGCATGGTGGGATTTATGTGAACGCAGTTTCCTCACGTACACCAGCTGACTGCGCAAATTTCCCACCAGCAGCAGCAGCAGCAAACAATTATAGCCGGAGTGAAGTATCCCCAAACAGGGTTTTTAGACCCACTGCGGTTTCCAAGGTCGATCGCGTGCTCGTCCAGTGCGGGCTGGCATGGCATGTTAAACATGCCTCCTCCTCCTCCTCCTCCTCCTCCTCCTCCTCCTCCTCCTCCAGCCGCCGCCACGGCCCAGACACCCGCGAGCGGCCTACCCCCAAACACAGTCACCATAGAACGTTGACGTGTGGAACACAGGGCGCTCGACGGGACGGGGCCGCTCAGGGCGGAACAGAAAAATTCCACTCAGCAGTCCGCTACCGTACCCCCGCCGTTTTTGATGTTTATTACCCAATCCTTCTTGTATTGCGTGCTGTGCCACACCCGCTTCACCGCCGAGGAACGAGGCATGAAGATAGTGTACCACAACGTGCAGTGGGCGGACTACACCCGCCTCGAGGAGATTTCGATGCAGACGGCCCACATCGACGTCTACGTGGCTATAGGGACGGGCAGGGCGGCGCGAGACGACGATTACACGAAATGCCAGCTGCCGAACCATCAATGTATCCAATTTGGGTGGGGAAAGGCGGCTGGCGTCAACAACTCGTGTGGACTGGCAGTACTACTGAATAAACGGCTCAGTGGCAGGATCCAGAGAGTAGTATCGCCCCCTACGAAGAGTGGCATCACAGGGCGGATTGGCATGATTACAGTAAGCGTGGGCACAATAGACGTGGCGCTGTTCCCTACATACATACCACCGCGGGGCATGGCCGTCAACACCCACAAGGGCATCACGAGAAATATTCTCAAGTGGATTCAAGGCGAGCTGGACAAGCTGGGGCACAATTGCCTCCCCATCATACTGGGTGACTACAACTGCGCTTTTGGAATACGACGAGATACGACAGGGAGAAAATACATAGAGGCCACCGAGTCCATTGGCATCGAAGAGCCCGCCCTAGAGAACACCACCAGCTCGCAAGTGCGGGAAGTTTTGGATGACAACCACTTGGCGATCGCGGGCACATTTACACGGACGGGGCCCACCTACTACAGAGGCGCCCACACAAGCAAGATAGACCACGTTGCCATACCAGCGACAGCACTGCACAGGGTTCGCCAAATCAATCCATTGTTAGGACTGGCAAAAAGGCTGCAGCTACACGTCTCCACGCATATGACCGACCACGTGCCGATTTATATGAACATGGACGTGCATATCGCCAAGACCCACATCAGCAAGCTCACGCCACCCGCCAACCGCGACCTCATGATGATCGCACTTACACGAGGATACAAACGCTTGGGGTCCGTAACAATAGTTGAGGAGAAGGCCCAGCAGATTCACGAGACGGAGTGGCGGCAAACATGGGATCAAGGCAACGTTCAAAAGTGGTGGGATATACTTTCTAACAACATTCGTGAAGCCATGCAGGAGATTTTTCCCAAGCAGGAGCAGGACCTTATAGGATATGACGAGATGCGACAGCAGCGGATTTAACTGCTAGAGAAGCGATCACAGCTCCGAGCCGATGCGCACCACACTGGCCGCAAAAATTACATAGGCGATGTTTACGCGGAGTTCGATCAGATAGAGGAACAGCTCAAGGCCCTCTCACGGAAGTTGCAGGTGCTTCGACGGCGACAGAAGACAGAGAAAAGTGAGAAGCTGGTGGATCAGATCTAAGAGGCGTGGAAGCACCACCGCCACGCTGAGGTACACCGCCTCAGAGTTGCGCTGGCTAACACGGGGCGTGGACCGAAGAAGCGCAACTTGTTCGCACCGCACAGGGGTGACAGTATCACAGTGGGATCAGGGACTGAGCCGACCGCCACAGCTGGGAGGAATGCAACGCGAGAAGATTGACTGGCAGGAGTGGATCGCAGACCGCGCCTTCATGCCGCACATATATGAATCCTTGCACGCAGATGACCTGCGAGAACAGATCCGCCAGGATCGGGCAGGACAGATACGATACCTACGACGGACCCCTAACGACGAGCAGGGCCTGCATGGGGAGTGCTAGCGGAGGCGCTATGCATGTGCATTGATCGGCGATATCACGTGGGCGAGCATGGACAGAAATACAACCCAGAGCACTTCAGCAGGCGGTGCGACGACTTACTTGCACTGATCCGCCTGGTAGGATCAGCCCCGCTGAGTGCCATTCGCTCGCAGTCGTTTTCCCAGGCCAAGGGCAACAGCAAGCTCGGGATCCAGGGCCAGCGTATCCTTCATTGTGTCGACGCGTTTGGCATGTCGTTTTTCGGACAGCCCCAGAAGAAATCCAGGAGGCCGACCCCGCCCGATTTTGCACACGGAGGGCTTCCAGGGAGAAGACGGGAAGGTTGTATTTTGAGTTTATCTGCAGCGAGTTGGCGATGCAGGCAAGCTAAAGTGAGCCATGCCATTAGCAACTATGATGGCACAAACGCGTTCGCATGCACAGAAAGAAGAGCGCTTGACGAACATCATGCACGCGCAGCACGACGGGAGAACGTGCACTTACTACAGCAAGCAATCAGGCAAGCAACAGTGCATGTAGAAGCCCACGACGGTGCAGCATATGTTTTGCCACACAGTGGCACCACGATGGGCCACTCGCTAGCAGCAGGCGATTTCGATGACATTTACTCACCCACAGTTTCAGAGTGGAATGCAAAACTGGGCGAAGCAGACACCAGCTACACATGGCTAGCCGGTCGCTGCCCAGTAACTAAAGAGCAGGTTGACATAGGAGTTGGTCTTTTCGTGGATGACGTATCACGCGTACATATACATGCATATGCACCCCATGCACGCCACATCATGATGCAGCTGAACCACGCCACGCGCGAGCTCCAGACACACATACAGAAGAACGGCCCCTACTTGAACGCAGATAGACCAACCGCCTCATCTGCGTGCACGGAGCGGGGTCCTTCGAGGCATCCAGGGGCCTAGTTCGTCAAAAACGCGTCCTCGGGGCAGCCTGTCGTGAAGCTCGTGTTCTCGGGCCGATTCTTAGCTTCGACGGGGTGCCCAGGACGGAACTCAAGAACCGCATCAAAGGAGCCCGTGCTGCGTGGAGATCATTCGGAGAGGTATGGAGGCAGCCCCTCCACCACAAGCTGTTTCGCACGCTCTTCTTGTGCTTCGTGCACAGCGCCGCGATCGCGGGCCTCGCAGCCTTCGTACTGCCAGCGGAGTTCACGGATCAGTTAGACTCCGTGCTGGTCCGCATGTTCCGCTACTTGATGCATGGCAAAGCCAAAAACGAGTGCGGGGGCCGAGTCAGGACGATGACAAACAGTGCAGTATTCAGCCATTGGAACATTTGCCGAACCGCGATCGAGCTTAGAGTTCAGCGTCTGAGGTGGTGGCAGCAGATATCCAAGGCCACGCAGAACCACAAACAGGTCCTTGCAGCCATGTTTGGAACGTTGGAAATCGATCGACTTCTCGAGCGCCCGAGACTTACCAGCGGCGGGGAGCTCACAGCGCACAGTACCCCTTGGGCCCATCAGTTCAGAGACGACTTGGAAGGCCTTGCTAAAGCAGATCAGAAGTTTGCGAGTATATGGACTAACAGAAGTAACCTCCTCCAGATCTTTGAAGACCCACAAGCCAGCAAGGAATTCAACGAAATCGGGATAGGTACCCATCGAGACCTCCATGGCCCCGCCCCGATGGCGCCCGACGAGCAGCCCGACCACAGAGCGACGATGGAGAAGCGGACGACGACAGCAGCATTACAGACGAGTACGTGTGCACGCGCGAGATGGGGGAGGAGGGCGAGGGCAGAAGCTGCGGAATGACATTCACGACGGTCAAGGCACTCACGGCGCACATCACGCACGCGCACCACCTGCGCAACCTGCACTCCATGATCATCAGCACGAACGTGTGTCCATGGTGTCGTACAGCATTTGCGAGCAGAGCATCATGTTTGCGACGCGTCATCACCATGTCGAGACCGCACCCGCTGCGTTGCCCCACTCGAGCCACTTCATTTGTATTCGAGCCCGAACAGCGGGATGTGTACACGTGCGGCTACTGCTGCCGCGAGGACACGAGCATTGAGGAACACTTCAGCCACGTCTCTGCTCATTGTTCTGGCCCTAGCGATGTCGTGGAGAGCCGCCGCGGGAGGAAGCAGGCCACGCAGTCAGGCGGCGGAGGCCGCCGCTGCGACCCTGGCGCCGCGCCAGAAGCAGCCGCGTGGAGGGCCGAAGGAGGCCGTTGGCAAAGAGAGTGGCCCAGGCGACCACAACGACGAAGAGATCATGCCGATGCAGAAGCTGACGCTCGACAACGCGCAGATGATCAGGCAGCTGTCAGGCAGCCTCTGGGACTTCTTCCTGATCCCAGGAGAGCACTCAGCAGTGGCCGCCGCGGTGGCAGCGGGCACAACCTACGCGGAGCAGGCCAAGGAGAAGAACAACAAGGACCTGGGGCCCCCGCACCTCCACATCGGCGTCGACTTCTTTTTGGAGATGGGGCTCAACGACAAAGCCGAGGGGGCCAACAAGACGATCCTGACGGAGTTCCGCACGCTGATCGACGTGCTGGGCATGCAGGGCTTTGGGGGCATCGTCTCCTATTTCAAAGTCAAGAAGGCCTACAGCGAGGCGGGACAGCCAGAGAAATGAAAGCTTTACATCATGCTCAACAGCCTCGCCTGCAGCCCGTGGGCAGCAACCGGGGAGGACCAGATCAACGCCATCCGAGAAGGAAATCAGGGGCCGCACGTCAAGATCAGCCGCACCACGCAGATCGGGGACCTCAGGAAAGCCATCGTGGACACACTGCGTGCGGCAGGGGCAGAGCAGATATTCGGAGCACCGCCGCCATCAGGTCTCGAGAGGAAAGTGCAGGCAGCGCTGCGGGCGCGGCAACTGGCGATGGAGGGATAGAGATGGCATGACTGAGAGAGCTCGCCAGGGCAGGCAGCCGCAGGGCGATGGAGCTGCTGCGGCGCATGGCCCGCCCGTGACGCCCCCGCGTGCTTTGAACAGTCGAGGACGTTAAATACATGTCTGGGAGATTTGTAAGCTAGGCGCCAAAGGGTGCCCTGTTTCCTTTTCCTTTCCTACTCTGCCTGTTGCAGAGGCCTGTCGTGAAGGTCCCCAGTGGATCATCGGTGCCAAACCACGGGATCCTGGGCGCGGGGCCAGACAATAGACATGTGAGCAGCGATAGAATGCGCAGCAGCAGTACTAGCGGGTCTGGGGGGAGCGGGCGAGTGGGGAGTGGGGGTGGTAGCGGGAAGACTGCTTCACAGGGACAAGCCCTGAGTCAGGGCGATTGGCCAGCAGACCCTAAGCCCCTGCCGTATCCATAACATTTTTTTTTAAACGGGACGGCCCCGCGCTGCAGCGGGCCGAGAGGCTAAAAAGCCAAAGGTCCCGTAGGCGGCCCGCCGAATCGCCCATTTACCGCGCTAGCAGCAACAGGGTTACATACAATAGAACCCCAGAGAGCTGCCAAGGCTTCCGACTCCGACTCCGACTCCGACTCCTCCTCCTCTTCATCCCGAGCGGCATCTCGGAGCCCAGAGATGCGAGGATGTCTCCAGCGTAACGGGCTGGACCACCTCGCGCGCGGCATTTCGGACCCCAGAGTTGCGACGATGTCTCGGGCGAAACGTGCTGCGAGGAAGTCTCAGGCGAAACGGGCCGGACCACCTCGAGCGCGGCGTCTCAGAGCTCAGAGTTGTGGGGGCCTCCTGGGGCCTCCTGGGACCTCCTGGTGACCTCCTGGGGCTTCCTCCTGGGCCTCCTGTGGCCTCCTGGACCCCACCTGGGGCTTCCTGAAGCTTTTTGGGGCTCCCAGGAGGGGATATCCAACATGTGGCCGTCGGGCCCCCCCCAAATGGGGGGGGGGGGGGCACAAGAGCATGTAAAATTCAACGAATCGACACCGGATGTGTTTTAACTTGACACGTTCTGATAGGGGGCCTCCTGGGGCCTCCTGGGAGCCTCCTGGGAATCTCCTGCGGACCCCTGGGGCCTGTCCTGGGCGTCCTGCGGCCTCCTGAAGCTCTCTGGGGCCTCCTGGGGCTCCCAGGGTCCCAGGGGGAACATGTAACATGTGGTCTTCTGGGCCCCCAGGCTGGACCACCTCTTGCGCGGCATCTGGGAGCTCAGAGTTGCGAGAATGTCTTCTGCGAAACGGGCCGGACCACCTTGCGCACGGCATCTCAGAGCTCAGAGTTGCGAGGATGCCTCAGGCGAGATGGGCCGGACCACCTCGCGCAGGGCATCTCGGAGCCCAGAGTTGCGAGGATGTCTCAGGCGTAACGGGCTGGACCACCTCGCGCGCGGCATTTCGGACCCCAGAGTTGCGACGATGTCTCGGGCGAAACGTGTTGCGAGGAAGTCTCAGGCGAAACGGGCCGGACCACCTCGAGCGCGGCGTCTCAGAGCTCCGAGTTGCGTGGGCCTCCTGGGGCCTCCTGGGGCCTCCTGGTGACCTCCTGGGGCTTCCTCCTGGGCCTCCTGTTGCCTCCTGGACCCCACCTGGGGCTTCCTGAAGCCTCTTGGGGCTCCCAGGGTCCCAGGGGGATATGTAACATGTGGTCTTCTTGGCCCCCAGGCTGGACCACCTCTTGCGCAGCATCTGAGAGCTCAGAGTTGCGAGAATGTCTTCTGCGAAACGGGCCGGACCACCTTGCGCACGGCATCTCAGAGCTCAGAGTTGCGAGGATGTCTCAGGCGAGATGGGCCGGACCACCTCGCCCAGGGCATCTCGGAGCCCAGAGTTGCGAGGATGTCTCAGGCGTAACGGGCTGGACCACCTCGCGCGCGGCATCTCGGACCCCAGAGTTGCGGCGATGTCTCGGGCGAAACGTGCTGCGAGGAAGTCTCAGGCGACACGGGCCGGACCACCTCGAGCGCGGCGTCTCAGAGCTCAGAGTTGCGTGTGCCTCCTGGGGCCTCCTGGGGCCTCCTGGTGACCTCCTGGGGCTTCCTCCTGGGCCTCCTGTGGCCTCCTGGACCCCACCTGGGGCTTCCTGAAGCCTCTTGGAGCTCCCAGGGGGGGATATCTAACATGTGGCCGTTGGGGCCCCATTGGGGGCCACCAGAGTAGGAAAAATCAACGAATCGACACCGGATGTGTATTAACTTGACACGTTCTGATAGGGGGCCTCTCAGAGCTCCGAGTTGCGGGGGCCTCCTGGGGCCTCCTGGGACCTCCTGGTGACCTCCTGGGGCTTCCTCCTGGGCCTCCTGTGGCCTCCTGGACCCCACCTGGGGCTTCCTGAAGCCTCTTGGGGCTCCCAGGGGGGGATATCTAACATGTGGCCGTCGGGGCCCCCCAAAATGGGGGGGGGCCACAAGAGCAGGAAAAATCAACGAATCGACACCGGATGTGTATTAACTTGACACGTTCTGATAGGGGGCCTCCTGGGGCCTCCTGGGAGCCTCCTGGGAATCTCCTGCGGACCCCTGGGGCCTGTCCTGGGCGTCCTGCGGCCTCCTGAAGCTCTCTGGGGCCTCCTGGGGCTCCCAGGGTCCCAGGGGGAACATGTAACATGTGGTCTTCTGGGCCCCCAGGCTGGACCACCTCTTGCGCGGCATCTGGGAGCTCAGAGTTGCGAGAATGTCTTCTGCGAAACAGGCCGGACCACCTTGCGCACGGCATCTCAGAGCTCAGAGTTGCGAGGATGTCTCAGGCGAGACGGGCCGGACCACCTCGCGCAGGGCATTTCAGAGCTCAGAAGTTCGAGGATATCTCAGGCGGGCTCCCAGGGTCCCAGGGAGGATATGTAACATGTGGTCTTCTGGGCCCCCAGGCTGGACCACCTCTTGCGCGGCATCTTGGAGCTCAGAGTTGCGAGAATGTCTTGTGCGAAACAAGCTGGACCACCTTGCGCACGGCATCTCAGCGCTCAGAGATGCGAGGATGTCCAGGCGAGACGGGCCGGACCACCTCGCGCAGGGCATCTCAGAGCTCAGAAGTTCGAGGATGTCTCAAGCGAAACGGGCCGGACCACCTCTCGCGCGGCGTCCCGGAGCGCACTTTTTCGAGGATGATTCAGGCGAAACGGCCAATCCCGGCCAACTCAGACACGAGAGTTGTGAGGATGTCTCAAGCGAAACGGCCCAGACCATCAAATTGTTGTGAGGATGTCTCTGCTCCGATTTCCCTCGGCCGGAGCCAGCTTCTATCACAACAGCACCCCGTTCAGCAAGTTGTTTGGGGAAAAACACCCAGCAGCATCGACAGCATTAGCACAACACACCGACCACCCACCACCAACAGCAGCAACAAAATACAGACAGTACCGACTCAGTCCTGACCGCAAACACCGACCACAACCGAAAACAGGACCACCAGCAACAATCATTACTGACCACTACCAGCCAATCGCATCGACCACCACAAACCACCACCGACCACCAGCATAGAACACTGGCCATCAACGCTGACCACAGCACAAGCACCGACCACCAGCACTAACCACCAATAGGCAACACCGACCAGAAGCACACTCCTGAAACTCGTCGTCCTCATCTTCGATTTGCCTCGGGTCGTGTACCATTTCGCCCATGCCTTCTATTTGTGCAGCAGCTCTTTATAACTATTTCGCCCACGTCTTCCATTTCTCTTCTTTGTAACGAGCTCCCTGTCGCACCCCGAGGCCGGCCGAAAAGTCGGGCCTGGCGTTTCGCCTGAGATGTCCTCACCATTTATGATCCTGAAGCCTGAAATCTGCAGCAGTTTCTGGGATGGAGTGGGTCCGCCTTCAGAATGTGGCTCTCGCCCGAGCGCCGCGCGCATTCGTGCTTACACATTGCAAGAGCTTCACGGATGGAGGATGACCTGCCTTCAACATGTGGTTCTCGCTTCAGCGCCGCGCACATTCGTTTTAACAACGTGTAAGAGCTGCACAGATGGAGGGTGGTTCTTTTGCAACATGGGGCTCTCGCTGCATCGCCGCGCACAGATTCTTATGGCTCACGTCCCCGAAATGGTGTTTGGCACGATGTCGGAATGCCAGGCCGCTGCAGTTACTTCCATTCGCGGTGTTGAAGTCCCTGGAACGGTGTTCTGGCGCAGTTCTGGATTTTCAAACAGTTGTCTTCCAAATGAGGCACTTCCCTCCGTGAAAATGAGTTCTTGTATGGGGCCCCTGAAAGGGAACCTGGAGGGAGTTGTTTTGTTTTAGTGCAGTATCTTTGATGATTCTTGAGTGTACAATGGTCCTCCTCCTCCACAGTCAAACAATACCAATGCTACTCTCCCTCCTTCCTGAAGTTGTCTGGAAGATCTCCCGCCCCCTCAACGTGTACAGGATTTCAAAAGCTGTTGTTTCTCATTCGGTTTTGCAATCTAGTTGTTTTCGGTGTTTCAAAGTGGCGCTCCCGCTGCAAAGTGAGCCTTATTTTCGGATCGGCGCTTTGCTCCCGTTGTTCAGAATTGCGTTCTCGCCCCAGCGCGGGCCACTTTTCCAGATCCGAGTCTTGCTTGATTCATGGTGCCCCCCCCGTTATTTTTCCTTCTGCGCCTTCTCCTGGTCGTCCTGTTCCTCCCGCTCCTTCCACTAAAGTTCCTGCTTCTGCTGTTTGTCTCGTCCCAGTGCGGGCCACTTTTCTGACTCCGTGTCGTTCCTCTTCGTTGTCGCTCCCTTATTTCCCCTCCTCCGCCTTCCCTGGGTCCACATTTTCCTTCCTATCATCCCGCTTTATCCGTAAGGGCTTCCCCCCCGGCACCCCTCTCTTATAATGGGACTTGCCAGAGCTGTGCTGGGATGCCTGGACGCTGACGTGAAGCAATGTCGGGACTTCACGCGAGGGCCAATATTGATTTACGAGGGTTTATGGCTTCGGTCGCGCGAATTTTAGGTCATTTAAAAAGGTTTATGGCTTCGTGGACGCGAATATAGGTAATATACCAGGGTTTGTGGCCTCGGGGACGCCAATATTGTATAATGTACAAGGGTTGATGACCTTGGGGGCGCAAACATGGTGTAATTTACGAGGGTTTATGGCTTCGGGGACGCGGATATCATGTAATTTGCGAGGGGTGGCTTAGGGGACGCAAGAATGGTGTAATTTTTTACGCTTCGCGTATCCCCACCAGCCCATCTCACAACAGCAATTCTTGCGAAGCATGCCGACAGTCGTGTTTTTCAGGCGTGTGCCCGCTTGGCCCCGCATATCTCCCCTGTTCCTCCTTCCTCCCGCCTCCTTGTACATCCTCCTTGTGGGGGGAGCGGGAGAAGGACGAGGCGGAGGAGGAGGGAGAGAAAGCGCTCCTCGTGATTTGAGTCGTTTGGGGTTTCTCGTCCTGGTGTGAGTCGTTCGGGCCCTTCTTCCTGGTGTGAGTCGTTCGGGCTCTTCGTGGTGTGAGTCGTTCGGGCTCTTCGTCCTGGTGTGAGTCGTTCGGGCTTCTCGTGGTGTGAGTTGTTCGGGCCCCTCGTCCTGGTGTGAGTCGTTCGGGCCCCTCCTCCTGGTGTGACTCGTTCGGGCTCCTCGTGGTGTGAGTCGTTCGGGGCCCTCGTCGTGGTGTGAGTCGTTCGGGCTCCTCGTGGTGCGAGTCGTTCGGGCGCCTCGTCCTGGTGTGAGTCGTTCGGGCCCCTCCTTCTGGTGTGAGTCGTTCGGGCTCTTCGTGGTGTGAGTCGTTCGGGCCCCTCGTCCTGGTGTGAGTCGTTCGGGCTCCTCGTGGCGTGAGGCGTTCGGGCACCTCGTCCCCTTTTGGGGCGTCTTGGGGGCCTCTTGGCGGCCCCAGGGGCTTCTAGGAGCGTCTTGGGTGCCTTGGGGGAGCCTCTTCGGGCCTCTTGGGAGCCTCTTGGAGGCCGTTTGGGGCGTCTTGGGGGCCTCTTGGCGGCCCCAGGGGCTTCCAGGAGCGTCTTGGGTGCCTCGGGGGAGCCTCTTGGGGCCTCTTGGGGGCCTCTTGGGGGCATCTTGGGGGCCTCTTGGAGGCCTCTTGGGGGCCTCCTGGGGGCCTCTTGGGGCCATCTTGGGGCCTCTTGGTGCCTCCTGGGCGCTTCTTGGGGCCATCTTGGAGGGAATCGATCAAAGAAGAGGGGAGCTTTAATGAGCGCTGCCCCCTCAGAAGGGCAAAATGAGCCCAAAACCTTCGTAAAATCAATGATTTTGCCTTGAAGGAAGAGGGGAGCTTTAATGAGCGCTGCCCCCTCAGAAGGCCAAAATGGGGCCAAAACCGTAGTAAAATCAATGATTTTGGCTTCAAAGAAGAGGAGAGGGTTTTTTCTCCCTCCCCCCGTCGGGGCCAGAATCCTCGTGAGGGGTGTCGTTTTTTAGCCCTCCCAGGAGTCGAAAATGACTCCCCTGACGACCCGCGGAGGGACCTCTCCAGGCCCAGGGGAGGGGGTAGGGGGAGGGGTAAACCCCTCCCCGAAGGGGAAGAAGGGGGGTTGAGAACAGAGCGGGCTCTCTAAACCACTCACGCCCAAAGGGCTGGTGGGATTTACGAGGGTTTGTGGCCCCGGGTGCGCGATTATTGTATAATATTCGAAAAGTTTATGGTTTCGGGGGCGCGGATATTCCATACTTTACGACGGTTTATGGGTTCGGGAGCGCGAATCGGAAGTAAATGTAAGCAGGTTTTTGGTATCGGGGACGCGAATTACGGTTTCGGGGACGCCATCATTGCACAATTTACGAAAGTTAATGGCCTCGGGGACGCGAATTTGGCGTAATTTACTAGGGATGGCCTCGGGGACGCGAATATCATATACTTTTAGGTGTCCCACGACCCCCCAGGAATGCCGACAACGCGATTCGGGGACGCTCGCCAGGACACTTTTCTGGCTCCCCTCCCTCGCGCGTCCAGCAACAATTAAGAGTAAGGAAGCAGAAAGCAGGACTGTAACAGCGGAAACTGGAAACTGCAACTGGTACAGGGAGCCGCAAGCCTAATCTTCGCAGCCTGATGGCCCCGCAAGGGGGCCGGCGGAGTTTCTTCTGCTGCTTTTTGTCCTCATGCTTGTCCTCATTGTCATCCTTCTGATTACCCGCCACCACCTTCTCATCCTGTGCATGCAGCTCCCCTCTTCCCAACTGCGCATGAGTGGTCTTCCGGTGAGAGTCCCTGGTCGGCTAGGACACGCGTCTGTGGATAATGAGGAATCAACGCCTTGGGGAGGGATGGGAGGGAGGGATAGGATAACAGATGTGAAGCGAGCACGCCTACTAGCTTCTCCTCCTCCCCCTCGTCCTCCCCCGTCCCCTCCTGCTCTGTCGCGCGCCCCTCCGCCCAGGGTGCACAGCGGCGGGGAGTGGGGGGCTGGCTGGCTGGCGTGGTTGCAGCCGCGTCTCGCGAAAGCTCGCTGGACATCTCGAGCGCCCTCCCGAGCTCGAGCCGGGGGGCGAGGATGCGGACGAGCTGGCTGGCTTGAGGCAGGAGACGGCGAGGAGCACATCGGGCCTGGGATCGGGATGACTCGCTTTGGAGCCTCCTGGAACGCTCTCAGAGCGTCCCGGAACGCTCCGAGAAGGCGGCGGGGCCTCAGAACCGACAGATCCCAGATATTCCTGATATACAGTCGAGATGCTGGAGTAAGGGGATGCCTGTGGGTCCGGAGGGGCTCGGTTTTTCGCGCCGTTCCTCAGATCTGGCTCGGGGAACCTACTGGTGGCCCAGGCTCGCCGTGGCCAGAAGCGCCCCTTCGCTTTTGATTCTTGGGCTTACGCCGCACCGCCGACCCCTTGGGGGGGCTCGCGGCGCGTCGCCTTCGCTCATGGTGTCGGTGTCGGTGCCTTTGGGAGCCCGTTTTGAAGCATATTTTGTGCCTCAGAGGTGTCTCTTTCGGCCTCGTGTGCGCCTCTTGGTGGCCTCTTGGTGCCTCTTAGAGGGCTCTTGGTGCTTCCTGTGGCGTTGTGTGGCTCTTTTGGGCCGTCTTGGCCGCCTCTTGGGCTGTCTTGGGCCGAGGAGCAAAAAGCGGAGAGGGTGGAAGGTGAGGTGGTGGAGGGAAGATGACACAGAAAGCTGAGGGGGGGGGGGGGGAAGACGGGGCGACAGACGAGGGCGAAAAACAGCAGGCAAGCACGACGCGAAAGACGAGGGCGGCGACGGAAGGGCGCCATCGTGAAAATCTTCTTCGAGGCCTACGAGAGGCAGTTTGGAGGATTCTGGGGAGCTGTTTTGGGGCCTCTTGGGGTCTCTTTTGAGCTTCTTGGGGGCCTCATGGGGCCTCTTGGGGCCTCCTGGTTGCCTTTTGGGCCGGAGAGGTAGAAATTTAGGTTCGTGGTCTCCGTCTGGAGCCTGTCTTGGGCCCCTCTTGGGGCCCTCTTGGGCTGTCTTGAGGCCATATTGGGCCGTCCTGACGCTCTCTTGAGCCGTCTTGGGGCCCACTTGGGGGCCTCTTCGGTCGTTTTGGGGCCGTCTTCGGGGCCTCCTGCGCCGTCTTGGAGCGTCGGAAAACACAAAAAAGCTAGAAGGCCAAAAACCTCGAAAAAACTAATGACAATCAGCGATGTTGGCCTCTTGGAGCCCTCTTGGGAGGCCTCTTGGAAGCCTCTTGGAGCGTCTTGGCGGCATCTTGGGCCGTCTGGAGGCCATCTTGAGCGTCTCGGGGCCTCTTGGACCGTCTTGGGAGCTTCTTGGGAGCCTCTTGGCTGGTTTTCGGCGCCCCCAGCAGACTCTCTGGAGCGGTTGACCCCCCCCGGGCCGCGCCAGGGAATCCGGCCGGGCCCCCCCCCCCCCTCCAAATCGACCGGACCAGGCTCCCGGGGGAGGGGTTTGGGGAGGGGGAAGAATCTGACACGCCGATGATCCTCAAGGGGTCGGCGGATTCTTGCGCTCAGTCTGGTAGCACGCTGACCGCATCCCCATCCAGGGCTCTCCCGGTCCTGGCTTTGTTTTGAGATGTGCTGGCCCTACTCGGCGCACAGGAACCCGACACCAACACCAAGAAGCCACTAGAAAAGAAAACATTGCAGCCTCTGTTGAATGCCGTCGCCCGTGTCTTCGGGTTCGCGTGTCCAGAGTTGATGAATGCCAGCTCTGAGCGCGTGGGAACATAACGGGCCGTCTCCAGTTCCCCAAGTGAGCGTTAGGATTTCCATGGGCCGCGCGAGTCCCGCGGGCCGTGCGAACCCAGCCAGCCCCATGAACCCCACAAGTTCCACAAAGGGCTTCATGGGCCGAACGTGCGCCGCAGCGCGCACGCTGGCCCAGCATGCCGCGCGGGCACCATTGGCTCCCTGACTCGTCAGGGCCACATCTGGTTTCTGAGCCTTGGAAACCCCGCGGGCCATGGGAGCCCCGTGGGCCTCAGGGGCGCCATGAGCCGCATGGGACGTTTCCCTATCATGGAAGCACCGTGGCTTGCAAAGTCGGAGAGCAACGCGAGCCATCTCAAGCTTTCTTGGCTTCGTTGGGTCGCTCAGCCCCCACAGGGAAAGCGCTCCGAACTTTTCCAGTGGCGTCTTGGTGCTGGTGCCGGCTTTTTGTTCCCTGCAACATCAAAAAGCCGACACCAGCACCAAGACCCCCGCTGGAACGGCGGCCCCATGTGCGAGCTGAACCCCTCGACGATTTCGGAAGGTTGCCACGGGCTGCGGGCTTGGGTCAAGAGGGGGCCACGGTCTTATGCCCAGGCCGCGACGGGCGGCCACCGCCCCCTTTCGCAGAGAGCGGCGGATTCGAACTCGTCGGGCCTTGGTGTCGGTCGGGCCAGACGAGGGTCAGGGATGCGACGCGGGCGGACATAGGGTGGGTGAGGGGTGGGGGGAATGAGAGGGGGGCGGGCGGGCGGGGGTAGGCGTGGTGGAGGGCGGCGGTGGGGGGAGTGAAGCTTCAGCCATGGGGGATGCCGCAGCCTTCCTTCTTCTCTCCCTCTTCTCCCGAGAGCGCCCGCTAGTTTCGCTTCTCGCTTGCACTTGTTATTTCCTGCTTTCCCTCCTGCGTGCTGCGCGACGTCTCCCTTCCCCCGTCCTCCTCGCCCACTCTGCGATTCCTCAGGCCAGGGCTGGCTCGCGCTGGTCCAAAACGCAATTCGACATTTCGTGAATCAAATACTTTCTTGGTGCTGGTGTCGGCTTTTTGTTCTCCCACCTACCCCTCTGCAGCCGGCGCAGGCGGCGGCCTGCGGCGGGCCAGGCGACGGAGCCGCGGCCGAGCAGCTGCCGAGGCTGCGGGCTTGGCCCCTCCCTACCTGGGTCGGACGGCATGCAGCGGCATCGGATCGGCACACTCCGAACACGGTTTGGGGACCTGTTTTTTTATCCCCTCCGGACGACGGCGGCCGTCAGCGGGGGGTGGAGGGGGCCGATGACGTCACGTTTCGCGCCGGCGGCGTCCGGGAATGCCTTGGAATGACAGGGAACGGGTAGCAGCAGCATGCAGGCAGCGACCTGCACCACAGCGCTTTTGTACAGCACACTGCCTGCGTGCACCACAGCGCCTGTGTACACCACACCGCGTATGTGCACCACAGCAGCCGCGTGCAACGCATCGCCAGGCTGCGGGCTTGGCCCCTCCCTACCTGGGTCGGACGGCATGCAGCGGCATCGGATCGGCACACTCCGAACACGGTTTGGGGACCTGTTTTTTTATCCCCTCCGGACGACGGCGGCCGTCAGCGGGGGGTGGAGGGGGCCGATGACGTCACGTTTCGCGCCGGCGGCGTCCGGGAATGCCTTGGAATGACAGGGAACGGGTAGCAGCAGCATGCAGGCAGCGACCTGCACCACAGCGCTTTTGTACAGCACACTGCCTGCGTGCACCACAGCGCCTGTGTACACCACACCGCGTATGTGCACCACAGCAGCCGCGTGCAACGCATCGCCAGTGTTTGCCACAGTGCCTGCGTTCACCACAGCGCTTATGTACACCACGGCGTTTGTGTGCACCACGGCAACCGTGTGCAAGAAAACACCATTGTTGTACACATGTTATTTTAGACGGAATCCTTGATGACAACATGGAACGCCTGTTGATTTCACAGATGGGATTGGGAAAATGATATGTAAGATTGGGAAAATAATCTTTATGGAAAAAGGAACGAGTCTTTCCGAGTCCTCATGCATCATCCTAACTCCAATCTGCGACCAGACGGCTCCCGCTGAATTGGCCGTCGGAGAACCAACTGGACTGATTCAATCGATTGTTCTGCGGTGCGCGCTGAGATGCGCACGTGCGCTGTAGCGCCGACCCGCACGATGGGGGGAAGTGTGACGGAGGAGGAGGAAAAGGCGGAGGAGGAGGAGGAGGAGGAGGAAAAGGCGGAGGAGGTGGAGGAGGAGGAGGAGGAGGACTTAGGAGGAGGAGGAGGAGGAGGAGGAGGAGAGGAGGAGGAGGAGGAGGAGGAGGAGTAGAAGCGGAGGAGGAAGTAGGAAAAGGTTGAGTGGAAGAGGATGAGGAGGAGGTGGGTTGTGGTGGTGGAGAGGAGGAGGAGGAGTGGAGGAGGGGAGGAGGAGGAGGAAAAGGAGGAGGAGGAGGAGATGGCAGAGGAGGAAAGGTAGAGGAGGAGGAGGAGGAAGAGGAGAGGAGGATGAGGAGGAGGAGGAGGAGGAGGAGGCGGAGGAGGAGGAGGAGGAGGAACAGGAGATGGAGAGGGGAGGAGGGAAGAACATCGCCTTCTACTATCAGCATTTCCGTGGCGTGGTGTTTAGGTGCCAGCATCAGATCCTCACTTCATTTTCTTTCTACCTGTCCTGTGCACGCAGGCGTTGTGGTGTACACCAGCCCTGCGTTGCATTCGGATGCTGTGGTGTGCACAAGCGCTGTGGTGTGCACAAACGCTGTGATGCACTCGATCATTGTGACGGACAGAGGCTCTGTGTTGCACATGGTCGCTGTGGTGTACACATTCGCTGTGGTGTACACAGGCGGTGTGGTGCACGCAAGCAGTGTGGCGTACACAGGTGCTGTGTTGCACACGGCTGTTGCGGTGTACGCAAGCGCTGTGGTGTCCATGCGCGCTCTGGTGTACGGGAGCACTGTGGTTTACACAGGCGGTGTGTTGCACACGGGTGCTGCGGTTTTCACATTCGCTGTGGTGTGCACAGGCGATGTGGTGCAAGCAAGCACTGTGGTGTACACAGGCGCTGCGTTGCACGCGGCTGCTGCGGTGCACACAGGCACTGTGGTGTACACGCGCGTTGTGGTGCACGCGCGCATTGTGTTGTACACAGGTGTTGTGGTGCAGACCGCCACCTGCATGCTGTTCCTACTTGGCCTCGGTCATCCTTGGAACGTGATGTCATCTGGGGGTGGGGGGGCGTCCCGATGGCGGCCCGAGGACAGTCTGTTGCGCGGTCGCGGCGCCGCGCGCGGCGACGAGGCGGAGCGTGGCGTGCAGTGGGACCGACCGAGCTTGCGCGGCCAGGCCCTCAGACGCGGGACCATGTGGATCGACCGGGCATACCACCCGTGTAGGGCGGGGGGTGACAAGATTGAGACAGCGTCCGAAGACGGAGATGGCTCCGTACACGTATACAGAACCTTCCTCGCTTTGGTGCGTTTAGTTGAATTATACCGGACGCGTATATATATATATATATATATACACATGTAGTTTATACGTACACGCTCGCACGAGAGCGCGCGGGAGCGCCCAAGAGCATCCAGAACTCTGGGCTCACCCCAGAGTTCTGGGCTGAGCAGTATTCAACATAGAGAGTTCAAGGGGTTCTGAGGATACTCCCTTTCGTGCCTCGGGGCACGATGGCGGTCGTCGCTGTGGAGGGAGAGGAGTGACGGCCCGTTCCGTGGTCGAGTGATTCAGGATTGGGCACAAAGTTGTC
>CAUYUJ010018692.1:40000-197857 GCA_963575745.1 Prorocentrum cordatum | reverse complement strand
GGGGGGGGGTGCAACGTGCCGCCCCACCAAGGTTCGGGGGAGCCCCCAACGTGCCACCCCCCAATGTTGGGGGTAGCCCCCAACGTGCCACTTCTGAGAGCACCTTGAACCCCATGGGCACCCAAGGCAGTGGGCCCCTGGGGAACCCCTGGGAAGCCCCTGACCTTGCCCATCTCCGCGCACCCCTCACGCGGATCACGGGGTCATGCAGCCGCAGAGGTGTGCCGAGCCAGAGCGGCGTAGGCATCAAGGTATCTGGCTGCCGAGCAGGGTGGGCCTTCGGCATCAAGAACAAAGAAGCAGCCGGTAACACACACAACACACACACACACAAACACACCACACACACACACACACACACAACACACACCACACACGCCAACACAACACACGCACGACAACACACACAAACGAGAAAAGGCCCGTCGATGCGAATGCACTTCCCTTGGGCGCCAATATTGACGCAACTTCGAGCAGGGCTTGCATGGGCCGACTGGGCAAGGATGCGTGCTGAATGATGACGATGCGATATCCTGGGCCCGGCAGCCTCAGAGGTGTGCCGAGCCAGAATGGCGTAGGCATCAAGGTATCTGGCTGCCGAGCCAGGGTGGCTTAGGCATCAGAAGAAGAAGAAGAAGAGGCAACACACAGAAGAGAAAGGCCGGTCAATACGAATGCAGATCCCTTGGGCGCCTATGTTGAAGCTACTTCGAGCAGTGCTTGCATGGGCCGACAGGGCCAGGATGCATGCTGAATACTGACGATGCGATATCCTGGGCCCCGCAGCCTCAGAGGTGTGCCGAGCCAGAACGGCGTAGGCATCAAGGTATCTGGCTGCCGAGCCAGGGTGGCTTAGGCATCAGAAGGAGAAAAGAAGAGGCAACGCACAAACGAGAAGGGCCAGTCGATACGAATGCAAGTCCCTTGGGCGCCTATGTTGAAGCTACTTCGAGCAGGGCTTGCATGGGCCCACAGGGCAATGGTGCATGCTGAATGATGACGATGCGATATCCTGGGCCCCGCAGCCTCGCTGGCCAGTCGGGGGCTCTGCTCGCTGCTGCCGATGGTGCGGCATCAAGTCAGCACCTCCAAGAGCTGGAGCTGGCTGACCCAGTTCATGCACCGACGACGCCTTCGGCGTCGTCGTCAGTGTCGTCGGCGGTCAGCATCCCCAAGACCTGGAGCTGGCCGCCGAACATCACGCATCAACGGCGCCTTCGACGTCGTTGCCGCCGCCGCCACCCGCGGCCATCTGATCAAAGAGCGGCCCCAGTGCCGCCGGACATGCCCCACAGAAATACGAAGCATCAACAAAGTTATTCTCGTCGAAGAAATCTTTCAGCGCTGTGACGACGCGATCCTTGCCCCATCCAGCTTCGAGGGCCAAAGCTTCCTCGATGCGATCTTGTCCTGCTTTAGAGGATCGAGGAAGAGTTGAGGGCGATGGGGGGAAGGAAGAGGAGGAGGAGGCTCGCGCTGTTCTACTCCAGAACCGCCACCCTGACAATATAATGATACCAGAGACAACCCCCAACCATAATCTTTTTAGGGGCTGTAGGGCTATACAGCTCTGGGGCTATAAGGCTTTTGGGCTATAGGGTTATGGGGCTATGGTGCTATAGGGCTATAGGGCTATGGGGCTATGGGGCTATAGGGCCGTGCGTCTATAATGCTATAAGGCTATACGGCTATAGGGCTATAGGACTACAGGGCAATAGAGCTCTAGGGCTATAGGGTTACAGGGCTATAGGGCTATGGGGCTATGGGGCTATAGGGTTTTAGGGTATAGGGCTATAGGGCTATAGGGCTATTAGGCTATCGAGCTACAGGGCTACTGGGCACCGCGCACCTGGGCATCCTGGCGCGCCGCCGAAATCGGCGCCACAGCTAACGTAACCAATGGACCATATGAGGCAAGCTCTGATCGGGGAACCAAGGAGGACGAGGAGGAGAGGATTGGGTTGGGGCGATCGGCCTATCGCAGCGGCCTCATTGACAAGGTCTCGCCCCGGCCGGTCTGAGCATGTAGCGTGGTAGTGCATTCTGCAGTAAGGACACAGCCGTGGATGCACCCCCTTTTTGGGGGCCCCTCCTCCCCGCCCTCCTCCCCCCGCTGCCCCCCTCTCCGCCGGGGAGGGGGAAGTGGCCAGGGAGGAGGGGGGGGGAAGGAGAATGACGAGCTCGAGGTGGAGGTGGAGGAGGAGGAGGAGGAGGAGGAGGAGGAGGAGGAGGAGGGGGGGGGAGGAGCAGGAGGAAGGGGAGCAGGGGGAGTTGTTCCCAGCACGCCTGCACATCGCCATCTGGGCCCCCGATGAACAGATCATAATTCCCACACATGCCGCAGACGTTGCCCAGCATCTTTCCCTGTGCTGCCACGCGCGCCTCTGCAGCAACTGGTGATTCACAGTCGTAGTCGTAGAGCGTATTGAAAAGATCCCTCAATCTAATGAGCTCCTCTGGGATATATCCCCTCATGTCCCTCGGCTTCACCATTTCCAAATCGTAGCTCCCAGAAGCGCTCGACAAAGTCCAGCAGCGACCTCAGTGGACAAGTCAATAGTCGTAGCCGGCTGGGCGTAGGGCAACTTATTAACCTCTATCTTCAATGGGCGTCCGCGCCAACTCTCGGTCTCGATAGGAGTGGCGTCCCAATAGTAGAAGCCGATACTGTGGCAAAGTAGACTGTCTGGACAATCATTTTCAATAGGAATCAAACGCACGACCAATCCGACGTCGCGTTTTTTCGTGGAGCACGGTCGCGGAATAGACACACGTCCACGGCGTAGATGCCAAGCCTCACTGAAGCAGACCATTTGACAAGAAACTCATGCAAGTCTGGACGTGGACGATCAGGTGGAGGTGGTAGAGGTGGTTCCAGCGGTTCATCATGACGTGGCTCATTGTCGACGTCGGATTGAAACTTCACATTGAGAGTTGCGTCGACGGCTTCCTCCATGAGACTGCCTGCCTCGTCACTCATAGCGACGTCCACCAACTCAGCAACGTGTTCCTAGTCATTGTTGGAAGATGAAGACAACAAGAACGCGGATGTGATCTTCTCCTCCTCATTGTTGACGTCGTCTTCCTCTTCGCCCTAAAGGTCAACGCCTGGGTCGTCGTACTCTGTCACATCAGCCACACCCCCTTTTGGGACTTCACGAGCAGCGCTTTCCAGTTCAAGGTCATCGTCGTGATCAGGGGGTGGTTCGAGGTCGACCTCCTCAACTACTTCAGCTTCTCTGCCGCGACCGCGCCCTCGCCCTCGCCCTCGAGGACCTCTACCTGCGCGGCCTCTGCGACCGCCGCCTCGCCCACCATCGCCGCTGGAGTCGGGGTCGGCGTCGTCCTCATCACGTCGGCCTCGTCCTCGCCCTCGTCTGCCGCCCCCGCCTCCGCCGCCTCCGCCGCCGCGCCCACCGCGGCCGCGGCCTCGACCGCCGCAGCAACTGCGCACCTCCAGGAGGTCAATCTGCCCGAGTGCGTCACTGACCGGCGCGGCCCGGTTGGAGCCCAGGTCCCAAGACAGCTGCAACATGCTGATGCTGAGGGGCCCGATGCGGCGACGTACCGCTGGTGCATCGTCATACTCACCTTCTTCTTCAATAACGCATCTAGCGTGTGCTTCACTGGATGCTTCTAGCATGTCCTGCATCCTCAGCGGCAAGTATATCGCAATGGAACCTAAGCTTGAACTCCCATCAGTGCCCAAATCCACACAGCGTGCGAACCAGAGCGTAGAACGAAACTTCATAGATGGAACCCAACATTCCTCAACGCCCTCGCGCCCGTCGCTTGGAGCGAACAGCTTCTGAAGCGCCCGCAAAGAAGACCTATTGAACTCCATGTCGTTCCCCCTCAGCAAACGCTTGAATGAAAAAACGAGCTTAGCCGCACACGTGTCGTGGATTGTAACAGCTCGGACACTCCAACTGAGAGGGATGTCAGGCAGCGGGAGGTCGCCCGCAGTGGCCGTCTTGAACCTCATCGCATGATCAGCCGCGACATGTCGCGCACCTCCCAAAAAATCAACGAACGCATCGATGAGGTCCGTCCTCGAAGCAGAGTCCTTGCACTGTAGTAGGCGCTTCTTGAGAACTGTTCTTGCTGACGTCAGCTTCCAGCCCAAATTCGAAAATATCTTCGCGCAGTATTTCAGCACCGAGTTGACCCCCTCTATTCCCTGCGTGTACAGCTTCCACATCTTGAATACGTCGCAGAGGAACTCATAAATGCTGAGGGGTAGCTCGCCAGTGCGCGCAGTCTGCACGAGCTCCGCGGCGAACAAACGCCAGAATTTCAACGTCGCCTCATCATATATATCAATGGGCTCTGAAACCAAGAGGTCGTGGGCAACTCGAGCTCGATGTGGGCAAGATATGCGGGGCAGCTCCCACGCCATCCACGCCAATCTACGGGGGCAATGCCACGGCGGTCGCAAGGCACGCCAATGGAAATCCGTTGCCGCTTCCAAAGAGAATTGAACGATCCGCCCAGTCCAATAAGGGGCGTCACGATGGCCCACAACATCGAGCAATGACCTCCACACGTCCATGAACCTGTGATCATCAACCGGTTCGTTGAATTCAGACTCCAAGTGAAATACTTTTTCGCACACCATCTCCGCAATAGGTGGCTTCGTAGAGGTGCGCTCGTCACCCTGGCACGCCTGCAGCCCATGCGCCATGTGATCAGTAACAGACCGCGAAATGTGGACGAGGCACAGGTCTCCCCAGAACTGGCCACTGCTGATGTATTCGAGTACTTCCCCCAGCCATCGACCAATTCGCTTCTGGTACCCCTCCTCCTCGAAATCCTCGTCGACGTCGGGCACTGCCCCTGCTCCGCCCATCCTCTCTCGAGGCGCAGTGCCCGCCAGAGCTTTTGTAAACGCAAGCACCAACTCTGACGTTGTCGCGTTCATCAAAAAGTGCTCGGCGCTGGAAGCAGACCCCCAACGGCCCCGCAACGGCCTCGGAGGCAATCGGCCTGCGGCTTCCTTTGCCCGTTTCTCCCCGTGCACCTCCCTGCATTTGCAATGCAGCTTCGGCGCGTTGCTGCCAGTTCTCCACGCGCTAATGATCTTCGCGAGCTTGCCGAAATATCTATCGAGCGAGGCCAACTGCTTTTTCGTAATGAGCGCTATCTCGCGAAGCATTGCTGGAACGCGAGTGTCAAATTCATGTATCTACAATCTGCTTCTATGAGTCTAGCTGCGGCCGTCTGCTCGCCACCTTGGTCAGTCGTGAAAATCCAAACCGACAGGTGAAAGTACTTATTGCCAAAAAAGCTGCGGTCGCCATCTTGTGGAGACCAATCTGCAAGATCCTCGCGATCAGCATGCAACGGATGGTGAAGCCAATCTCTCGCACCGACGCTGCGCACCTGCTTCAGGCACAGCGCTCTCTGCTCCGCAGCGCCATTGTTCTGGGACTCGCAGTGCATCCCTGTAGACACAGCTGATTGCCTTGACTGGTCGAATAGGGTGGCCATCATGATGAAGATGGGGAGGAAGTGGCAAGTGTTCAAAAAGAGTGGAGACCTCGCACACGTGAGCCTTCGAGTCGCCGACCTTCGCGTTGGTTGCGTCGCCCCGCACCGAGCGCACCGAGCAGCTGAATGCGTGCACTTCGCGCGGAAGCACACGACGCACGCGACGCGCGCGGGCAACGTAGTCGTAGTTCGTCTCGTGCCAGGCCCGAGAAAGACCGGGCACAGCGGCAGCAGACAATTGTTCCCAGCGAATAAGAGCCCACCGCGACGTCGGAACTTCAAGGTGCTGCAGGACAGCGTTCGCTCCAGCGTGGCCGACGTTCCTCTTCACAGCCAGAGTAAACCCACCTCGAACAGAGAGAACGTGCTTCTTAGAGCCGACCCTGCGGCGCCTGAATTTGATGATCAACGTCATGTCCTGATAGCTTCTCAACTCGTCCTCGCCGCGTTTTCTGATAGTCATACTTCTTTCCTTCCCATACTTTATTTTCCTCTGGAGGTTGATAATCAAACGATGGGGCTCTGGCAACGTAGTCGGTAGTCGCGATCGCGGTGGTTGTCGCGGTTCTCGCCGCCCCTCAAACCAGGAAAAGGAGGAGTCGGAGTCGACCCCAAAACAAACAACACCGCCCCACCTACGGCCCTCCATGTCGCGCTGCGACCCATCGGGCGCCGCGGCGTGCACCGCGCAAAAGCCCACGCCAGATCTCCTGGCATGCGCAAGCCCCGTGGGGCCGCAGGTGGGGTGGCGTCGTTTGTTTTCTGGCCCGAGGAGAAAGGAGGGCGGGGGGGGGGCGAGGCGAGGGTCGGAGGACGGTCTGAGGACAAGCGCCCTTGCAAGACGCCCTCCCAGAACCTGTCAAAAACCCACGCGGCTCGACATTGTCCTAAACTTCCGTGGGGGGGCCTCTCGTCGCCATTGCTGGATTCGCCTCGAAATTATGTTCAGACCTCGTCGGCTCGTCGGCCTCATTCTTTCTCCTCCTCTATCCTCCTCTTCCCCCTCTTTTCTTCCCTCCTCCCCCTGCTAGCCTAGCTCGGGGTCGGGCTCGTGCTGCTCGCGCTGCTGGCGGCGGCGGCGGCGCTGAAGCTCCCCGACGCCGCCAAAAGCACGCGGACGAGCTGGGAGCACCAGCCCAGCGCCACGCGTCCTCCGCGAGGACGACCGAGCCGAGGGATATCAGCAGCTCCCGAACGTCCACCGAGGCGAACTCCTCCCGTGGAAAAGCGCAAATTATAAACGCAAGCTTTCGGAGGTCCGCTTGGATTTCTTGGATCGGCGGTGGGCCACCCCCCTTGCGGCGCCCCCGCCGCCACCGCCGGCGCGCTGCGCGAGCCAGGGAGGGGCCCCAGGCGCCGATCCAAGAAATCCGCGCAGACCTCTGAAAGGTCACAGTTAGAAACGCATGAGAAGTCTAAGCCCAACAGCAAACGTTGTCCGGAACCGACGGCGACCGCTGTCGGTCAGGCTACTTGTCGCCTCGAGTAGGCGACGCCGCGACGCCCGCGGCGACGCCGACAGCGCGTCCTGTCCAGAATTGACGAGATCTACTGTGGGCCCTGGGGGGCCCAGCTGAGCTGCAGGAGCGCATTCCATCACCGCCCTGCGAATGCCAGCGCGGTCCTGGCCAGCCGAACCTGGCGGAGTCTCGTCATCGTCGTCGCCCTCGACGTCGTGGACGAGTCGTGGACGACGACGATGACGAGAACAAGGAGGGAAAAGGAGGAGGAGGATGAGGAGCCGTTCAGCTCGGCAATGAACGGCACCACCGACACGCGCGCGAAGCGCATGGACGGCCATCGCGTGCAGGGGAAGGCCGATGGCAAGATGTGCCCGTGCTTGGCGAGGCACTGGGAGAGGTGGCGGACCCCTTCGTCCATCGCGCTTGACCGCCAAATGGCTGCGAACAGCGACGCTGGAAGGTGAGGGGCGGATTCCCAGCCCAGGCCGCGACGCACAAAGTGCGAGTATCTTCGCGCCCCTGGGGGCGACCTAGAGATAACGGACGCCCTCCTCTCCTCTCCCTCTTCCTCCTCTTCCTCCTCCTCCTTCTCCTCCTCCTCGTCATACTCCTCCTCCTACCCCGCTCCTCCCCCCCGCTGGGGCAGTGAGTGGAACTCCCTGCAGGGCGCGATCCGCGTGATGGGGTGCGTGCGAGTCGCGGAATTTTGTTGCTAAAGTCATGTTTGTTTGGCCACCTGGTCTCGTGGCCCCAGGGCGCTGTGCGAGCTTTGATCGCGGCCGTCTGGGGGGCGAGGACAAGAATCGCGCAGCGGCGGCGAGTGCCCGCCCCTCAGACAATTCAAGCAAACTTCTGCTGTAAACTAAGCGCACCGCCAAAAAACAAAAACAAAAACAACAACCTTTCTCGACTGCTCACTGGGGAAAACATGTAAACAAGCCATAACATAAGATGGGGGGATGATGATGACAAAACACATGCAATGCCACTACACGATTCCACCTGTTTTTTCTCTTCCCGAAGGCCGAGTTCACATGTCGCGCGACGGCTTAAGGCCAGGCGACCAGGCGGCCAAACATCAAATCGAAAAAATGAAACGGCGACGTTTCTGACGAAAGAATTCGACGCGGATGCACGTGCTCAAGTCCCCGGGCAGGCTTCGGGTGACGCTGTCTGGGGGGGGGCTCGCTCTACAGGCGCGGGTTTGTGGTGGGTCCTCTGCGTGTGTCGCGTCTGCTGGGTCCTGATGGATTTGTCTGCTCTCTCTGCCGTCGTCCGTCGGCTCGTCTCTTTCAGCCTGGGGTGTCGGTGCCGGTGCCGCAGGGTGTGCAGCACTTGGCTCCTCCTGTTGCGGGGCTGGGTGTCGGGCGTTGTCCTGCGCGTGAGTCCGCGGGCCATCGTGTCTGCTGGTGAGGCGTCCTGCCTGCTGTCCACGGTTGTGCCGGTGACTGAGATTGTGGGTTCTGCGGATCCCCATGGCCCTCGCTGCTGCGTTCCTCCCCCGCTCCTGGCTGGGGGCGCTTGCCGTCCCAGTATTCGGGGTGTCGCTCGCGCGGGCGCTGCCTGGGGATGCTGAGGGCGCGGCGTTCCCTGCGTTGCTAATTTCGCGTGCACGCTGTCTCGGGTTGCGCGATAGGGGGCTGGAGGCCCGGCTGTCCGGGCGAGGCGGTTGTGGCGCGTGCGCCTGCACCGGCGGGGGGAGGTTGGCTTGGTGGCGCAGGGGGCTACCGCCTGGGGTCTGCAGGCCTTGGGCGGTCTCCCTTTCCTCTACAGGTGGCCCGTCTTGTGCCCTGCAGCGTGCCACCTGAAGCTGTTCCTGTCTTGTGTGTGTGTGACGCGCTCTGGCTTCGCCGGAGGGTTCTCCGCGGTTGCCCCTGGGGGCCCTTCGTGGCCTGGGAGCTCTTCCTGGGTCGCGTCGAAGCCTGTCCTCCTGGGCGGCCCTCCGCAGCCTCTCATCTAACCTTCGGAGCTCATCGTCTGTGCCGGGAGCCAGTCTGCGCGTAGTGTCGCTGTCGATGTCTGCGCCCCTACTCCCTGGGACCTCGAGCCAGGGGCGGTGGGCGGCATATGTGGGATCCGGATTTGGGGAGAGCCACTGCGAGAAAGGGAGCTGTCTGGTGACCTCTTCCTTTATGCCGAGCTCCCTGATGAGCTGATAGAGGTGGTCCCTGTCCAGTGTGGCAGGGCCTGTCAGTTGGAGGATCCATGTGGCCGCGAAGAGGTCCCAGTTGCATCGCCCGATGGGTATGCCTTCTTCTTGCCGTCGTTGTTCGAGCACAAGTCTGGTTTGGATGCTTCTGGCCAGGTCGTGCGTGCTTTGTTCATCAATGCATGCCTGAAACCTGCCGGGCATGCCCTGGGCGCACGTAACGGCGTCGCTCTCCGCCCTGACCAAGGTGTTGCCCGTTTCTGCCCTGGGTCGGGTTCTGTGTGAGAGCACCTCAGCAAGGGGGGGAGAAGTCCTTGGGCGTGCAGGGCCGGGGTGGGAGTCCACCGTGGCGTGCCTTCTCGGAGGTATGATCGTGCTGTGAGACTGGCCGGTGCCAATTCCCAGCTCGTCAAGCGTTGGGGCGCGAGCGGGGTAGCGTCTAGTTTTACGAGGTGTACTGGCCCACTTAGCAATTGTAGGGACACCCTGATCTGCGGGCGGTCGGCGCCGCGATTGGCTGCCCTCAGGTCGGCCTCGGCAGGTAGCGCGATGGTGACCCATGGGGGTTGACGTGTATAAATGGCCGCACACGCCGCAGGTGGTGATGGATGCGGCTCCTCCCGCGGCCGCCGCTGCTGAGAGATACTCCCCTGGGTGGAGTATGGTGCTGTAGTCTCGCAGGCCTTCCCTGTCCTCGGTGGTTATCCGGCGGGCGGGGCGCCGTCCGCCCATGATGTTGCCCACCTGACGCAGCCATTATTCGGGCATGTCCGGGGGGGGGCTCTCATCATGCTTGATCCTTCCCCGTTCTCAGCTCCCTCTGGTAGCGGCCATGCCCTCGCGCGTAGCCTGGCCCCTGTGGAGCCGATCGAGGCCGAAAGCATCCGCAGCGCGGCATGGCTAAAGATCCATGGATCGGGGCGCATGGGCCTCGGATGGGCGGGGCTGACCTGCCCCCCTTACCGGTCGAACGGTGTGATCTCCAGTATCTGGGGCTGCACCGCTCGTCTGGGGGCCTGTCGGACTGCCTCCTCCATTATGGCTTCAATGTGCTCTGTCTGGGCCCTGGGGGCCTCCCCTAATTTGCTCTCTTGAGGGAGTGGCCGGGAAGATCCTGATGACTTGCGACCCCGCAGTGATGCAGCTGGTCCCGCAGAAAGCTGCGGACATGTTGGCAGCGACTCTGAGTCGGATCCTAACTTGAGTCATATGCGTGTATTCGCCTGTGTCCGGAAACCAAGCGTATACCGAGGTGTTCTGTTCCACCACTCCGGTGCCTGTGGCCTCTACGGCTTCGGTGATCTCGTGTCGACTGGACTGCCCTAGGTCTGCTATGTTCCACCGCAGGTGGAAGCCTTCTTCCGGGTCGGTAAGCCTGACGAAAGAGGGGCCGCCATCCCAGCTCCCTTCCAGAAGGATCCTTCGGGGGCAGCGGGCAGGGGAGTTGCGCGCAGAATCAAATACTTTGGGGAGCTCCTCCTTGAGATATCGCAGCATGGGGGCGGCGATCCTCTCGGGGGTCTTTAGCAGGAGGACCGGGTCCTCCTGCAATGGAGGGGGGTCCTCCGAGGACCCCCCCATCCATTGAGCCCTACCCGGTATCCGAAGGCTGCCGCTGCTTCTGCCGCAGTTGCCAGTGCGAGGCACTTCGCGGCGTTGGGGATGGGAATGTGGACTGAGTCAGACGCCTCGCTGGACGTCCATGTACTTCCGTTGTGGTTGGTCGCTCAAGCCGCTTGCGCCGCAACCTGGAGCGTTTCAATGGGCGGGTCGGCGGGGGTCTGCCAGGGCGCCCCTCTACTGGGACGATAGCGCACTACGTGGTGGTAGAAAGGCTCCAGGCCTACCCGTGTGAGGGTCTCGCCCCTGGATAGGGGCACTTTGGTGGTTGCCCACTCCACGTCCCCAGCCATTTGGTCGTTACCTTCTAATGTCTGCTGCCACCTTGATCTGCGCGACTATGGCATCATGTCGCTGCTCCGGCGTGAGAATGCGCAGTGCGTCGCTGATGTCCGCGTCTCTGCCTCCCCAATGTACTACTACGGAGGATGGGATCACGGTTGTTTGGGGGTGGTCTGTCACGTCGAATTGTGCCGCCACTAATTGCGCCAGGGGGGGGGTGCCTCCTGTCATCACCGGGTTTCCTATGGAGACCAGGTGCGTGATCATGTTTGTGGCTCGGTATCCCCATTGTGCGTTGGGTATGGCTATCAGTTCAGTTGGGTCGGGGCCTCCTGGCGTCGGGACTCCTTGCCCTGTCAGGGCCAGGATCCTGCATGGGCCCTCTCCAAAGCCTGCTGCCGCCAGTGCAGCTTGGATCTGAGAGGCGTTGGCATCTGCTATGAGGATGGTGGGGGTATTGGCTGGTCCCTCCTCTGGGGTTGTCCTGCTGCACACCAGTTCCCTGATCTGCTGGTAGGCGCTTGGGCCGGCCATCGATATGGTGGTGCCCGTGCAGTCCGCATGTCTGTCTCCTAGCAGTGGCCCCCGGGTGATTACCAGTTCAGCCCGTACTTCCTTGACGGCAGCCATGAGCAGGGGACTGGGAAGGCTGGCGGACCCCTTCTTTTGAATTATCCTGGTGGGTGTCTGGCTAGGATGGAGGCCCACCTGGACTGCGCAATGACTGGAGTTGAGCGCATCCTAGCTTGTCTGGAGGGAGGGGCCGGGGCACTGCTGCCTCCCGGTACACCCTCGTCAGTGCGGTCAGGGGGATGCTCTCGTTGTCGTGATCATGGTCCGCCTCGTGGTCCACCTCCACTTCTCCTGGTCGTGCTGGGGGCCGCCTGTGGCCCACTACGTGCCTGTGAATTCTTTGCATGTCCCGGACTGTTATGTAGGTGTTTGGTCTACGCATGGTGACCAGGTCGGCCCTTAGGCAGTCCTGTTCCAGGGCTAGCGACAGAGTCGCCGCATCCAGCTCGCTGCATGCAATGGGGGGCCTTATTGGGGCCAGGAGCCCGTCTCCGAGCTGCAGCATTGTCTGTGCTTCGTTGCGGGGCGGGGGCCCGGGAAGTAGTGTTGCGACACAACCTCTGTCGTTGGCTCTGCAGCACGGGCACCGAACGGGCATGGAGTTTCTTCCTTCTCGGAATACTCCAGGTTGACTCAGCCCCCATTGCTCGAGGCATTGTTTGTGGAACCGATGTCCGCAGAGGACTAGGGTCTCCGCTACTCCGCTGAGCTCCCCAGCGCAGATGGCGCATGTTTGCTCACCTTCCCCGGTGTCCCATCGTGGCCTCTGTTCTGGCTCGCCTGCCCTGAGGACTCCTCCAGCGTCGCCTGGTGGGTCGGTAGAGTTGGCGAAAGCTGAGCCTAGGCTTCCTATGAGGAGTCTCGCGGTCGTGGCTGCGTCCTCCTCGGTTAGACATGCCTCGAGGCCCGTGGTGCGGAGAAGGAGGCGTATCTGCCTGTTCCCGAACGATGCGTAAGCGTCTGGGGTTCGGGTGTGTGTATTTCTGCTATATGTAACCACCTGGTTAGGACCTCGAACGGTCGTATGTCGATGCTCCGTACTTGTAGTACAGGCCGTAGGAAGGGGGTGTAGTGTGGGGCCAGGCAGAGCCATATGGCCCTTGATATCCAGCTCCCTGGCTCCAGTTGGGTCCTGGTTTCTCTGAGTAGTCCCTCTGCCACCACCTGGGCTTCGGCGCCGCTGAAGGAGGTGCGGTCTATGCACTGTTGCCTGGATCGGCCTGGCGTCTCGTCGTCTCTTTGCGTCGCGTCTAATGCCTGGATGAGGACGTCCAGTGTGTCTCCTCTGCATAGTGCCTGTCGGGGGGGCCTGGGATTGCTGCTCGCATCCTCACCGAGGATCTGCCTGATGTCCTCGTGCCATGGTGTGGTGGTGCTCTGTCCTCGTCTCCAGGGAGGGGCGGTGGGTTGCCGGTCTCCTGTTGCACCAGCTCCCGCATTGCCGCTTCTGGCGTTGATCCTGGTGTTTCCCGTGCGCATTCCGCGCTCCACCGCGTTCCTGTCTGCTGTTAGGATTGCCTCCTGGAGCTGGCCGCGTGGGTCGAGCCAACTCATGGCGCGCTCCTGGAGATCCGGGTCGATGCATCCCCCCGGGAGGGGGGCAGCAATCGTTTTTCCTGTCTGTTGGGATAGGGTCGCGGATTCTAGCCCAAGGTGGATGTGCGCCCCTTGTGGTGAGGTGACGCCCATCTGCTGCCATCGCGAGGCCGCTTGCGTGACTAGGGAGCGCGGGACTCCCGTGGCCTCGAAGACGTGTTCTAGCGTGGCTCTTCCGTCTTCTGATGTTGAGCCCCAGATGAACGGAGCTAGGATCCGGCTCCACGTCACGTTGGCGGGGATGCTGTCGTTCGCCGCTCGGGCGCGGATCTCGAGGATTTTCTGGAGTACGCGTCGTGCGTTGCCCTCGCTCTCCGGGGGGGGCTGGGCGCGCGGTCTCTGCTGTTGTCCGTCGCCCGTCTGTGCCTCGTTTGTTTCTCTCCTTGCGCCCCGCCGGTCGCTCTCGCGGGCCACAGAGGCGCCCATCCCCCGAGCCCTTGCGCGCAGAGCGATTGCGAGGCGCGTAGCTTCTCCGCAAGGGCTGCCTGGTGCTAGGCGGTGAGCGACGATTCTCCCTTCCCTTCTGGCCGCCGCTACGATGGCAGCGCATGCCACCTCAGTCGCCTCGGCGTTTGCAATCGGGGCCTCGACGGAGGCCCTGCCGCGGGTGTGAAAATGAGGGCTTGGTCCAGGAAGGTGCCTCCTATTTCTCGGCGAAGCCAGGCCGCGTCTTCCTGCGGGAGGCCTTCGAGGCATTGTCGGTATCTTGCTCTAAAGTCCTGCGCATTGAGCGCGGCGTTTGCCGGAGCCGTGGGTTGGGCTGGTAGGGCCACGGCGGGGACTTGGGCAAGGCATCCGGGCACCCACTCGCGAAGCAGTCTGCCGAAAGGGTGATCCCTGATGGTATATTGCATGTGCGACCCTGTCTCCATGACCCACCCCAGTGGGGCGCAACAGAGTCTGGCGAGGGGGCCTGCGGCAGCCGTCATCGCTGGCTCATATCCCACTCTTGCGTCTACCACGGAGATCGGGTATGCACCTCTGCCTGCTGTTCTTCCGTTGTCCAATGCCATCTCGGTCATGTGGCCCCATGCCACCAGTAGTTCCGCAATCAGCAATGACGGAGAGTAGCTGGTGGTCTCCCGTGGGAGGTTGGGGGGGCCGATGTGGCTTGCGATGGGGGGCGCATCGCGCCCCCACTCTGGCCAGTTGGAGGGTGAGCTGTGTACCTAGTAGGTCGAGGGGATGTCCAGGGGCTTCGAGGTGGCCCGGATGGAGCCCGTCCAAGGTGGTCACCCATGGGGAAGCTAGCCTCCAGCATACTATGCAACTGGGGCCGTCTTGATCCCGTGTGAGCCAGCAGCCGCAGTATTCGCATCTGGTACTGGGGCGGAAGAAGTCCCCGAACATTATCATGTAGGATGTGCTGTTAATGGGCCAGGGTCCTTGTGGACTATTGCGGTCCTCGCGCGTGGGTCCGCTTGTGCCGGGAATGTGCGGCCCTGCGCCAGGGATGGCGGGGGTGGCCCAGCCGCCCTGCCCCGTGCCGTGCTGAGCCGCAGATAGGACGTCCGCACCAGCGTCGACCCAGTGCCCCCCACTGACTGCCCACTGCCTGACCTCGTGGTGGTCGGGAAAATGTACCTCGTTGCGGCGGTGCTCGTGGATCAAATGCCGGCGCAGTCTGGACTTGTGTTCAGAGTTCGTGCCAGCTGGGTTTGCGTCAGCTACCTCTGGGGCGGCGTCGTGACGCCATCTGGATAGTCCGAGGAGGGACGGGGGCAAGAAGCCTTCCGATGGGCCACTCACCCCTATGTCTGCGTAGAGGGCAGCCTGGCGCAATATGTCGTACTCACTCTCGGCTGCCATGATCTCTTCCTGAGTAGTCTCGTCGTAGTCCTGGCACTCTGCCTCGATGTCAGGGTCCTGCGACAGACTCGCGTAGCGGAATGCCAGCACCTGAACCGGGTCTGGGCCCACCCCGCCTAGCCTGGCCTCGTGGTCGGATCCTGTGATTGACCAGACCACAATGAGAGGTCCAGCTCGGCCCTTGCCGAGGCGCGGTTGTGGAGGCTTCTTGGGGGTTCCTGCTCCGTGTGCACCCTGTGGCTGGGGCTCACTCTGAGTGGGCAGTCGCCCCTCCCTGCTGTGGAAAGGCCTCCACTGACCGCCGCATGCCGCGGGGGGTGCCGGAGCCATCAGAAACCTACTAGGTTCTCCAGGCCCACGCACATCGTTTGATTGCGGGGTGGGCGCCTGGGGATATATCTCCACGGACCCCCCATAGGCTCGCGATGCTCCAGGAGAGCCGCAAGTGGGCCACCTCCCATGGTGCACCTGGAGCCCACGACTCTCGGGGCCAAGAGAGGGGAATCAGCGTCGCGAGATACCCCGCGCCTAGCTGGAGGGGGGGCCCGTGGTGGGCCGCGGCCCCTTCGCGCCTAGGCACGGCCTCCCTTACTACCGAGTTGTGCGACCTTCGGCCGGGCGGAGGAGCAGGAAAGAGCCCCGGGGGGGGGCGATCGGGATCCTTTGACCGCGAACGGTCGATCCGTTGCTGATCTCGTCGGCGCCCCCCCAATCGTGGGACGCTTCGCTGTCGGAGATGCTGACTCCGGGGTCGCGTTCCGCCAGGAGCCACTCCCAAGCGGTGTCCTCCCCGCGCTCGCCGTCAACCCCGTGTTCCGTCGGGTCCCATTGCTGCTGCTCGCCGTCCACGCCGATTCCGATCGGGTCAAATGGCACCGCGGGGGAAATGTCCACGTCCTCTGCTGCGCCTGCCCTGGGCAGCGGGGTTAGGAAAGCTGCGGAAGGGACGCGGTGAGAGGCGGGGGTAGCGTCAGGCGGGGGCGCTACTCCGTCAACGCTGGGCGGATCCAGCGAAATGCTGGGTGGTGCATCTTGTGAATCATCTTGGGCTGCACTTGTCTCTTCCGCGGGGGCCGGGGGACCTCGCGTCTACGGGGTCGCCTCTTCGATGCCCCTATCCGCCCTTAGTTATCCTTGGCAGTCCGGTGTTGCCGAAGTCGCCCCTCGGGGCATGTCTGGGGGCACTTCTGGCCTTCTGTCAGTATCCGCCTCGTTCCTCGGCATTACATTCAGAATGGGGACGATGCCCCGATTCGCAGCAATCGAGAGGAGGAGACGCAGCCGATAGCCGCATAATCTAGTGAATTAAAAGGGGAGGAGGAAGGATTGGCCCTGCGTGTCTGTGCTGAGCGGCCTAGGACATTGACTGCTCCCTCTGCAGTTCCCTGCAGCGGATCTGCAGTCGCCGTTGGGGGGGATCCGTTCGCCTGTGCACCTGGCGGGGGGGCTGCGTTGCTTCCTTCGATGGGTTCGGCTCGCCTTCGTCTGGTAAACCCTCCATAGCCCTTCGGTCACTATCCGTTTCGCCCCTCGGCATTACGCTCGGCGTGGGGGCTCCGCCCCGAGCCGCAGCAACCGAGGGGCCGACAACAGGTTGGGGGGCGTTCCCATGCACAGTTGGACGAAAGTCCCGGGCTCCAGGAGGAGGAGAGGAGGAGGAGACGCAGCCGATAGCCGCAACATCTGGTGAATCAAACGAGGATGAGAGAGGATTGGCCCTGTGTGTCTGCGCTGAGCGGTCTAGGACGTCTCTGACTGATCTCTCTGCCGCAACCTGCAGAGGATCTGAAGTCACCGCTGGGGGGGATCTGCTCGCCCGTGCATTTGGCGGGGGGGCTGCGTTGCCTTCTTCAATGGGTTCGGCTCGATCTTCTTCGAGCAGACCTTCCATTGCCGTCTCGCAGCTCCGCGTTAGGGCGTCGTTCCCAACCTCGGGGGGCAGGGCGGGGCCCGCTGGTCGGAGCGCGCGGGACCTGCCCACCCCCCTGCGTGGAGAGGGGGGAGGCGCGTGGGGAATTGGGATCTGAGCTGCGCCCATCGCGACATCAGGGGGCGCCCCTTCCCCCACTGGTTGCGCGTGTCTCCCTCTGCTGGGCATGGGGGGGGAGCAACCGTAGCTGGCGTCGGATCTGCCTCAGCCGCGCCTGAGTGTGAGGGGTGCTCTCTGCGGGGGCACTGTGGATCGATCGAACGCAGTGGTTGGACTCCCGCGCCATGCACTGCACAATCTCTATCCTCGCCCCCTCCGCCCGGTGGATCAAGCATCGCCTGGGCCGCGGGCGTCGCCGGCGCCCCGTGGGAATCGCGAGCGAGGCGTAGTAAGGCGGCGCGGCCCGGGGGCAGGGGGGCGACGCGGCGCCCGGGCGCCCCCTTGAGCGCGGGAGACTGGCCCGAGGGAGCCAGGCCCGCAGACGGCTTGAGCCAAGGCTACGGCGCTGGCGGGGTTACGCCGAGAATACCGCGACCTCACTGAAGCCCAAGGGCCCCCGTGACGCCGACCCCACGGCCCGCCGACGCTCGAATTCCAATGAGACCGAATTCCTTTCTAGAAACGCGAATCTAGGTTCCCAGAACAATGCTTGCAGTTAGCGGTTCTTGTATTTGTCTGAAAAAACTGGATGTGTCTGCCGTTCTGGCGGCTATGCTGCCGCCGTCGCCACCCCGTCGCGGCCCGTCGTTTGGGCCTGCAAGTCGGTCTGGCGGTTGTGGCCGCCGTTGCCGCCACGTCGCAGTTTCCTCGCCGCCCGTCGCCTGGGCCTGACTGCTGGCCCGGCGGCCACGTTGTCGCCGTCGCCGCCCCGTCGCCGCCCCGTTGCCACATATATTGCTCCACGTATATTCCACTACATAGCAAGTGTACCACATAGGTTTGCCTTTCTGCAGAGGAGTTCGGATCTACCACCGCCCCCCCCAGGGCTATGCGCCCACCTGGGGGATCTGCAATTCATATGCGATATAGCCCCATCGTTAATTTTCCATAACGCCCTTACGGGGCCATGCCATCCCAGCCGAACCCGCATCGCCCCCCCCCCCCCCATCATCCTCGTCAAATAAAACTCTGCGCGCGCACTCGTTGATCGATCTGCAATCATCAATGTGCAAATGCAATGTTGCAACTAAATGAAACGAAATATACACGCGCGCGTCGTCGCGCGTTCATGCCGAAATCTTTCGTGAGAGGTTGTATACGAATGCCCCATATACACATCGTCAAACCACATGCGTGTGTTTAGCCATGGCTTGTCAAAAAGTACGCGCGCGCTCTTGCGACTCAGACAAAGAATCTGGGCGGTTCAATATTTTCATAAAATGCAACCAAGCGGGCCTCCCGCGACCATGTCGAATTCGTCGGAAAGCCAATGCGCGCAGTCTGGGGGGAGGGGGCGCAATTCCTCTCAACTGTTACCACGAGGGCCCGTCGCACCCGTCGGCAGCGCGCGCATTTCGAAATCCTTTTAAAAAACCCATCACGACACAGGGACACCATCGTCGTCACCGGCGCGATAAGCATCGGCGCCGTCGTTGGCTTTGCCGTCGTCATCGTCATCGTCGCCACCAGCATCGCTACCATCATCATACTTTCTACCGCTGTCGACGTCGCCACGATACCGCGCCCGCCCGAGTCACCGACTCGCACTGACGTGCCCGCGCGTCAGGGCGATCTGCGAGACGCACTGGGAAGTCCCAACGATGCGCGCCACCACGGCCGCGTCGTTCGCGCCAAACTAACTGTCCGACGCGCGCGCGAGCCTGCGCGCGCTGGCGCGGCCGCGGCGAAGCGCCAGCCAGCGCCAAGCAGCAATCGCAATCGCCGCCGCGTGGGTTTTGCATGGCAAGATGCGGGCGGGCGGGGGGGATGATTGCGCGATCAATAAATTGGCAGCTTCGCGTTCGGCAGGGCAGATTGCCCCACGAAGGGCGCGCGGCGCACATTGCACGACATAGATTGCACACGTCGGTTCTCCTGTCTCATAGAGAAGTAGAACCTCCCCCCCCCCGACTTCGGCCCCCATTCAAGCGTTGCAACTTACGCGTGGTTCTGCCCCATCGCCCATCCTAAATTTAAAATCGCACCATCCCAGGCAGGCAGGCATCGCCCCCCCCCCCCCCCCCCCCCCCCCGCAAGGGCTTCCACCCGTAAGGATTGCATCTCCGCCCCCTGGAACAAGGCTCGTGTAAGGGTTTTCGAGGCTCTACATTATCTGCGACTCTCATCATCATCCGCATCTAAAGGGATTTGTTTGCAATCTACCACAAGGGTAATCCTTCTGTAATCCGCCACCAAAGGGAATCCTTTTGGCATCCGCATCAAAGTGAATTCTTTTGCGGCGGACGGACAAATTGACCGACGGCTCAGGGGGTGCCAAAGTTTCTATATATATATATATATATGTATATATATATATATATATATATATATAAAGACAACGCATTTAAAAACGCATGGGCTCACGTTGTTTGATGATTTTCTGGTTTGGTGCCACCGCCGCAAAATGAATATTTTCGTATTCCGCCGCAAAAGAAATTCTTCTGGAACCCGCCACGGGAGGAATCCTTTTGTAATCCGCCACAATAGGAATCCTGTTGTAATCGGCCACGAGAGGAAGACATGAATTCTTTTGGAGCCCGCCGCAAACGGAATCCTTTTGGAATCCGCCACAAGAAGAATCCTGCTGATACGCCACAAAAGGAATTCCTTTAAGGCGGACGTACAAGTTGACAGACGGCTCAGGTGGAACCAAGGAAACAAGAAAAATAATAACCAGGGACAAACAAATTAAAAAAAACGCATGTGGCTCTCACGTTTTTCGGTGAATTTGTGGCTTGGTACCCCGGCCAATATATATATATATATATAGTTGTAATCCGCCGCAAAGGGCATCCGCCACCAAAAGAGATCCTTATGCAATCCGCCGCGATAGGAATCCTTGTGTAAGCCGCCACAACAGGAATCCTTTTGGAGTCCGCCACAAAAGGAATCCTTGTGTGGGGGGTTACACAAGGATTCCTATCGTGGCGGAGTACATGAGGATCCTTTTCGCTGCGGATTCCAGAAGGATTCTTTTTGTGGCGGATTACAAAAGGGCCCCTTTTTTGGCGGGGGTACCCAACCACACATTCATCATGGCGGACTCCAAAAGGATTCCTGATGTGGCGGATTACAACAGGATTCCTATCGCGGCGGGATACATAAGGATTCCTTGTTTGGCGGATTCCTCTTGTGGCGGATTACAAAAGAACTCTCTTCTTTTGGGCGGGGGTGCCAGACCACGCATTCACCAAAAAACGTGAGAGTCACATACGTCTGTTGATTTGTTTTTTTTTGTCCCCTGGTTCTTCATATTTTCCTTTTGTCCTTGGTGCCCCTTGAGCCGTCTGTCAACTTGTACGTCCGCCTTAAAGGAATTCCTTTTGTGGCGTATCAGAAAGATCCCTTGCGGCGGATTCCAAAAGGATTCCTTTTGCGGCGGACTCCAAAAAGAATTCATTTCTTCCTTTTGTGGCAGATTACAAAAGGATTCCGATTGCGGCGGATTACAGAAGGAGCCCTTTTGTGGCGGATTCTAAAAGGATTCTTTTTGTAGCGGAATACAACAGGATTCCTTCTGCGGCGGAGGTATCCAACCAACAATTCACCAACAAAAGTGAGAGCCCCAAGCGTGTTTTATTATTATTATTATTTGTTTTTTATATATATATATAAACAACAACAACTTGATCCATTGTTATTTGTTCACTGATGCCCCCTGAGCCGTCGGTCAACTTGCACGTCAGCCTTGCAATTTGATGGCCTTAAGGCTTCCGGGCCCCATGGCATCGGAGCATTATAATCCTCGGGCATTCGAGGCCCCAGGGCCTCAGAGCCTTAAGGTTTTAGGTATTTCAGGCCTTGGGGCCATGAGGCCTGAGGGCCCTAAAGCTCAAGGGTTCTCACAGTTTGACTGCCTTGGGGTCTCCGGGCCCTCGGGCCTCAGGAGTCTTTCCTCTGAGAATCGGGGTAAGATGACAAAGGGATTAAGATCCCATGTTCACTCTGCTCAGGGAGAGAGGGGGCGGGATGAGACATAGATAGGACCAGTATCCGTTAAGCAAGGTTACTCTATCAGGAATGTGAAAGGAGGAGGCCGGCTGGCCTACGACCGGCGACGCGCGACGGCCGAGGGCTGGCGCGCTCCTTTTCTCCCCTGCAAGCCAGGGGTGGCTTGTTTGAGCATCCATGCAGCTGCGGGGCGCAGCTGTTAGTTCCAGCGGACAGTGCAACGCATGCAAGCTAAGTTAAGTCCGAATTGAATACGAGGCGAAGAGGAGCATATTTACTCCCCCCGCGGCGGGCCGCGTAGAGCCCATCCAGCCACGGCACCCCGGGCCTGTGCATATGCACAACCGCCGGAGCCAACCCGAAAAAGCTTTTACAGCTCAACGGTGGCTGCCAGGGGGCCAAGGGCCGAAGAGGCTCGACGTTTCCCACCATTGTGATGAGTAAATTCTCTCCAGTGGACCGGCTTAGCCGACCAGCAGAGGCATTCGCATCCAACGCGTTCCGCGCGCGGGTGAAGCTGTCTTGCACGCGCCTGCCGCGACTGAGTCACGCGGGCGAAACTCAGCTCAAATCCTCAAACGGGTTGAGCTCGTCCTTTGCTCTGGGCGGCGCCGGAGGCGGCGGGTTCGACGACGCCGATCCTCCCGTCTGTGCGTCCACGCCACGAGGCGTGCGGGACCGCCCTCTTCCTTTGTCAGTGTCGCTCTTTGATGCTGTCCCTTTTGACGGGAAGCGTAACTCGTGCTCATATTTTGATAGCGCGTGCCAGTAGTCCAGAGTATACCACTCGTCGTCGGGCAGCCATGTGATCCTGTTCCGATGGACGTAGTACCCGGCGTGGATTTTGTTAACGTAGCGCGGGTAGGACATGGACGGGTCGCACTCGTAGCTGTGGTCCGCAGCGCTGCTGGCAGCATCCATGGCCGCGCCGCTGGCAGCATCCATGGCCGCGCCGCTGGAAGCATCCATGGCCCCATCGCGCGCGCGCCGTGAATCCGACCGACCCCTTGTGCTGGGATTATGAGGGTATGTCTCCCTAGTCGTCGCGGCTGAGCCGGCGACAGAACGCGGGGACTCGGTGGCTTCTTCGGGCACCCGAACGTCTGAGACGCCAGGTCTAAGAGGCGGAGGGCGCGATAAAGGTCTAGCCTTCGTTCCAGCCGGCGCTCGTGGGTCCCACGAGCTCGGCTTCGCCGTCGTGATCGGGATCGTTATTCTTACGGTCTCTCATGAATTGTATTAAACTCCTGGCAGCTGTCGCCGCAGCGACACCATACTTTCCGCATGCAGTACGGAAGGGTCCATAATCTTTGTCCTGGCAGTACCAGGGTCAGGGTATTTATCCTGAAGCCAAGAAATGGCTTCCTGTATGAGAGCACCGTGGCGACGGACATCATGTTGCACTTTCCTGCCCATCTTGTGGGCCTACTTTTCTATTATGTCGCGGCACGGATGCGGCAGTCCAGAGCATACTCGTCGGTCCGTCTTTTCGAAGCAATATTTTCCGTACATGCCATATCGGGACGAACAATTCGCCCCAGGTAACAAATAAAGTAATCTTCCGATATGAAGAAGCTGACAATTTCGCGGACAATTGCGAAAATCCTTATGGGCCGAAGGCCCAGTTGCATTTGTTGTACCGAGGCCAAGAAATTGTCATCTACTATGGTCTTGATGATCTCCGGGATCACGTGTTCTGTAGTTCCGGTCAGGGTAACCCTGCCAGGATTGGCAGGGCTTGCGCCTGTGTGTTCAACGACATAATGGGCTGCAACTGCCCGAACCTCTGTCCCGAACAACCTTATCCTGATCGAAGGGTCATCGCGGTGAAAGTATACGTGTCCCTCAGAATGATCAAGAGTGATGGTTCCGTCAGTTATCAGCGTGGCCTTCGGCCCGCTGATTGCTGAGAGATCCAGATCTATCTGTGACTGTTCGCGTGCCATCGCGGCCAAGCCGGTGGCATGTCGCAACACCGGGATAATGAGACAGTGGTCCCGACACACACTAATCCGTCTTGAGACGGACTGAGAACTGCGAGTCGGCCTCGCTCTAAAATTGTTCTCCCAGGCAACTGGTAATCGCGCAGAAGGGTTGTTGTCTCCGGCGTTGTTCCCATTTTCTTCATCCAAGGCGCCTGCATTCTGCGTGGGTAACCATGGTCTCCCTAAATATACCACGTCGTCTATTGTATTAAGCGTCGGAACAAAGACATTTGTTCTAGTCATGTTGTTATACCACCTCTCCCAGCCTCTCAAAGGAGTGACTAAGTCATCCTATTCGTCCGGCCAATAAAAGGCCTCCAGGGCTGGGCAAGACCTCGGGCGAGCATACTGGTCAAACTTAGTTTCCCACAATTTCGGCCACCAGGTATGGATTGCTGGGGTTTGCCTGCCTACGTTTCTGGCTGAATATTCAAGCCACGATATGAACCTTCTGACTAAAGGCTTCAAATATTGAAAGAAAGGTGCATGGCGCGCCGGCGGCTGAGCCACGGCGTTTTCTGGGACCCAAGCTGGAAAGTTGTCAGGCTGACTATTGCCGAATATCGTGCCAGCGGCCGCCATTGTAGTAAACTGTCCAGAGGCCCATTTTCGCTCCTGCTGATTGTTGTTGCTGATGTTTTTCATGACATTGGCAGAAGCTCTCGCTTGCCTCTTTGCACGCGCCTTGATATATTGGTGGCGATCCCATGAAAGACCCTCTTCATTATCCACTGCAATGAAGTGGCCATTCGCCTCTAGGGACCGAGGGATAACGCGGTTGTTCCACGTCAGGGTCATGTAATCGTGCGTGACCTTGCATTTGTATTTGACCGGACAATTGCAGACAAGACAATTTGCAAAACCTGTCCTCACCCAGTGGTACCGGCCGCACAGGAACCTCCCGTCGTCCTCCCAAGGGATGGATATAATTCGAGCCTGGATTTCGGTCGACAATCTTGGCCAGTGGTCACACGACACGATTATTCTCTTGTCTGTATGAACCCAGGCAATAATCGACTCGTTGTCGAAGGTAACCTCATATGAAGACAACTCGCGATTGAAGAGTACCGTCCAGCGCATCTGATCTGCCTGTCTCACAAGAGAGACGGCTCTGTCGATGTCAGTGAACCTCGGCACTTCTCGAGACGCTAGGGTCCCGTCTGGGCAAGCCCTGTGCGAGAAGCGAGTGAGCACTCTGCCGGTAAAAACAAGGACTAGATCCCATAGCTCACGGTGATTGGGGAGACGTTGCCATAAGCGGTTGGTGTCCTCTGCGGGTCAAGTCCCCACCGATGGCGGCTCCCCTTCCTAAGCTGGATGACCCATGGGCACTGGACTTCTCGCAACGAGAGGCTGTCCAGACCTCCGCTGGCTGAGCCATGGAGGAATATTTGAGGGATCAGGCATTGTTGGGCCATTGTTCGCCGGAAGCAATCGCAATAATTCATAATCTGCGTCCTGGCAAAGCCCAGAGTCGCTTTTTGGGAAGCGAACTCTTCCACTCGTAGATTCCAAGAATGTTTGTAAATCTGTGATATGAAGAAGAGAGCCGTGACTCCTGACTTGGCCAGGGTCATATGGGACGTACATCCTTTCACTGGAAGCAGCGAACGTTGAATGTCCCTGACATGCTCTATAGAACATGGGCATCGGCGTCTCCCCTCTGTCTTCTTCTTGCGATGAGCACTCCTTGCGCCGCGCCCGCATGGCGTGGATTTTTGTTCCAATAATCTCGGCGCTATCATTTGGAGAGATTCCCAAAACTTCGACCGTTCCTGGCGGCAGCGCAGCTAAGCTGTGTGCGGCCAGGGCGTGCGATTGGAAAGTAAAACCGTCGTCGTAAATTTTCTGTACTAGGTCTCCAAAGTAGACCCAGCCTCCCGACGATCTAGCATAGTCGGAGCAATGCCTCGCAAGGTATACAGCGCACTGGCCTATTTTCTTAGCCAGTACGTCCGTTCTGTAGCTCAGGCCACGCCAAGTGTCCGAGATGCCCAATGCAGCCGTGTTTTCTTCACTATCTTCTCCAAATACCAGTGGCTGCAGGCACGCATAGGCCCCCGGGGTAAACCCATCTGGAACATCATCGGAATGAAATTCAGTTCTAAGGTAATCCTTCGCCTGTGCGAAAGTTCCGTCGTCCTGACTGAGGCTCCCCAGCGCTGCAAAGATCGGGTCTTCCACGAACTCGGCCATATATCGAAGCGTATTTCCTGTTCGACTGCGGATGGCTTCGACGTGCGGCGGTGCGGGGCCTGTAATGTGGGCGTCATGGATCATTTGCTTCAGTGGTCCAGGCGTATTCCGAAGTATCCGTTGACGTTCCTCCGTCGTCACATACAGCCGTTTTTCTTTGAATAAAACAGCATGCCCCACTGTGACGTCTCGATCCCCGTCGTTAGGGTCCGAGGGTAGTGGCCGGCTCTGTCTTCTGTCAGGGGCAGGCGGGAGACTCAATCTGCGAAACATATTCTCAGATGCTGGTCCAAAAGGATAAGTCTCGTCGTCCATGGATTCGAGGAGCTGGGGATCTCCTTCGCATGGGAACATCGTACAAAAGTCCTCAGTTCCCGTGTCTGTCCCAAGGATCTCCGGATGGCCTGAGGCCTCCGAGGGCTGAGCTGCGTGCTTGGGAACATGCGATGTCCCCTCATCTGACGGCACCTGCGTTGGACTTGATGGTTCTTCATGTGCCTCATGGTGTCTCTCTTGCCCCGCTCCGGTTGGACCAGGCGGAGGAATCGGGGGGTTCTCCGTCGCAGCTGAGCCGGACGGAGGGGCAGGAGGAGTAGGCACTCTGATCTTGCTCGTTCCAGAGCCGCCTGCCTCTGCACGTCTTGACCACCTAGATTTCTCCGCTACTACCGGAGTGCGAACAAAATTCGGATCCGCCTTTACAATCTGCTCGACAACAGCATCAGCAAAGTCATTCCATGCGGCGGAATACGTAGTCAGCTCGGTTTCTTCATCTTGTATACATATCGAATAAACACATTTTGCTGCCTTAATAAACGATGCAGCCGATACTCTGAATTTCTTCACCAGAGGGGTCTCGTCCGAAGCGTCGTGCGCTCTCGTCTGTAGTCCTCTCAAACGGTAGGAGAACTCTTTTTCATTTTTCAACGCCATGCTGGCTCTCGGGGGCTCGAAATGCAGACTTGAGACCTCTTTTAAGGTCTGCAAGATAGACGTTATGTCATCGTCTCCTTCCAATGTTGGCGAATCTTGAGATGAATGATCCCCATCCGACTGAGTCGCGGGGTTTGCGCCCAGAGTATCCAATGGATTGTCATTCCCATTTTGGCCGGGGGAGCGACTTCTTCAGCTGAGGCAGCCCTCGCCTCGGCGGGTGGGGACTGCGCTGATTTGGGCCGCTCACCCATGGCATTGCCTTCGACGCGAGGCGCGCCCCCCCGGCGTCTGACCCAACTGGGTGCCTGTTTGGAGCGAAGCTCATTTCCCTGAGGGCTCTGACCGACAGGCGGGGAGTCAGAAACGTTGGCCCCGATGAACGCGTTCAATTCGGACGGGGGATCACGAACGCTCGGCCCCCGAGGTTCGCTGCCAACTGCGTCTTCGCCACCCGGCTTAGCCGGTGGCTGAGCAGTCACAGATGCAGCGGGGTCTCCGTCAAATCGAGGCATCTTCGCTGGCGGAGGACCTAGTTCCTCTGACCTTGGTCCGAACTTCGGCGGAGGAGGAGCTTTCTTGGAATAAATCTCTTTCGCCGGTGGAGCATGCTCCTGCCTCGCAATGCTCGGCCTATGGTCCGGAGGCTTCGTCCTATGGTCCGGAAGCATCGTTGGCGTTTGAATCGCTGGTGGAGCCGCCGTGGCGGCAATTTCTTTCGGCCCTCCAAGAGGAGGAGGCCTAGGGGCAGAGGGCCAGCTGGCGGCCCCAGGGGGCGGCGCTTTGCAGGTCCTCTCTTGCTTTGCAGGGGCCTGTCCGAGGTTGGGGAAATCGTTTTTATCGATCGAGAATGGGGCGCCGGGCGGCTTAGCCGCCGGCTCCTTTTCGTCCCCTTCGGCCGCCTTCTCATTCTCAAGTCTGTTCTGCTCAACCAATTTATTTGATTTCTCCGGGGCCTCGCTCCTATGCGTCGCATGAATCTTGGTCACTCAGACTCCTTTTTCTTGGAGCCAAGGCCAAATATCATCGCATGTGTCCTCATCAGTCTCACCCTTGGCCCTCAAGGATGCGCTCTGTCTCATTTGCCAATCGATCGAATTCAAGCCTGGAGCCTAAGCCTTTTGGGCGTCCCGGACTTCATTCGCGGCTTCGGTCCGTTCCTCATCTCGATACCTTTCGACCTCAAAATCCACTTCCAGGTTCCATTTCATTTGTCTGGCAATATGCAGTAAGTGTGACCACTCATCAGTAACCCACAACGCTGCCGCGGTCCAATGGCAGAGTCTCAACTCGTACAACACATCAGTCATCGGATCGCTCACATACTGAATCGGTGATCCTTTAATGGACTTTGTCGTCTTGGCATAGTAGACAATCTCGGCAACAACCCAAATGCCATCTCCAAAGGTCCCCTCCACAATAGAGTACGTGGTGTGAGTGTTGGGGTTGTCAGAACATGGAAATGAATACGCCCCAACCACATGCGTTTTCACACGTCCACCGTTTTTGGGATTTGATGGGAGAAATTGGTGACCCCCCAAGATAGAATGAAGGGCAGTCACAAAAGTTCCATGCGACTGTTTTGTCCACCTGGCGGATGAGTCTGAGACTTCCGCCATCTTTTCTTTTGTCACAAAGAAAGGCAACGCTAATTCAACGCCATGGGCCCTGCCAACCCCATGGGATCTCGTTCTCAACTTGGCCCACTTCAAGCGGTCAGCCACCGTGGCTGTCGGGTTTGCTATCGACCTATCGGCCTTGATCCTGAAGAAGCGAGCCCAGTTTGGCACTATCTAGTTCCTTGTCGCTGGCGGGGCTTCTGTCGTCTTTTGAGGCAACTGAGAGGCAAACCACGCTTCGCTATTACCATATTTCAATATCATTTGTCTTGGCCACCTTCCGGCCGGTTCTTTTCCCTGAGCGACCTCTGCAGCGCGACCTTCTTCCCCCGGATATGCGTTCGAAGACATCATGCCCCGATGAAGGTCCCCGCTGGCAACCGTAAACGGGCAAAGGAAGTCATGGCAAGTAACCTCTCCTGTCGTCGAATCTTGGAAAGGCAGATTCTTTATCTGCTGGTATGTGTGATAACATGGCCAGTAGGGTTCTTCATATCCAGGGTGCCCTTCTTTTGGCCTCCTCGGAAATTTGTAACGCTGACTGAGCGTAGACATTTTCCCCTCTGGGCATTTCTCGCGGATGTTTCTTTCTGCTGTTTCACCAGGTGTCTCGATCTCTTTGACATCGGACGGCGGAGCCAGTGGGGGAGCGCGTGGTGACTGAGCCGTCCGCGCGCTGGAGCCAGAGCCCGTAGCGGCTGAGCCGACGGGTCTGGTCTTCTCGGTCTCAGCAGCAGCACCTGCCGACAACTCAGCAGGTACAGGGATGGCTATGCCACCTGGCGTTGCGCTGCTCACCGCAACGGCTAAGCCGCTTGGTGCAGCTGCTGGCGCTGCTTTGTTAAACTCATTGAGTGCTGCACGCATGGGCTCATCGTTTTGCACTCCCTCATTCGCTGGTCTATGGGTCTTTCCTTTTGGTGGCGTTCCAGGACAGAAAACTTCTCCGCGGGGCAAAAAGTAGGCATCGCCCGTCCATGGGAAGAAATCACTGTACGCAGCCCCATTTCTGAGGAAATCTTTGAAGTCTGATGAATAAAATGAGTGTATAGCACCACCTCCAGTTCCGTTTGAAACGGCTGGAAGATCGACATCGGTCAAGGGCTCCCTGAATGGGAGCGCGCCAAATACCGACGCGGGGATCTTGCCTTCTTCGGGAGACCAGTCCTGCCAGTACATGACAAGGTCTTGGACTTTCGCCTCCTGTTTGGCGTATCCACCCTCCCTCGTGGCGCACTTTATGCGACCGTCCCGAACGGCTGAGCCGCCGAAGGCTGACAGAAAAAATAGCATCGGAGGTTGGGGGGTGAAATCGAAGTGGAACGGAGAGCACCCCTACCGGGAAATCGATTTCGGTTTCGCGTTCGCGCGTGCCGTGCGGGCGAGGCGAAGCTGCGTGGGCGGGCGAGAGAAAGTCTCCTGTGGCTGAGGCGCGGCCGGACCAAATGACTCCCTTCCGGGCGGCCGGTGGCCCGCGGTGTCCCGCCGGTGTCCCGCTGGTGTCCCGTGTGGCTAAGGCGGACCAAATGACTCCCTTCCGGGCGGCCGGTGGCCCGCGGTGTCCCGCCGGTGTCCCGCGGTGTCCCGCGGCGCCCCGCCGGTGCCCCGCGGTGTCCCGCGAGGATGATGATGATGATGATGAGATGATGCTGATGATGATGATGATGAGGATGAGATGATGATGATGGTGTCCCGATGAAGATGATGCTGATGATGTTGATGATGGTGTCAATGATGATGATATCGTCCCGATGATGAGGATGATGATGATGATCATGATGAGTATGTTGATGATGATGGCGATGATGGTGTCCCGATGATGATGATGATGTTTCCGATGATGTTGGTGATGATGATGTTGATGGGAAAGGTGTCCCGGCGAGAATGATGTTGATGATGATGCTGTTGATGATTATGGTGTCCCGAGCATGATGCTGATGATGATAGTGATGATGATGATGGTGATGCTGATGGTGTCCCGATGATGATAATAATGACAATGACGATGTTGATGATTATGTTGCTCATGATGATGATGGTGCCCCAATGATGATGATGTTGTTGATGATGATGATGTCGATGATGATGATGCGATGATAAATGATGATGATGGTGTCCCGAAGATGATGACGATGTTGATGATAATGTTGATGATGAGAACGATGATGATCAAGATTGTGTCCCGATTATGACGATGATTCTGATGATGCTGCTGATGATGATGACGATGATTGTGTCCCGATGCTGATGATGTTGATGATGAGATGATGTTGGTAATGGTGCTGATGATGATGATGTCCCGGTGATGATGCTGACGGTGATGATGATGTTTATGATGATGATGACGGTGCCCTCATGATGATGACGATGTTGGTGATGATGTTGATGTTGATGATGTCGATGATGACGGTGATGACGTTGATTGTGAGAGCGATTGTGATATCGATAGTGAGATCGATATCGAGACCGAATGCGAGACCGATTGTGTGATCGATTGTGAGATCGATTGTGAGATCAATTGTGAAATCGATCGAATGAGATAGATCGAGTGAGATCGATTGTGAGATCGATCGATTGAGATCGATCGAGCGAGACCGATAGTGAAATCGATACTGAGATCGATAGTGAGACCGATCGAGTGAGACGTTGGTTCCCTCCCCCCCCCGAACCTCCTTATCACCCGAAGGGTGGTCGTATAGGTAGCCAATTTGGCCGTTATTATCATATAATAAGCACACAACTCAGCGGCAATAGCGCTTTCAAAGCGACTTCCATTGTTCAATGTATAGTCCGAGTGGCTAGCACTGCAATGGAAAACGTCTCCTGGGCGGTGCTTAAGTTGTCGGTAGAGGCTCACGCCGTCTAGGATCATGATTATGGGGAACATTCCTATTGTTTTGTAATGTTCAATCCGACGATTCATCCTGGCTCTGACCAAGGTGGCAACGTCGTCCCACATCGGGCCGACGCCGTTTTCGCCTTCTTGCCAGCACTTGGAGTCCCCACCGATATACATTATATCTATAGCCCCCTCATGGGATCGCCGCATCGCGTCGTCGATCAACTGCACGGCGTCATTTATCATGGTTCAGAGGCTTCCAGCAAATGCGACCGGGTTCTCGTATCTTTTGGGTCCACTCCCAACTCCATTCAATTTGGATGAGTTGTCGACAGTGACGTTGAAGTTCCAGAAAGTGAAGCGAATCGGAGTGTGAGTCCCTTTTGCATAATACCTGTTCTCCTCCCACCGAAATCGTGAGGAGGCGCCGGCAATGCCTGCAATTTGTGCTCAACTCATAGCTTCCTGTACGATTCCGAACACCGAATTTCGCAGGCGGCATTCTGGAAGAAGGCTCGACGTAGCCGGCCCTGACTTGTCTTTGAACACGATCGTAGAGTCTGAAACAATGAACAGAACATGTCCAACTCTGATGCGACCCGTTCCGCATTTGACTAAGCGGGCGGAAGAAATCCGTCACGGGTTTCCCCGTGGACGACATGGCAGCAAGGTCTTCTCCTATGAACGGGATCCATGAATGTCCATTAACTTCAGCAATCTTGGAAATTGCCTGACATTTCTTAACGAAAGCCAAGTTATTCGACCAATATTTCATTCTTGGATCCGTGACCCCCATGTAGAGTTCCAGGATTTCGTCCACCTTTTCTTGCCACCCATTCACGGGGGGTCTTGGATTGTCCCCGAACTTTCCTTGCGTCCGTAGATACTCAAGGACGTTCCAGGGGCCGCGACCGAGGTAAGGTCGGTCATCGGACTCAGCCCCTGCTGCTGCAGGTCCTGAGTCTGGCGGTCCTCCTCCTCCATCACCCCCTGAGGGTGGGTTATTTCCTGAGGGGGGCCCGCCAGGTGCTGGCGGAACTCCATCCCCGCCGGCTGAGCCGCGGGGCGGACCACCACCACTTCCCCCACCGGCTAAGCCGGGAGGGTTATCGAGGTAAGGTGGCTGGCCGGCAGGTGGTTCGCCGGCCGCCTGTCTCCCGGCCCCAGGGTTATCCAATGATGGCTGATTACTGCCCACGACTGCTTGTTGGCTATCCATGGCGACCGGGTCGTCGGGTGCCTCTGCTGCAGTTCTCGGCTTCTTTTGCGGTGAATCCTCATCAGCCCCTGGGTCGAGGCCATCCCCAGCAAGCCATTCTTCAAAATCCAATGGCCTTTTTCGAGGGGCGCTGTCTCTTCCGCCAATGCACGGCCTGCTTGGGAGAAGTCTCGAAGTATGTCGCCTTTGCTGTGGCAGTGAGGGCTTCCTCGACTACGCGCACTGGTGCACTGTACTTGCCTTTGACCATTGGAGAAGCGAACATCGTTCCTCAATCTTCCCCAGTGGCTGAGCCCTGGGGAGGCTTTCGGGGAGAAGGCGCCCAAATGTCAACCCAGACTTGCGGGGGGCCTTTTCTCCAGTGATCCGCTACTGGTACGCGCGCATAGTTTCAAAAGGGGGTCTCATACCGACCGGCTGAGCCGACGGTAGGACCGGTGACTTCTCCCGGCTCGAGACCTGGGAATATAAACGCTGGAATATCGTCTGAGACGTTGATTCCAGGTCCGACTTCAACGCGGTCACGACTGCGTCGCTCCTCGCATAGAGTATGTCATGCTTCCACATCGTGCAGCGCCAACCTCATCCTTTTGAGGGCACAAACTTAGTCCTATCTTTGGGTCCCGGTCGGGACCACTCCCTCAGTTTATCAGGGAGGCACCTGAAGATCTGTTTATTTTTCCATGAATCTGTGTCCTCAGTATTGGGGTTAGCTGCTTTCTTTGAGCGCGGATTGTCTTGGGGGGCTTCTCCGCTGCCCTTTTCCGAGCAGTTGTTCCCTCATTGATGGTCTCGACATCAGTTTCCATGTCAGTATCTATCTCGGACACAACCTCGGTTGGGCTAAAGCGATCGTTTCTTGCCCCATCCGGCTGAGCCGGTGGGCAAGCCTTCCCACTCGGCTGGGCCGGTCGCGAGGCTTTTCGAATTGTTTTGGGAGGGGCATTATTACAAATCTCTTCCCCTTTGCTTTCGTCTCCAACAGGGTCGGAGTCGAAATCGTCCACCACATCATCAGTGTGGATCGAGATAATGTCCTCTCCCGGTGGCCCGACCGCTTTCTTCCTCAGCGGTCGACACATGGATTCGGTCGCTGGTCTCTCAGGCACGCGGGGGCCGCGGCAAGCAAGATTCGAGCAGTCGCCGCAAGGCAACCGCTCGGCTCTAGGGGGTCCGGCCGCGGGGCAGCCCGCGCAGGCTGTTGAGCAGAAACGGCAGCGGCACAAATAGGATTGGGAGAGGAGGTAGGACGACGACGAGACGACACAAATCTCTCAGCAGCATGAGCAACGGCGAAATGAACCTGCTTAGCAAAATCATCAGTGTCATCTTCAGCGCTCTTACATTCTCGTCCTCCTCTAGCCTCAACATGCTCGCGTGTGCCATCACATCTGCGCTCTAGCCCCTCCGCAACAACAGGGGTGGTGGTGGCTATCGTCCAAGGCTTTTTCATGACATTACCCTTGCTGTCCTTCAATCCGTGCGCATATCCGTGCAACGCCGTCTTGACAAAGTCTAATTCTCGAAAGAAACTCTTTACCTGGGGGTCTCTCCAATAATTGCATTGGGTAGGCCATTCAATACATACAACGCCCCCCGCTTTGTGCGCAGCGCGGGCAATCCCCCGGAAATTCCAAAACAAGTATCGGAAATCGGTTCTAATACCCCGAAGCCTACGCATCGCTCTATGATTTCCCGTGCGGAATTAATGCGCCTCATTCACATATTGCCAGGGGGAGCCACCCGTGCACGGCATAGAACCCCACAGTGTAATATGTTTTCCCTTGAATGTGTCTATATCGTTCAACGTTATTTTGAGTCCCTCATCCGTCCTCATGTCTTCCTTCTCGGTGTATCGAATCACCTTACATGAGTTGTCAACGAAATTCTTTGGGTCTCCTATTCTGCTTTGAAGGCCGCAACAGTATTCTAACAAAAGTCTTTCCCCGGTCCACTGAGTGGCCGGGGCGCAATCTTCTCGGATCCAGAACTCTGTGTATCCGGTCCATCTACTCAAGCAATAGTCACCGTCGCTAGAATCGCCATTCGAGTCGTGTTCAAATGGATGATGATACCTGCTTTCTTCGTCGCGCCAATTATCAATGCGGTCAATTGTCAAACCTTGCTGGGTATTGACAGCGTAGGTGCGACGTTTATCATCCAACTTCTCGAGGTCAACGGGACAATCACCGATTGCCGGCATGAATGTGACGAGTCTCGGGACAGAGCGCCATCGTTTCAAACTCTGTCCTTGTCGTGCCCATTCATCCTGTTTGTCAGAGAAATTTGCAGCAGCCGCAGACTGCGGGTTAGGAAGAGGATGAGTTTTGTTGAGAACATCTTCCATATTTTCTGGCATCGTGAAAGTATCTGATTCACTTTCACTATCCGTTATGTCAAACATGGTTTCCATTTCACGATCAGAGCTTCTTTTGGTTATATTCTCGATCGCTCTCGTTTTCTCGGAGCTTCTGCTGTAACCTTCTTTGATCTTTGACTAGAGGAATGAATTTACCTGCGTCATCGGCTGAGCCGGGTGCATTCGCAATCGCGAACGCCTCCGCGGCTTGGCCGGGGGCGGCCGCGACGGGTTTGCCATTGCTGGGGCGCTTTTTCTTTTTGTTTGACTTTTTGCTAGGTATATCAGCTCCTCTCCGCAAGGCCGAACTAGGGCCCAAGCGGGGCTTGAGAATCCCCCCGGGTTTCGGGGGAAGTCCGTCAGAAAACATTGAATCAAGATAATCTTGGTACCGCTTAGCGGCCCAGAACTTGGGCGTAACGACGTTGACAAGATGCAAGACTTTGACCCATGTCATAGGGTCAACAAATCGTTTTGTTCCTATATCAGCAGCCTCATTCTGCGTTCTTTCATACTGTAATTGAACCAGACCACGAGAAAACTGTTCGGACACAGCTGCTGCATCAATTTTATGTGCTCTCGGTAGATGCATCAACTTCATCGACCCGCCCGCCTTTATGACCTTGCAAACTGCTTGGTTATCTTCCAAGAATAAACATCGCACTGGTAAATCAAGCAGTATCTCCCAAAGCGGTAATACCGCAAGCAGCTCCTTGCGCAACGCAAGGTCGGCTGCGACGATCTCGGCCTCGAGCGCGCTGTGGGGCGCGCTTGTTTGTCGCTGCGATCCCATAGACTGGCCAGCTCTTGTATGGGGACCCCAAATGGCTTGATAACTCGCACTCGTGCTCCTATGTGTGCGAATGTCACTTGCCAGATCTGCATCAGAGTATTGCTTCAATAGAACATCCTCCTTTTTGTCACCTAGCCATGAAGTCACACGGCAATGGGATGTACATTTGATGATGATGATGATGAAGCGCCTTGAAAGGTCGGTTCTCCCAAAACACAAACCTGAGAAGCCACCGATACGCCAAATGCGTACGGTAGAGAAAGATGTAATGCGTACGGTAGAATGCGCCACCGGCAATGGGATGTACATTTGATGTAACATATGAGGCGGAAGAGATCAATGTCTTGCTGTTCTGTCCACTTCGTGATACAACTGGCAGTTGGACACACAGCACGGAGCAGGTCGTATCTGGCCATTCTCGCCCCGTAAAGTATCTTCATCAATACTTTTGCTGCAATGGGTTGAAGCGCGCCCGACTGAGTCGGTGGCTCAGGGTCATCAGGGCTTGCTACTGCGGCATCAAGACCAAGCACTTCTATCTCCTGGTCAGGGGGGCCGGTATCAACATTGATTTGTAACGCTGACGCTATAGCCTCCTCAGCTGGGGAGTAAACTTCTCCTCGAGGGCCGCCCTGTCCATCTTCTAAATCAGTATGTTCAGGGCCAAACGGGGTGCCCGCGGCCGGATAAGTAGCCGGGTCGGTGTCCGTCAATTGAGCGTATAACGTAACACGGGAATCAAAGAACTCTGTCATATCGTATTATATGACTTTAACCAGTTTCGGTTCCCTCGGCTGATACGGCTCGGTCGTCTGGGACGGAGGCGTTTTTCATAACCTCCTCACTACTCTCACTACTCACTACTCTCGTCTGCGACGGAGGCGTTTTTCATAACCTTGGGAGGAGGCGGGCCAAGTATCGTAGGCAATTCTCCATGCCACTCAATCGTTTGAGTTGATAGTCTATGCTCGCATCCTAAATATCGTCCAACAGCCGTCGGAGGATATATTTCTATGCCCTTGGGGCAATTATCAGAGGGTTCCTGGAGCAACTTCCATCCTCGGGCAAGCTTGTCGGCAGGTCCCGACAGTTTAGAATCATCAACATATATGATCAAGAAGATTTGCAATTCTTTGTGGAAGTAACAGCTACGCCACGGACTACATTTCACAAAGCCTTTAGCCGTGACGTGTCCCTCACAATGCTGTTCCCAATATCCGCCCGAATCAGGGTGCCCGTGCAATGATAAGTACAGTGGACATACAGGGTTCCGCATGTTGGACCATGCTTTGGGCCATTCGTCACGAGGAAAGAAAACCCATGTAGGAGTGCCTCCCAACAACGACTGAGTGTAGGCTTGTCGGGCATCAGCTTGTTCGATGCTATGGCCTTCGAACAACCCGTAGGTATCAGCTGCTTTGCTGGCCTGCACGGTCGCGGGACTACTGGAAAATTCCTGAAACAATGCCACATCCTTATTTTGATCTCTGACACTTGAACCATCGAAAACTACCCGGCCTTGATACTTGCGGCCTATGTGTCCCAATGGCAATTCCGAGTTCTTTTCAACAAGGATCGAAACTAATCCACCGAAATGGGCAGCTTTTCCTTTGAATTCGGCAACTACATATGAGCATTCTCTGACACCATCCTCTATCCACGTGCCTATGTCACGCAATCGGCCCCATTCTTTCCTCAGGGCAGCTTGAGCGTCTTTGTTTGCCTTGGCCTCGTCTTTCGAGACAGATCTGGCAACGGCGGCATCGGCACGGGCGCGTTGCCAGTCACTGGGAGGTTGGAAGGGTTCATCGATGATAGATGTGATATCAGTAAAAGGATTATAGAAATATTGCAAATCAAACCTGTCTTTGTCACGGTGACTGATATTTACAGCTGAGTTATCTTGCAACGGCATGCGAGGCGCGCCTCGCCGCGACGCGACGGCCGCAGGACTCGAGGTCTGGCTTGCCCCACAATTGTCCTCATATTCTTCATTGTCATCATCGGACAGAGGATCCCCACCGACTGAGCCGGAGGGGAACCCGTCTCTAGCAACAGTGCCCCCATGCCATGTCTGTTTCCACCAAATATCCTCGTCATCTGACAGATGTTCTTTAGAAGCATCTTCTTCTGAAGAATCTCCAGCCTCAGACGTGGCTTGGCAGCCCTGGGTGTTTCGCGACGCCGCCCCTCGCCCGCTGCCAGGGGTGTTACACAGGCTGCCATTCTTTATTCGTCGTAGCTGCTCAGCCACCTTAGGTGCTGTTAGCCTAGCTTCGGGGAGTGCCGCAAGTGGTTGAGCCACTGCGGGATCAGGCGGAGTCGGTGGGTCATCCAGATCTAGGCCAATATCGCGCAGGAGGCCGAGACAAGTGCCAGGATCTTCTATGCCGAAGAATCCTCTCTTTTCCGCTTTGTATTGTTCCACGGCCTGTCGGCGTTGGGCTTGATTCACGTTCAACCGTCGTCCGGGGTGTATTCCGGGATTGGTGGATTCAGGGATTCAGGTAGCTTCTTCAGCCACTGAGCATTATATGTTGGGCCTGGGTCTGTTACCCACACTCGGGTTATGGGCGCGCAGTCGGGATCATAATGAAGAACAACTCGAATGCCACATGTCTTCCGACGACCTGTCAACGGAAGCTTCTGAGTTAACTCGTCTTGTGTAAGTCCAGCAGCTATCCGTCTGTCTTCAAAGTATTCCATCGTATCCAAAGTTTGAATTGTTCGGGCAAGAAGTTACCCTTTCCCGGGGACCTTCTCACGCGGCTTAGCCGCGGAGATGTTGGACTGTCTGTCCAAACGATACTCGAGCTGGGCGGGTCACAGTGTCTGATTTTTGTCTGCAGGATGGGAATCGCGCCGAGGGTCCCTACCGTCAACTACCAAAGGCACATCACCCACACACAGACCCCCAGGACCATCGTCTTCTAAATCGGCCTCAGAATCAAAGCGTGGGGCGTCCTCGCCTCTTTGGGGAGGCGATGGCACGATAATGGCAGGATCATTAGCATTAAACGTGTTGTCCGGTCTTATCCCTGTGGCTGGCTGTGGTCCGTCTGGGGCGGCCGCGCCTTCTCCTGTCTCTGTAAGGATTGTGACGGAACGTACTTCTGTCGCCGCTTTCTCGCACGCTTCTCGCAAGGCGAATTGAGGCGACTGGTCATCAGCAGTACCATCTAAGATGTTGCTGTACACCTGGTCGGACTTCTCGATCGTAGGTCGTTTTCCCTCTGGGGTACGCCCTGATTCCATATTCAGACCGTCCAATTGTCTCAAAGGTACAACGTAACTATCTAGTCCAACCAATCCCCCCGCTTGGTGCACATACCCCAAGTATATCCCTGGAACCATCGCTGCACAAGTTTTGGCGGTTCGAAACCGGGATCCAGGTGGAGGCACATAGCGGGCAAGTGATCCCAAGGGAAGAAGCGGAGCATTAAATTGACATCCGAAGCGTCGCTCCCAACTGGACTGTCCTTCAGCGGGGGTCCTAGTATGGTAGCATAGACAGAAATATCGGACCGCGTAGGTCCAATATGGCGGTGGAAGACCAGCCTGTATAAGTAAGGCTCTGGCTCCCATTTGCACAGCGCCGTTCGCGCGCTCAGCGACAGCATTCTGCATCTTACTTCCTGGGATGCTAGGATCATGGGCAATATCGAGCTCGTAACATGCCCTGGCAAGCTCTCTTGCACCATCTGTGTAACAGTTTTCTAACTTTTCCTCCGGGGCTCTCAAGTTTACTAAAAAAATACAAACGTGAGCCGCAGACTTGTCGTGTACACCCTGAGCGGCGAGAAAATCCGTAGCTCGGTCGCGAAAAGTCACACGCGCGGTCTCATCGTGGAGCCCCCGCGAGAGTTCATCCATCGCAAACCAATGATCCATCGTCGTCAGTTGTCCGAACGAAGTGGGGTTAGCGCATGGGCGGGGAACCTTCAGCCCTTTGTTCTGCGCTTTGCGCTGCTGCTTTCTAAAAGCTTTGGCCCACTTGCACACTGGACAATATGGGTTCTCGGGAGTATGAGTTAGAAGATGCGGTAGGGAGGCTGCGACCTTTTTGAGCCACTCGGCAAGGGTCTCCGACACCTCAACCTCCGCAACGTCTGGGTCTAAATCTGGCGGTGCGTCGACGTCGACTAAGTCGACACCGTCAGCGTCTCCAACCTCGCCCTCCTCGGGTCCTGGGGCCGCGCTGCACGCACTGGAGTCCAGTCCTCGGTTTACTTCGTACGGGAGGTATCCTGAAACTCCGTATCCGCATTGGCACCTGCATGCGGCAGCGCAGGCCTCGGCTGTGCCGGGCTGCTCGTCGAATTCGAATGGACCGACGGCTTGACCGTGGTCGGGCAAAGCTGAAAGACTTTTTGAGGCAGCAATACCGGTCGGCGTCCGATTCCAACCGCATTCGCTGGCCTTTTGAAGCGAATGGTAGAAGTAGGTGATGGAATCCGCAAAGTCTATCGAAGACGGGACAACGGGCGCAATCTCAGTCGGCCGCCCATCAGCGTAGCTGTGGGTACCAATCAGCTCATGTGCATGCAGGTCTACGGTTGCGCGAGTCTGCACAGCATGAGGCGGAAGGCCTCCCGCCGATTCCACATTGTCAAGGAAGGCCTTGGCGCCCGGCGTCACGCAACACCACCGCTCGGGGGGCTCACTCCTCCCGGCGGCAGCTGCGCACATCCACTGACCCAGCGCCTCTTTGCCTGATAGGGTCAAGTACGGTATCTTGCCCTCAACGGCCAGGTACACTCTTTGGCCACTGGGCAACAATAGGTAGGGCCTTTGACCTGCTGGCCAAAAGAAGCTAAAGCCGTGATCCATGCACCGCTCTCCTACCGAAATCACGCACGGGGTCTCCGGCATGACTAAAGCGTTAAAACCACCATCCTTAAATTTGGGACACGCGATGCGAACTGAACCGAGGGCCTTAGACTCTCCCCCAGCAATGTTCAGAGTGATCGATTGCGGAAGCTTTCGAATCAATATCATTGCACCTGCGCTCCTAATGTATTTCTCCGCTATGAGGCTATATCCGCACCCAGAATCTATAATGAAGCTCAGCGCCCCCAGGTACGCAGCGTCTTTGTCTGTGCATCCAGCAGCGGCTGTGCCGTGCGGGCCTTCTTCCGCCTCCTCGGTCTTCAACCAGAGATGCCAGACAACATCTTGCAGGTCTGACGCTCTGATCAGAGCTTCTGCGACGGATGCCCTCGACTGCATCGACATCTGTCTGCGCATTTCTCCGGGGAACTTCCACCTATCTTTGCTACTCGAAGGCAACTCTTTCAAGTCGTGGCGACGCGCCTTCCTCCAAGTGATGGTCGGCTCCTCAGTAGAGGGGTGAAAACGGACGCGGAGATTGCATCTGTTACTGTTCCGATGTCGGATGCAACTCTTGCTAGGGGGGACGCACCAGTACTTCTCGATCGCGTCCCGAGAAAAAGTGCACAGGAAATTCGCAAGGACATTGACGAGACTCTCGACCTGTTTCCTGCTATCCTGGTGAAACTCACCTTTGGGGGTACCCCAGTAGTCTCTTCCATCGGTATCAGTTGCAATAGTCAAAAAACTTAAGGCTGATTTGTCTCCGCCCTGGGAGGCCCCGAAATAACGGGGCGGGGCGCGCGATGGCACCCAAGCTGATTGAATCAGTGAGTCTCTTCCAAACCCCCCGCTTCCTGTTCAACTGACGCAGGCTTCGCCACATCTGTCGAGCAAGGAAGGCAAGAAATAATACCAGTAACAAAATTATATATATATATATATACATCATCTCTCCAGCACTGACGGCTGAGCCGCCAGTGCGGAGCCATCGTCGCGGGTGACCTGGAGTGGTCTTGGCGAACCAGCAGTCCTTACCGCGCGAGCATTTTCCCGTCTCCTTGTAGGAGCGGCAGACAATGTCTTTGCCTCTGCCATTGCCTTTGTCCTTGTCTCCATCCTTTTTGCGTTTTGTCGGAGTTCGTACTAGAGGCTCTGGAGCCACTGTTGCTTCCCGTCGATGAGACATTGGCGGCGGCGGCATTGGCTTGCTTGGCTGCACGCTCATGCCCCAAAGATTGTCCCGCGTCAAGTTTCGCTTGTTCCCACTTGTCACGCTTCAGCTTCTCAGCGTCGGATAGCCCTCTGTGGGCTTTATTGCATCCGTCTTCTGGTCCTCGACAATTCTTGGGATCTCGGGAGTATGCGTAACACGGTATGGTACTCTCTTTCCCACGTGATTGGCTTCTATTATTGTGTTGTCCTCCCTTCCCACGGATACCTGTCGGGGTCTGAGATCGGCTCTGCCCCTTGCGGCCCCGATCCTTCGATCTCCCTCTGGGGTTCTTATCCTGGGCAGGGGCGGCACTGGATTTTCTCCCCGCACTCGGCTGAGCCGGCGCGGCATTCTGGGGCCCCTTGTGATTGAAGGGGCAGCCTTTCCCTGCATGCCGGCAAATTTCGCCCTTGCGCACGTATCTGCACGTGGTCTCGCCCTTAGTCATTCCGCTTTCCATGACGTCCGTAAGCTTCCCCAATTTAGCAGCAATCTCTGCCGGATCGGCTTTGCCGCCGGCATTCTTCCGGTTGTCATTGCCTCCGCCTCCGCCGAACCGTGCTTGCCTAGCACGTTTATTCAAGGTACCCTCATGCACGCTGATGTTCCGCTCTTCGTTTTCTCGCAACATCTTTTCTTCAATTTGCCCCATCAGCCATTCATAACTCTTCACGCCATGTCCCATTTTATCATTCGACATGTCGCATGATTGGCATACAAAATTCAATTTGCTCGGCTTTCTGCTTTGTTCAAGAAAGTGTGCATGAATTGAGGCCCTCATTTCATCGGACGGAGGTCTGGCGCCATAAAGATGTTGATATACGTCTGTCCATTCATAGTAGAAATGATACAGGTCAGCATCTGGCTTGTGTGGGTCAATGATTACCTTGAAGATGTCACGCGAAATGCGATGTTGTCCCAGCTCCGATCTCACCGAACACCAATGGCAAATAGCTCGCACCATCTCGCGTCCAGTCAGAAGCCTTCCCTCGTTCTGGGCGCTGCATTCCATGCGAGTGATCTGTTGGAGAAAATGAATATGGTGACCAGGCTGATGGCGATTCTTTCGGATCTTGTTGAATTTCTCGATGAGGTTCGTTGCAATCATGCGATCGAGACGCTGGAACCACCCTGCATCTTTCAGCTGCTCATCCTCCACAGCTGGGTTCATAGCCTCCGTAATCCAGCACTGTGCCGCCTGGCCCTCGGGCGATGACCCAGCGATCGCACGTACTGCGTGCATCTGCCACTCCCGAATGTTCGTCACATCAGGGATGTCCAACAAATTAATGTTCTAAATGTTGCCGACCTGTTTCCATTGGTCCAACGGCGTGCTTCCGTCAATTACTACTGGGCCCTGCGGTCCGCCTGGGCCCTGAGGCCCCCTGCGGGCGCCCCCATCGCCCGAGGGATCTGAACCCCCTGGGCGTCCCGGAGGCGACCCATGTGATCTTTTGCCGTGATCATCTTCGTGCGAAGATATAATCTCTGTGTTCGGAGCGTCGCTCTTGTCGCCCCCTTCTCCGCCCTGTCCTGCCTCGCCCGACGACTTAGTCGCCGTCGTCCCCGTGGGGCCATGTTTATAGGATGGGCGGTAATTGGCGAGAGTATTACCTTCGTTAGACCCTGTCAGCTTGATTCCTATAAGAAATCCACTCTCAGCGGCACTCGGCGTAGCCGGACCTTCTAGGGCAGAACCTGGAACAGTAAAGTGCTGACGCAACAATGGCCTCACGGGAGTTTCTCGCGAAAGCAGCGGTAAGCCGAATGAACTCAGGGTGGGTCCTTCTCCTCGTTTACTTTCGCTATATGGAGTTGGGTCGGTGATGATAGCCTTAATTAAGCCTCATCGTTTCTCTCTTTGTATTAGCTGCGTTCGACATGGCTTCTTCTTCTCGCATGTTGGCAGCTGACCTTTCACGCCTGGCGTCTTCAAGCTCTTCTTGTAAGCTATGCTTTTCTCGCTCCGCCCTGACTGTTGCGATTTGTTCTCCTTCTACTCTAGCCGCCGCAACAGCAGCGGCGACCGCATTGGCGTCAATAGATTTATCGGTTGCCATCGCGACGGCCTGCCTCTCAGAAGCCAGTAATTCCATGTATTTTTTTTCGGCTTCCATCTCCGCCTGCCGCTTAACGGCCGCGGTCTGATTATACAACTGTTCTATCAGCCCATGTTCTCGCTCTCTAGCAGCCGTGGCTAGGGCGATCCGTTCAGCCCCTAATGTTTTCCGAACTTCAGCCATGGTTTCCGTCATCTCTTCTCTGTCCAGTCGGGCCCTTTCAGCCAGCTGCGCTTCGTTGGTCAGAAACTCTCTCCGTGTGTTAGCCTCCGCCAGCCTGGCCTGGCCCTGGATAGATTGCCTGGGGAGATACGTGCAATTATGCTCGTCCATTGGGTAACACTCTGCACACATCCATTGCATGTTGCGCTTATGGCATGCGTCCGAGCAGCTCTTGCATACTGGATTCCTACATGCGCCTTCTGGCCTGTCGGCTTTTCCTGGGCATCTGCTCTCCGCCTGAGGCGCGCAGTTAGGGTTAGGGTTCCAACAAGCCTCCGCCATGGAGATGGTACTGTTGCTCCTTGAAGTAGATCTCGCCCCTGATGTTGGCATCTCCCCCCCCCCCCCCCCTGCTTGAAGCATTTGATATGGGGCGAATGAAAGCATTTGCTGGGGGATTGGGCACATCTAAAAGCTCCTCATCCCTTTCGTCGTGTGATATTAACTCAGTATACGAAGCTGGTTGTCCAACCATTTCTCCATCCTCAACAACAGCTGGAATCGAGGGTTGCCAGTCACCTGAGGTGGCGGCGATACGGAAGAAACCCTCTTTCAGCGGTGAGACATTTAGTTCGTAGTCCTCGTTCCTTTGTTTCTTGTGGTGAGGTGCAGGGGTTCGTCCTGTGGACTCCCCCTCATGCTTCGCCTGGGCCTCCGCCCTGTCCGCCCGAGGCGTCAGGGTGCTAGTATCTTCGTCAGATCCATCTGGGGGCCACCTCTCGTCTGAACGGGGATGTTTTCTTCCATCATCACGGACAATGCTCGGCTCAGGGAAATTTCGTTATTGATATTATCAAAATCTTCCTCCATGGAGTTTATTTCATGTTCGTTATCAATGGGGTCATCCCTGTCCTGACCAAATTGTCCTTTTAATGCTGTTGTGAGATGGGAACGTTCGCACTCGTACCTGCCCATTCACTTGGGATGCTGGGGTACGCACCTACGTTCTCTTGGGCTTCCACCGGCCGGCTGGTCTCACCAGCGGCTGTGGCGATAGCATGTGTAGCGTTCGGAATTGGGCTGATTGACTCCGTCGATTTGGCACTCCGCGACGAAAACGCACTTCGTCTAGTTCTTGCTGTCATGCCATCTCGCCTGCGCGGGTCTGGGATCTGCTCTCGATTACCAATCGGAACTCCTGCGGGAGAGACGTCTACCGACATCTCTGCTACTCCCTCGGTACTTCTACCCCTAGTTACCCGAGTGGCGATATAGGAAGGAGGGGCGCGATCCTGAATTGGACCGCCCTTATTTGCGTCGTATCCATCATGTTGCGCAACGCGCCCGTCGGCGCTTCTCGAGACGTTGGACGCGACGTCAGTCTTATCATAGCTCATTCCCGCAGCGACTGAGACGCGGGATGGCCCCGCGTCGACTAAGTCGCGCGTTTCGGCTGATAACCAGTCTTTCCTCTGAGAATCGGGGCAATATGACAAAGGAATTAAGCTCTCATGTTCACTCTGCTCAAAGAGAGAGGGGGCGGGATGAGACATAGATAAGACAAGTATCCGTTAAGCAAGGTTACTCTATCAGGAATGCGAAGGGAGGAGGCCGGCTGGCCTACGACCGACGACGCGCGACGGCCGAGGGCTGGCGCGCTCCTTTTCTCTCCTGCAAGCCAGGGCTGGCTTGTTTGAGCATCCATGCAGCTGCGGGGCGCAGCTGTTAGTTCCAGCGGACAGCGCAACGCATGCAAGCTAAGTTACGTTCTAATTGAATATGAGGCGGAGAGGAGCATATTTACTTCAGGGCGCCCGCGTCCGCGTGGGCCCAGGGCCTTCGGGCTTGCGGGTCGTAGGACTTTCGGGCTGTAGGGCGCCGGGGCCTGACTCCAGGTTGGCCTCGGAATGCAGGCTGCCTCAACTCAAATGGGGCCTCTCATCACTTTGAGCCAAAATGGCAACGGAGGAGGAGGGGGGAGGGGAGGGGGAGGAGGAGGAGAAGAACGACAAAAATTGAAAAACGGGGGGGACAAGGCCGAAGAGGACGAGGAGGAAGAGGACGAGGAGGAGGAGGAAGATGAAAAGGAGAGGGGGGGAAAGGAGGACGAGGAGGAGGGGGGGGGAGGAGGATGGGGGGGGAGGAGCAGGAGGAGGAAAAGGACGAGGAGGAGGGAAAACAGGAGAAGGAGGAGGAGAAGGAGGAGGAGAAGGCAATGTTCGGAGGATGTCTCGAGCGAAACGCAATGTTCTTGACAAATCTGTGGAAACCACATTGTTTGAATATTTCCGCCTTCGAAGGCCCGTCCGAAGGCAATGTGAACAACTTAAAAAATTTTCAATGTTTTGATGCTTCGTACATTAATCATGTGGTTTTCAATAATTTCGCTTATTGGGCAACCTTGGGGGCCATCCGAAATCGCTCCGCAAAGATGCTTTACAACAGCTCTTGGCGCACCCCATTATTTCGAATATGTCTCTGGCGAAACGCCCATTTTCCAGGATCAGAAAAATAGGCGAGCGATTCCAAGATCTCCATTTGGGGGGGTGTTTCGGGCGGAGCGCCCATTGTTAGCAAGCGACGTCTTAAACGATAGCCTCCGGCATCTCGATTTTCTGAAGCTGTCTCAGCCGAAACTCTCGTTTTCGAAATCCACCAGGTCCCCGACAACGAGTGCGCAGCGCGCGTTCCCCCTCCTGGACCTCCCCAGTGGATAAAAAGATCCCTCTGGGCAACAGAACGTCCATCGCGCGACTCTTCGAGTCTTAGCGCGCTTCCCGCCATCCGCCGGGCCTCCGCGGAGGCGCGACCCCGCCGTCACTCCCCGCCAGGGCCCCCGCGCTTGATGAATGTTTTCCCCTCCAGGCCTGTAGCCAGCGTCCATCGCGCGACTCTTCGAGTCTAAGCGCGCCCCCCTCATCCGCCGCGCCCGGGTCAAGGCGCAATCCCGCCACCACTCCCCCCTGGAGCCCCCCGCTTGAAAAATGCGCCCCCCTCCTGGCCAGGGCGCGACGTCCATCGCGGGACTCTTCGAGTTGAAGAGCGCTTTTTGTACTACCGCAACCCATATTCAAGAGGTCTCGCGAGCCCCCACAAGGCCCGCCGACGGGGGGCCTGCGCGCGCGCGTGCTCGGATACGTCGCGCGAGGCGCCCATCCACTGATGGGCGCGCCGCCTGACAGTCAACGACCCTCTGGTCGCGCGACGGGTGGCGACGGACTGTCGGCACTTAACAGAACGCAGTGATCCCGACCAGCCAGGACAAATCACACACAGCAGGGCAGCTGCACGCGCGAAAGGCAGACTGGCACGCGAGACGAATCATGGGGCCTCACCGAGGGAGTATACCCATCATCGTTACAAGTTCACTTATTATTTCCCTTGGCCTCGACGTTTTTGGCGGCTTGAGGCGAGAGGCATGGTTGCCGTCGGTCTGGATGCCCGCGAGCTTCTGTCACTGCGAAGCCAGGCAGAGGGCGCGGGTGGACTCGATCAGCTCACGGCGGCGGTCGGCCGCTACGGCCCAGCGACCCTTGCCCTCCTTCTCGCTGTCCTGGCACACTACCACGGAGCAGCGCGACGCCTGGTGCGAGTGCTTCACGAGGGGCCTTCTCGCCAGTTATGACTACTGCCTTCGAGGCCATCAGGACCCGCTGCCGCTCGCCCTCGGTCTTGTCCTCCTTCCGGGCAAGGGTGGTGGGAGCTCCCGCGCCGCGCTGGGAGAGAATGCCATGCAGGTGTCGTTCATTGTCGGCGCACTGTGGTCGGTGCTTGCCCCGTGAGCTAGCGCGTCTCATTTTAGGTGACGGCGCTACTAGAACTGCGCATCGAGAGGGAATGCAGCCCGCACCTCGACGCACATTGTCGAAGTACCCATCCCTGTCGCGACGGCACGCCGCGTGGACATCCGTCGCGACGGGCCGCGCCTGGAGCTTGTCGGCGGGGGCGTAGCCGCAGAGGGCGCCGGAGTCAATGCGCGGCGCGCACTGTGCCCGAACGCCCACTGATTGGCCCAACTGCCATCTGTGAGTAACTGTGATATCGCTCCGCGAAGCAATCCGCAATGGCTCCGCCATCACTCAGGTGGCGAGCCGAGCGCGGCGAAGGCGCGATGCTGTAGCGGGGGCTCTCCCACTGGCGCTCAAAAGGGAGCGCGGTGCCCTGCAGAGCGGGGGCGTCGAATCGAGCGGCCGTCGCGCGTCGGGGAACCACGTCCAGGCGACCAGACCCCATCTTGCCTTATCCTCGTCTCGGGACACCGTGGACCGGCGGGGGAAATGGGGGCGGGGGCGCCGCGCCGTCGTGCGCCGCCAGTCCGTGTCGCTTAGCCGCTGCATGCTGGTCTTCATACAGGACCCCCCTGAACCGCGCCCGCCCTCTGGCGAGTCTGTCTCGGCAGGCGCGGCGATGGCTCCCTGTGCCGTGCACTGGCTCGCTCCTATCCTCGGCGTCGGTCGACGACGCGGGGCCCCGCGGCGATCGCGCCGCCGCCGAGCGCTCGGCCCTCCAGCGCGGGCGACTTCGGCTAGCGATGGCGCAAGGAAGAAGGAGAAACAACATGTGTCCCGCCATCAACTGCACGCAAGCTTCGCGGGGGCCCGCGACCCCGCCGACGCGCGAGAAACGCCGGGAATCGCTCGAGCTACAGCCATTGAAACGCGCTTCCCGTCATCCGCCGCGCCCCGACGGCAGGGGGCCCCGTCGCGACACCCCCCCTGGGCCCCCCCCACTCGACAAACGCGCCCCCCTCCGGGCCAGGGTGCGACGTCAATCGCGCGACCCTTTCGAGTCTACGCGCGCTTCCCGTCGCCCGCCGCGCCCCGGCAAAAACGCGACCCCGCCCCCCCCTGGGCCCCCCCGCTCGACGAGCGCATTCCCCTCCGGTCCTGGGCGCGACGCCCGTCGCGCGACTCTTCGAGTCCAAGCGCGCCCCCCGTCATCCGCCGTGCCCCGGCGGAGGGGGGGCCCCGTCGCCACTCCTCCCTGAACCCCCCCACTCGACAAGCATTTTCCCCTCCTGACCGGGGGCGACGTCCATCGCGCGACCCTCCGAGTCCAAGCGCGCCCCCCGCCGCCCCCTAACGAATGATCAAATGCGGCCCGCCGCCCTATATTAGCAATGATACTGGAGAAAAACCCCGATCATATTCTTCTTAGGGCTTTAGGACTATGGGGCTATAAGGCAGTGGGGATAGAAGGCTATGGGGCTATAGAGCTACAGGGCTACGGGGCCATAGGGCAAGTGGGCTATAAGGTCATGGGGCTGTAGGGCTATAGGGCTAGAAGGCTATAACGCTATAGGGCTATAGGGCAACATGGCTATGGGGCTATAGGGCTATATAGAATTACCGGGCACCTGGGCACCCGGGCAACTGGGCGCCAAAGCGCCCGGGCACGCGGGCGCCCGGGCACCCGGGCACCCGGGCGCCCAAGCGCCTTGGCACCCCTGGGCGCCCAGGCGCGCAGCGAAAATCGGCGGCAAACCTAACCTCGCCATATGAATCCGCTAGGACCCCTACAGTGGCCAGCTCTGATTGGGGAATAAGTTGGTTGGATCTGATCCAGATTCAGTCGGACCGTCCAGCTCGCTTCTCGCACCTCGAAGACGCTCCCCGTCACCTCATTGTTGTGGGGATGTCTCAAACGAAGCGCAAATTTCTACAACTGAATGAATTTCGCGGCGATCAACTTGTCGAGAATGTATCCAGCGAAACGCTTGTTTCGGTTAAACGCGACGTCGCAAACAATTCATTGTTGTGAGGATGTCTAAAGCAAAATCGCAGTTTGAAGGGATCCGTTAACGAGAAAAACGCCGCGCGATAAGCCGCCACTCATGAGGGGAGATTATTAAACCTGGTGCAGACTCAGCCGCGACGTCCAGCTCGCTTGTTGTACCTCGAAGACGCTTCCCGCCAACTAGATATGTTGCATATTCTGCAGCAGCGCCCAACTCGCTTCTCGCACCTCGAAGACGTTTATATATATATATATATATATATATATATAATGCTACCGCTACCACGAATCAAAGTCCAGCGAGCTATCACAAGGCCTACCGCGTGGTCGACCCGCGCGCGCTTCCATGGACGTCGCGCGCGGAGCATGCCACCCTCGGGCGGGGGGCTCGCACATCAGCGCCTGGTCCTCTGACCAAGGGGCTGGCGGCAGGCGGGGAAACTCAGGCGGCGTAGCGCGGCAGACGTAGAGAAGCATGGAACACCGATGCTGGAGCCGCCCTTACCAGCAGCGCAAAGTCGGCGACGCCCCAGGACGGTGAAACGAGGGCGGCAGACAGATAGATCGACACCCAGCCAGTGTGAGGGCTGCGGGCCGATCCAAGCTGAGAGTCACCGGCGCAGCAGGCCAAGGACGAAGGAGAATGCAGGAGACGCACCAGCGTTGGAAAACAATGCGCGACAGCTGAAACCTCACCAGGGCGAGAACAACGAAACCTGGCCGAGTCTGAGGACTGCGATCACTGTCGGCTCTCACGGGCCACGGATGAGTACTGCGCCAGCTCCCCCTTCTGCTTGATCCGAAGGTCGCGGAATTTGATATTGTAGTCGACCGCAAACTACCGGATGCAGGCGCGCGGGAAGCCAAGCCACTAGGTAACTGTCAGGCCCCGCACAAGCCGTCTGATGAGCGCGATGGCCGCATTGTCGCGCAGCCGTGGACAGACCTTGCCGAGGGCCCTCGACTCCGTTGCGTCGAGGTAGCAAATGCGTCGGTCCAGTGGCTGGCGTTTGGCGCGCACGATTGCCTGTGGCGCCGAGATCATGCTGAACTCCCTCGAGCCAAGTGGCCATGCTGCAGCGGGTCAGCGAGGTGATCGAGGCGCCGTCGCGCTCCGACACCTTGGCCCCCACGCATATCCCGAAGTTGTTGCTACTTCTGTGTCGCCGAGCTGAATGGCCCCATTGCGTCGGTCTGCCACGACGTCCTGGCCCACCTTGAGATCGGGCCACAACCGCGCCCGCCCTCTGGCGAGAATGGCACGACAGGCACGGCGAAAGCCTCTGATGCTGTGCACTGGCTCGCTCCTATCATCGGTATCAGATGCCAACGCGGAGCTCCACGGTGATCGCGCCGTCGCCGAACGCACGGCCCTCCAGCGCGGGTTGAGTCGGCCAGCGATGGCGAGAAGGAGAAAAACGAAACGCATCAGGTACTGCCATCGACTGGGGGGCATGCTGCGCGGGGGCTTTCGACCCCGCCGACGCGTCGGTAACCGCCAGAAGCTCTCGAGCCAGGGCCATTCGAATACGTTTTTCTTGATGGCGCAACCCCGATTCAGGGGTCTCGCGAGCCGTCGACGAGGCCCACTCGCTCTGGGGTGGCCCGCGCGCATGTGCATCTAGGATACATCATGCGTGGCTACCGCCCTCTGGCGGCGGGCGCACGCGACTGGCCATGGCCCTCTGGCCGCGAGACAGGCGGCGCGCCTTTGCAGCAGCGGTGGAAAACGAGCAGAGAGGGAGAGCGCAGAAGGCAGGCCAAAGTGGCGCGCGTGGAAGGCAGACCGCCCTTCCGATCATAGCAAAAGTGGCAGCGTCATGCACCGCAATGCAGGTACACAAGCACAGGAGCCAGCTGAACACACGAAAGTGTGTAACAGGGCGAGTGTAGGAGTCCGGCCGAGCCAAACTCAAAGTGACACTTGCTCTGACTCTCCTTGTCGCGACACGTACAAGACGGCGACGAATGACCAGTCATGGGACCCAGTTGGGACAAACATGTAGAAGCAAGCATGTACAACCACGATTGAAAATCACAAAACTGGAGAACCCACACTGCTCCTGGCTATGGTGAGACACGAGGACAGGGAAGTTGTGTAAGATCCAGCTGCAACGGTTCGCCACTGCATCCCAACGTGTTAGGCGGTCGCCCCAATGCCCCGCCCGCCCTCTGGCGAGCGCGGCGCGGTAAGTACTCTAGGATGTGCCCAGGAGTCTTTCCTCTGAGAATCGGGGTAAGATGACAAAGGAATTAAGATCTCATGTTCACTCTGCTCAGGGAGAGAGGGGGGACGGGATGAGACATTGATAGGACAAGTATCCGCTAAGCAAGACTACCCTCACAAGAATGTGAAGGGAGGAGGCCAGCTGGCCTACGACCGACGACGCACGACGGCCGAGGGCTGGCGCGCTCCTTCTCCTGCAAGCCAAGGTTGGCTTGTTCGAGCAATCATACAGCTGCGGAACGCAGCTGTTAGTTCCAGCGGACAGTGCGATGCACGCAAACTAGGTTATGTCTTAATGTAATATGAGGCGGAGAGGAGCTTATTCACACCCCCCGCGGCGGGCCGCGTAGAGCCCATCCAGCCACAGCACCCCCGGCCTGTACATTTGCACAGCCACCAGAGCCAACCCGAAAAAGCATTTACAGCTCAACGGTGGCTGCCAGGGGGCCAAGGGCCGAAGAGGCTCGACGTTTCCCACCATTGTGATAAACGAATTCTCTCCGCTGGACCGGCTTAGCCGACCAGCAGAGGTGTCCGCATCCAACACGCGTTCCGCGCGTGGGTAAATTGTCTTGCATGCGCCTGCCGCGACTGAGTCACGCGGGCGAAACTCAGTTCAGGTCCTGCCGCGGGTTGTGCTCGTCCTCTTGTCTGGGCGGCGCTGGAGGCGGCGGATTTGACGACGCCGATCCTCCCGTCTGTACTTCCACGCCACGAGGCGTGCGAGACCGTCCTCTTTCCCTTTCAGTGTCGCTCATCGGTGCTGTCCCTCTTGGCGGGAAGCGGATGGCGTGCTCCCATGTTGATAGCTGGTGCCAGTAATTCAGAGTGTACCACTCGGCGTCGGTAAGCCACGTGATCCTGTTCCGATGGACGCAGCACCCAGCGAGGGTTCCGTTCACGTAGCGCGGGTAGGACCTGGACGGGTCGTACTCGTAGCTGTTGCCCGCAGCACTGCTGGCAGCATCCGCGGCTGCACCCGCGGCAGCCTCAATGGCCGCGCCGGCGGCAGCATCCATGGCAGCGCCAGCGGCAGCATCCATGGCCCCATCGCGCGCGCGTCGTGAATCCGACCGATCCCTCATGTTGGGATGTTGTGGGTTTGTCTCCCTGGTCGTCACGGCTGAGCCGGCGACTGAACGCGGGGACTCGGTGGCTTCTTCGGGAACCCGAGCGTCTGAGATGCCAGGTCGAAGAGGCGGAGGGCGCGATAAAGGTCTGGCCTTTGGTCCAGCCGGCGCATGTGGCCCCACGATCTCGGCTTCGCCGTCGCGTTCAGGATCGTAATTCCTACGATCGTTCACTATTGTGTTATACTCCTGGCAGCAGTTGCTGCAGCGACACCATATTTTCCGCATGCAGTACGGAAAGGTCCATAATCTTTGTCCTGGAGTCCAGCACCAGGGTCAGGATATTTATCCTGGAGCCAAGAAATGGCGTCCTGCATTAGAGCACCGTGGCAACGGACATCACTGCACTTTCCTGCCCATCTTGTGGGCCCACCTCTCTATTATATCGTCTGTTTTAACAGCCGCACGGATGCGGCAGTCCAAGGCAAACTCGTCGGTCCGTCTTTTCGAATCAATTCCTTCCGCGCTTACCATGTCGGGACGAATGATTCGCCCCGGGTCACCAATACAGTGATCTTCCGATATGAAGAAGCTGATTATCTCACGAACAATTGCGAAAATCCTTATGGGCCGAATGCCCAGTTGCATTTGTTGTACTGGTACCAACCAACTGTCACGGACTATGGTCTGGATGATCTCCGGGATCACGTATTCTGCCGTTCCGGTCAGGGTAACCCTGCCGGGGTTAGCAGGGTTTGTTCCTGTGTGTTCTACTATGCAATGGGAGGCAATTTCTCGAACTTCTCCCCCGAACAATCTTATTCTGATCGAAGGATCGTCGTGGTGAAAGTATACGTGTCCCTCAGAATGGTCAAGAGTGAGGAATCCGTCAGTTATCAACGCGGCCTTAGGCCCGCTGGTTGCTGTGAGATCCAGATCCATTTGTAACTGTTCGCGTGCCATCGCGGCTGCGCCGGTGGCATGTCGCAACACTGGGATCATAAGACGATGGTCCCGACACATGCTAACCCGTCTTGAAACAGACTGAGCACTGCGAGTCGGCCTTGCTCTAAAATTGTTCTCCCAGGCGACTGGTAACCTCGCAGGAGGGTTGTTGTTGTCGGCGTTGTTCCCGTTATCCTCATCCAATGTGCCAAACCAAAGTCTGCCAAAATGTACCGCGTCATCTATTGTAGCAAGTGTCGGAACAAAGACGTTGGCTCTATTCATGTTGGCGAACCATCTCTCCCAGCCGATCCGAGGAGTGACTAAGTCACCCTCTTCATCAGGCCAGTGAAATGCCTCCAAGGCTGGGCAGGATCTCGGGCGATCTTATTGGTCAAACTTGGTTTCCCACAATCTCGGCCACCAGGCATTAGTGGGCGGGGTTTGCCTACTTGCGTTTCTGGCTGAATATTCAAGCCACGATATAAACCTTTTGACCAAAGGCTTCAAATATTGGAAGAAAGGAGCATGTCGCGCCGGAGGCTGAGCCTCGGCGCTTTCTGGGGCCCAAGCTGGAAAATTGCCGGGCTGGCTATTGCCAAATATCGTGCCAGCGGCCGCCATTGTAACAAAATGTCCGGAGACCCATCTTCGCTCCTGCTGATTGTTGTTGCTGACGCTTTTCGTGACATTGGCAGAAGCTCTCTCTTGCCTCTTTATACGCGCCAGTATATATTCGTGGCGATTCCATGACAGACCTTCTTCATGCTCCACTGCTATGAAGAGGCCGTGTGCCTCAAGGGACTGAGGGATAATTTTGTGGTTCCACGTCTGGGTCATGTAATCGTGCGTGACCCTGTGCTTGTTTCTGACTGGACAATTACAGACAGGACAATTGGCAAAACCTGTCCTCACCCAGTGGTATCGGCCACGATGGAACCTCCCGTCATCATCCCAAGGGATGGATAGAATTCGATCCTGGATCGCGGTCGTCAATCTTGGCCTGTGGCTCCAATCAATGATTATTCTCTCGTCTGTATGAACCCAGGCAATAATCGACTCATTGTCGAAGGTGCCCTCGTATGAAGACAATTCGCGATTGAAGAGCGCCGTCCAGCGCATCTGATCTGCCTGTCTCGCAAGGGAGACGGCTTTGTCGATGTCAGTGAACCTCGGCACTTCTCGAGATACTAGGGTCCCATCTGGGCAAACTCTGTGCGAGAAACGAGTGAGCACACTGCCGGTAGACACAAGAACAATATCCCATAGCTCATGGTGATTGAGATTGGGGAGATGTGGCCATAGGTGGTGGGTGTCATCTGCGGGCCAAGTCCCCGCCGATGGCGGCCCCCCTCCCTGAGCTGGGTTATTCATGGGAACTAGAGTTCTCGCAACGAGTGGCTGTCCATATCTCCGCTGGTTTAGCCACGGAGTAATATCCGAGGGATCAGGCATTGTTGGGCTATTGCGCGCCGGAAGCAATCGCAACAATTCATAATCTGCGCCACAGCAAAGCCCGGAGTCGCTCCTTGGGAAGCGAACACTTCCACTCGTAGATTCCAAAAAATGCCTGTAAGTCTGTGATATGAAGAAGAGAGCCGTGACTCCCGACTTGGCCAGGGTCATACGGGACATACATCCTTTCAGTTGAAGCAGCGAACGTTGAATGTCCCTGGCATGCCCTATAGAATATGGGCATGGGCATCTCCCTTCCTAGGCTGGCTTCCCGGCCCCCCCAAAACTAATAAGGATTTTGGCGGATTTTGGCCCTCGAAGACCCTGGAGTACGCGGCAACCCGCGGCAACCTCAACGGCATGGCTGTTGCGAGGCGTCTGCGCGGCAGCAGCGTCCAACGACGCGGATCGATCGCGGCCCTCGCGCGTAATCTGCGTTGCCCCAGCAAGGAGGCAGCGTGGCATATGCAGGGAAACAGCGCTCATACAGCATGGCAACAGCCAGGCGTCCGCATGGCAAGTGCATGGCCGTAGCTCGGCCACTGAACGACATACGTTAGGCAACCGCGTAGCAGTAGCACGGCAAACACACGGCAATCGGAAGGCGCTCGCACGGCAACACTACTGCAATCGCACGACAGTGGCATGGCAACTGCACGGCAACTGCATGGCAACACCGTGGCGACAACATGGCAACAGCATGGCAACGGCATGGCAAGCGCATGGCAACAGCATGGCAACAGCATGGCAACGGCATGGCAACAGCGTGGCAACTGCATGGCAACGGCATGGCAAGCGCATGGCAACAACATGGCAACAGCATGGCTTCAGCATGGCAACGGCACGGCCACGGCATGGCAAGCGCATGGCAAGCGCATGGCAACAGCATGGCAACAGCACGGCCTCGGCATGACAACGATATGGCAAGCGCATGGCAACAGCATGGCAACAGCATGGCAACAGCATGGCCACGGCATGGCAATAGCATGGCAACAGCACGGCCAGGGCATGGCAACGACATGGCAAGCCCATGGCAACTGCATGGCAACGGCATGGCAACGGCATGGGAATGGCGTGGCAAGCGCATGGCAACAACATGGCAACAGCATGGCAACATCATGGCAACAGCGTAGCAACAGCATGGCAACAGCAAGGCAACGGCATGGCAAGCGCGTGGCAACAGCATGGCAACAGCTTGGCAACGGCATGGCATCAGCGCGGCCACGGCATGGCAACGTCACGGCAATAGTATGGGAGCCCCATGGCAACAGCATGGCAACTGCATGGCAAATGCATGGCAACAGCGCGGCCACGGCATGGCAACGGCATGGCAAGCGCGTGGCAACAGCAGGGCAACAGCATGAAAACAGCATGGCAGAGGCATGGCAACCGCATGGCAACTGCATGGCAACGGCATGGCAACGACACGGCAACGGCATGGCTGCGGCATGGCAACAGCATGGCAATAGCACGGCCTCGGCATGGCAACGGCCTGGCAAGCGCATGGCAACAACATGGCAACACCATGACAACAGCATGGCAACAGCACGGCCACGGCAAGGCAACGGCATGGCAAGCGCATGGCAACGGCATGGCATCAACATGGCAACATCATGGCACCGGCATGGCAACAGCACGGCCACGGCATGGCAACGGCATGGCACGCGCATGGCAACACCATGGCAACAGCACGGCCACGGCATGGCAACGGCAAGGCAACTGCGTGCCATCTGCGTGGCAGTCGCATGGCACTAGCATGGCAGCTGCGTGGCAATCGCATAGCAATAGCATGGGAGCCCCATGGCAGCAGCATGGCAACAGCATGGCAACGGCATGGCAACAGCGTGGCAACTGCACGGCCACGGCATGGCAAGCGCATGGCAAGCGCATGGCAACAACATGGCAACAGCATGGCAACAGCACGGCCACGGCATGGCAACGGCATGACAAGCGCATGGCAACGGCATGGCAACAGCATGGCACCAGCATGGCAACAGCGCGGCCACGGCATGGCAACGGCACGGCAAGCGCATGACAACGGCATGGCAACAGCACGGCCACAGCATGGCAACAGCATGGCAGCAGCATGGGAACAGCGTGGCAGCAGCGAGGCCACCGCATGGCAACTGCATGGCATCAACATGGCCACAACATGGCAGCAGCATGGCACCGGCATGGCGGCAGCACGGCAACAGCATGACATCACGGCAACGGCATGGCAACAGCATGGTATCGGCATGGCGGCAGCGAGGCCGCCGCACGGCATCAACATGGCAATGACATGGCGACAGCATGGCAACAGCACGGCCACGGCATGGCAACGGCAAGGCGAGAGCATGGCAACAGCATGGCAGCAGCATGGCAAGAGCATGGCATCAGCATGGCAGTAGCATGGACGCAGCATGACAATGGCATGGCATCAGCATGGCAACAGCATGGCAGCAGCATGGCAACGGCATGGCAGCAGCACGGCAACAGCATGGCAGAGGCATGGCAACCGCATGGCAACAGCTCGGCCACGGCATGGCAGAGGCAGGGCAAGCGCATGGCAACAGCATGGCAACCGCATAGCAACAGCAAGGCAACTGCACGGCCACGACATGGCAACATCATGACAAGCGCAAGGCGACAGCATTGCAACACCATGGCAACAGCATGGCAGCAGCATGGCAACTGCACGGCCACGGCATGGCAATGGCGTGGCAAGCGCAGAGCAACATCATGGCAACGGCATGGCAACAGCATGGCAACTGCATGGCAACGGCATGGCGAGCGCATGGCAACGGCATGACGACGGCAAGGCACGCGCATGGCAACAGCATGGCAACAGCATGGCAACGGCATGGCAAACGGCATGGCAACAGCATGGCGACAGCATGGCAACAGCACGGCCAGGGCATGGCAACGGCATGGCAAGCCCATGGCAACAGCATGGCAACAGCATGGCAACGGCATGGCAATAACGTGGCAACTGCATGGCAACGGCGTGGCAAGCGCATGGCAACAACACGGCAACGGCATGGCAACATCATGGCAACAGCATGGCAACAGCGTAGCAACAGCATGGCAACAGCATGGCAACGGCATGGCAAGCGCATGGCAACGGCATGGCAACAGCATGGCAATGGCATGGCAGCAGCGCGGCCACGGCATGGCAACGGCATGGCAAGCGCATGGCAACGGCATGGCAAGCGCATGGCAACTGCATGGCAATGGCATGGCAACTGCGCGCCCACGGCATGGCAACGGCATGGCAACAGCACTGCAACAGCATGGCAAAGGCATGGCAAACGCATGGCAACTGCATGGCAACGGCATGGCGAGCGCATGGCAACGGCATGGCAACGGCATGGCTGCGGCATGGCAACATAACGGCCTCGGCATGGCAACGGCCTGGCAAGCACATGGCAACAGCACGGCAACAGCATGGCAACAGCACGGCCACGGCATGGCAACGGCATGGCAAGCGCATGGCCACGGCATGGCAACGGCATGGCAAGCGCATGGCAACGGCATGGCAACGGCATGGCAACAGCATGGCAACGGCATGGCACGCGCATGGCAACAGCATGGCAACAGCATGGCAACACCACGGCCACGGCATGGCAACGGCACGGCAACTGCGTGCCATCTGCGTGGCAGTCGCATGGCAATGGCATGGCAGCTGCGTGGCAATCGCATGGCAATAGCGTGGCAGCCCGCGGCAACAGCTCGGCAAAAGCATGGCAACAGCGCGGCTCTCACGCGACGCTAGCGTGGCAACTGCGCGGCAATCGCGCGCCAACGCAGCGGCGACGGCTGGCCATAGCACGGCAGCAGCGTGGCAGGAGCATGGCGTCGGCATGGCTGCAGCATGGCGACGCAGAGGCGCCGACTTGCGCAAGTCAGGGGGGTAATTTTTCAGGAAATTCCTGAAAAATTACCCCCCTGACTCGCGCAAGTCAGGGGGGTAATTTCTCAGGAATTTCCAAAAAAAATACCCCCCTGACTTGCGCGAGTCAGGGGGGTAATTTTTCAAGAATTTCCTGAAAAATACCCCCCTGACTTGCGCAAGTCAACGCCTTCCCGCGTGGACCTGCCCAAATCGCCCCGGGGATCGTCCAGCAAGTCGTCCCGCATTGGCACCGCGATGGATCGGCGATGGCATGGCGACGGCATGGCAACGGCATGGCAACATCATGGCAACAGCGCGGCCACGGCATGGCAACCGCATGGCAAGCGCATGGCAACGGCATGGCAACGGCATGGCAGCAGCATGGCAACGGCATGGCAACAGCAAGGCCACAGCATGGCCACGGCATGGCAACGGCATGGCAAGCGCATGGCAACGGCATGGCAACGGCATGGCAACAGCATGGCAACGGCATGGCAACAGCGTGGCAACAGCACGGCCACGGCAAGGCAACGGCATGGCAAGCGCATGGCAACAGCATGGCAGCGGCATGGCAACAGCATGGCAACGGCATGGCAACAGCATGGCAACAGCGCGGCCACGGCATGGCAACGGCATGGCAAGGCATGGCAACGGCATGGCAACGGCATGGCAACGGCATGGCAACATGGCATGGCAACAGCCCGGCCACGGCATGGCAACGGCACGGCAAGCGCATGGCAACGACAAGGCAACGGCATGGCAGCAGCATGGCAACGGCATGGCAGCAGCATGGCAAAGGCACGGCCATGGCATGGCAACGGCATGGCAAGCGCATGGCAACGGCATGACAACGGCATGGCAACAGCATGGCAACGGCATGGCAACAGCATGGCAACAGCACGGCCACGGCATGGCGACGGCATGGCCAGCGCATGGCAACGGCGTGGCCACGGCATGGCAACAGCATGGCAACGGCATTGCAACAGCATGGCAACAGCGCGGCCACGGCATGGCAACGGCATGGCAAGCGCATGGCAACGGCACGGCCACGGCATGGCAACAGCATGGCAACGGCATGGCAACAGCATGGCAACAGCGCGGCCACGGCATGGCAACGGCACGGCAAGCGCATGGCAACGGCGTGGCAACGGCATGGCAACAGCATGGCAACGGCATGGCAACAGCATGGCAACAGCACGGCCACGGCATGGCAACGGCATGGCAAGCGCATGGCAACGGCATGGCAACGGCATGGCAACAGCGTGGCAACGCCATTGCAACAGCACGGCCACGGCATGGCAAGCGCATGGCAACGGCATGGCAACAGCATGGCAACGGCATGGCAACAGCATGGCAACAGCACGGCCACGACATGGCAACGGCATGGCAAGCGCATGGCAACGGCGTGGCAACGGCATGGCAACAGCGTGGCAACGGCATGGCAACAGCATGGCAACAGCGCGGCCACGGCATGCAACGGCATGGCAACGGCATGGCAACAGCATGGCAGCGGCATGGTAACGACATGGCAACAGCATGGCAACAGCGCGGCCACGGCATGGCAACGGCATGGCAAGCGCATGGCAACGGCATGGCAACGGCATGGCAACAGCATGGCAACGGCATGGCAACAGCATGGCAACAGCGCGGCCACGGCATGGCCACGGCATGGCAACGGCATGGCAACGGCATGGCAACGGCATGGCAACAGCATGGCAACGGCATGGCAGCGGCATGGTAACAGCACGGCCACGGCATGGCAACGGCATGGCAAGCGCATGGCAACGGCATGGCAACAGCGTGGCAACGGCATGACAACAGCATGGCAACAGCATGGCCACGGCATGGCAATGGCATGGCAAGCGCATGGCAACGGCATGGCAACGGCATGGCAACAGCATGGCGACGGCATGCCAACAGCATGGCAACAGCACGGCCACGGCATGGCAACGGCATGGCAAGCGCATGGCAACGGCATGGCAACGGCATGGCGACAGCATGGCAACGGCATTGCGACAGCATGGCAACAGCGCGGCCACGGCATGGCAACGGCATGGCAAGCGCATGGCAACGGCATGGCAACGGCATGGCAACAGCATGGCAACGGCATGGCAACGGCATGGCAACCGCACGGCCACGGCATGGCAACGGCATGGCAACAGCGCGGCCACGGCATGGCAACGGCATGGCAACAACATGGCAACGGCATGGCAACAGCATGGCAACAGCGCGGCCACGGCATGGCAACGGCATGGCAAGCGCATGGCAACGGCATGGCAACGGCATGGCAACCGCATGGCAACGGCATGGCAACAGCATGGCAACGGCATGGCAACTGCGTGGCAACAGCATGGCAACGGCGTGGCAAGCGCATGGCAACAACCTGGCAACAGCATGGCAACAGCATGGCAACAGCGTGGCAACGGCGCGGCCACGGCATGGCAACGGCATGGCAAGCGCATGGCAACGGCATGGCAACGGCATGGCGACAGCATGGCAACGGCATGGCAACAGCGCGGCCACGGCATGGCACGCGCATGGCACGCGCACGGCAACTGCATGGCAACGCCTCCGCCATGGCATGGCAACTGCGTGCCATCTGCGTGGCAGTCGCATGGCCATCTGCGTGGCAGCCCCATGGCAACAGCATGGTAACAGCATGGCAACGGCATGGCAACTGCGTGGCAACGGCATGGCAACGGCGTGGCAAGCGCATGGCAACAACCTGGCAACAGCATGGCTTCAGCATGGCAACAGCACGGCCACGGCATGGCAACGGCATGGCAAGCGCATGGCAACAGCATGGCAACAGCACGGCCACGGCATGGCAACGGCACGGCAAGCGCATGGCAACAGCATGGCAACAGCAAGGCAACGGCCCGGCCACGGCACGGCAACGGCATGGCATGCGCCAGGCAACGGCATGGCAACAGCATGGCAGCAGCATGGCAACGGCATGGCAGCTGTATGGCAATAGCATGGCCCGCCCACACCTCCGCCCACCCCCCCTCCGCGTCCCTCCACCCTCCCCGTCCGCACCCCCTCGACCCCCCCCCGCCCACCCCCCTCCTCTACCCCACCCACCCCCCTCCGGAGCCTCCCAGAGGGCCCCCATGGCTCCCGAGAGTGCCCCGACAGGGCCTCAAGAGACCCCCAGGAAGCCCCCTCGAGGCTCCCGAGCGGCCCCTCAGAAGCCCCAGAGGCTCCCCCGAGGCTCCGAAGACGCTCGCAGAGGTCCTAGTGACAGCCCAGAGGCCCCCAAGACGCTCCAAAAGGGCTCCGAGAAGCTCCCGAAAGACATCTCAAGAAGAGACTCCGTGGGAGCATCCAGACGGACTCTCGCCCTTCTGCTCGCCCTCCTCGTCCTTATCCGCCTCTTCTTATCTCTTCTCCGTCCTGCCCGTTCCTCCTTTCTCCTCCCCCCCCATCCCCCACCTCCGTGTCCTCCCCCATTTCCTCCGGTTCATCCTCCATCTTCCCCCCGTTGGGGTATGAAGGCTTCCCGAGCCTTCTTGTTTTTCTGTCTGCCCCCTCCCCCCGCTTCCCTGATCAGGGCAACTCGTCTGGGCATCCTTGCTGGACGGGCTGGTGGGGATGCGCGAAGCGTCAAGAATATGGCGCAGGCATGGCCATAGTATGGCGCCAGCGTGCCATCTGTCTATCCAGCGCATATTAGGGGGCAAGAAGGAGGACAGCAGAGGGGACGAATCGGACATGGGGGACCACAGCATCACTCGAGTAACACATGCACTCCGCGGCGATGCTCGGCTGAGACTGACCAGTGGCTCAATATCGGGCAACATCCCAGAAGTAAACCGGCAAGAAGAGGAGAAGGGAGGAAGACGAAGAAAGCAGGGCCGCAGAAAAGGCAAAACCGGAAAACCACACCAGAAGCCAGCGTAGCTTCCGTCTTCCTCTTGCAATGAGACCCTCTTGTGCCGTTCCCACAAGGCGTTGATTTGTGTTCCAACAATCTTGGGACTATGATTGGGGAAAATTATCCTAAAACTTCGACCGTCCCTGACGGCAACGCAGCTAAGCTGTGTGGCCAAGGCGTACGATTGGAAAGTAAAACCGTCATCTTTCTGCACCAGGTCTCCAAAATAGACCCAGCCTCCCGACGATCTAGCATAGTCGGAGCAATGCCTCGCGATGTATACAGCACACCGGCCTATCTTTTTAGCCAGTGCACCCGATCTGGTGTCCGAGCTGCCTAAGGCAGCCGGGTTTTCATCGCCGTCTTCTCCAAGTATCAGTGGCTGCAGGCACGCATTGGCTCCAGGAGTAAACCCGTCTGGAACATTATCGGAATGAAACTCGGCTCTAAGATAATCCTCTGCGTGCGCAAAGGATCCATCGTCCTGTTCGAGGCTCCCCAATACTGCAAAGATTGGGTATTCCACGAACTCTGCCATATATCCAAGCGTAATTCCTGTTCGACTGCGGATGGCTTCGACGTGTGGTGGTACGGGGCCCGTAATGTGGGCGTCCTGGATCATCTGCTTTAGCGGTCCAGGCGTATTCCGAAGTATATGTTGGCGTTCTTCTGTCGTCACACACAATCGTTTTTCTTTGAATACAGCAGCATGCCCCACTGTGACGCCTCGATCCCCATGGGTAGGGTCCCTGTATAACGGCTGACCCTGCTCGTTTATCTGGAGCAGGCGGAAGACTCAATCTGCGAAACATATTCTCAGATGCCGGTCCAAACGGAAAAGTCTCGTCATCCATCGACTCCAGAAACTGGTGGTCATCTTCGTATGGGAATGTTGTACAAAAATCCTCCGTTCCCGTGTCCGTCTCAGGGATCTCCAGATGGCCTGAGGCCTCCGGTGGCGGCTGAGCTGCGTGCTTGGGAACATGCGTTGTCCCCTCGTCTGGCGGTGCTTGTGTTGGACTCGATGGTTCTTCTTGTGCCTCATGGCGTCTCTCTTGCTCCGCTCCGATTGAGCCGGGCGGAGGCATCGGAGGGTTCTCCGTCGCAGCTGAGCTGGGCGGGGGGGCAGGAGGAGTAGGCGCTCTGATCTTACTCGTCCCAGAGCCACCTGCCTCTTCACGTCTTGACCACCGAGGTCTCTCCGCGACCATCGGAGCGCGCGCAAAATTATTGTCCCATGTTTTGAAAATCTGTTCGACAATAGCATCAGCAAATGCATTCCATGCGGCGGAATATGTGTTCAGCTCATCTATTTCGCCTTGTATGTTTATCTCATAAGCACATTTTGCTGCCTGAAAAAACGATGCAGCAGCAACTCTGAACCTCTTCATCGGAAAAGTTTCGTCTGGAGCGTCGCGTGCTCTCGATCGCAGCCCCCCTCAACCGGCAGAAGGTCTCTTCTTCATTTCTCAACGCCGATCTGGCTCTCGGGGGCTCAAAATGCATACATGAGACCTCTTTTAATGTCAGTAAGATAGAAGTAAGGTCATCGTCTCCCTCCAAGTTAGGCGAATCCTGGGATGGATGATCCCCATCCGACTGAGCCGCGGGGTTTGCGTCGTGAATACCCAATGGATCGTCGTTACCATCTCGTCCAGGAGCGCCAGCTTCAGCTGAGGCAGCCTTCGCCTCGGTATGTGGGGAGTGCGCTGATTTGGGCCGTTCACCCGTGGCACTGCCTTCGACATGAGGCGCATCGCCCAGGCGTCTGGTCCAACTGGGCGCCTGTTTGGAGCGAAGCTCATGTCCCTGAGGGCTCGAAGGATCGCTACCAACAGCGTCTGTACCACTCGACTTAGCCGGTGGCCGGGCAGTCATAGGCGCAGCGGGGTCTCCATCAAATCGAGGCATCTTCGCTGGCGGTGGACCTAAGTCTTCCGACCTGGGTTCGAGCCTCGGTGGAGGGGCCTTCTTGGAAGAAATCTCTTTCGCCGGTGGAGCATGTTCCTGCCTAGTAAGGTTCGGCCGCTGGTCCGGAGGGTTCGTTGGAGCACGAATCGCCGGCGGGGCCTTCTTGGCGGGAATTTCTTTCGGTGCACCAGGAGGAGGAGGCCCAGGAACTGAGGGCCGACTGGCAGCCCCTGGGGGGCGGTGCTTTGTAGGTCCTCTCTTGCTTCGCAGGTGCCTTTCCTAGCTTGGGAAAATCCTTATTATCGATCGAGAACGGAGTGCCAGACGGCTTAGCCGCCGGCTCCTTCTCGCCCCCTTCCAGCTGCCTTCTCCTTCTCCTGTCTGTTCTGCTCTACCAACTGAACTGATCTTTCCGAGGCCTCGCCCCTATGTATCGCGTGGATCTCGGTCAGTCTGACTCCTTCTTCTTGGACCAAGGCCAGATATCATGGCATGTTTCTTCGTCAGTTTCGCCTTGGCCCCTCAAATAGGGGCTCTGTCCTTTTTGCCAGTCGATAGAAATCAAGCCTGGGACCCAAGCCTTTTGAGCATCCCGAACTTTGTCCGTGGCTTCGGTCCGTTCTTGATCTCGATACCTCTCGATCTCAAAGTCCACTTCCAGGTTCCATTTGTTATCTCTGGCAATATGCAGCAAATGTGTCCACGCATCAGTAACCCACAGTGCTGCTGCGGTCCAATGATAGAGTCTCAACACGTAAAATACATCAGTATCTGGATTATTCACGTACTGAGTTGGTGATCCTTTAATGGATTTTCTCGTCTTGGCGTAGTAGACAATCTCAGCAGTGACCCAAATACCATCTCCAAAAATCTCCTCCGCAATGGAGTACGTGGTGTGCGTGTTGGGGTTGTCAGAACACGGAAATGAATATACCCCAACCACATTTGTTTTCACGCTTCCACCGTATTTGGGATCTGATGGAAGCACTTGCCGGCCCTCCAAAATAGCATGAAGAGCAGCCACTGACGTGCCATGTGACTGTTTTGACCACCCGGCGGATGAGCCTGAGACTTCCGCAAGCTTTTCTTCTGGTACAAAGAAAGGCAACGATAACTCAAAGCAGTGAGCCTTGCCAACTCTATGGGATTTCGTCCTCAACTGGGCCCAATTCAAGCGGTCAGCCACTGTGGCTGTCGGCTTTGCTACCGACCTATCTGCTTTGATCCTGAAGAAGCGCGCCCAGTTTGGCACCAGGTAGCTCCGTGTCATCGGCGGGACTCTCGTCGTCTCTTGAAGCAACTGGTAGGCAGGCCACGCTTGGCTATTACCATCTTTCGAAATCTGTTTCCTTTGCCAGCTTTGAGCCGGCTCTCTTCCCTGGGCAATCTCCGCAGCGCGTCCTTCTTCCCCTGGGTTTGCGTTCAAAGACATCATATCCCGGTGAAGTTTTCCGCTGGCAACCGTATATGGGCAAAGGAAGTCATAGTGAGTAACCTCTCCTGTCTTTGCGTCTTTTACAAGCAGATTCCTTATCTGCTGATCATATTGATGGCATGGCCAGAAATATTCTCCCTCTCCAGGGTGCCCTTCTTTCGGCCTCCTCGGAAATTTGTAGTTCTGACTGAGCTTAGACAATTTACCCTCCGGGCATTTCTCACGGATGGTTCTTTCTGCGGTTTCCCCAGGTGTCTCGATTTCTTTGATATCGGATGGAGGAGCCAGTGGAGGGGGGCGTGGTGATCGAGCCGTCCGCGCGCTAGAGCCAGAGCCCGCATCGGCTGAGCCGACGGGCCTGGCCTTCTCGGCCGCAGCAACAGCACTGGATGGCCAGGCCGATACCTCAGCAAATAAAAGCACCGCTATGCCACCTGGCGTTGCACTACTCGCCGCAACGGCTAAGCCGCTCGGTGTCGCCGTCGGCGCTGCTCTGTTAAACTCCTTGAGTGCAGCACGCATCGGCTCATCGTTTTGCACTCCCTCGTTCGCTGGTCTCTGGGTCTTTCCCCTTGGTGGCATTCCAGGGCAGAAAATTTCTCCGCGGGGCAAAAAGTAAGCATCATCCGTCCATGGGGAGAAATCACCAGATGCAGCCCCCTTTCTAAGGAAGTCTTTGAAGTCATCTGAATAAAGCGAGTGTATAGCACAACCTCCAGTTCCGTTTGAAACGGCTGGGAACTCTTTATCGGTCAATGGTTCCCTGAATGGGGGCGCGCCAAGTATCGACCGGGGAATTTTGCCTTCTTCGGGAGACCAGTCTTGCCAGTGCATGACAAGGTCTTGGACTTTTGCTTCCTGTCTGGCGTATCCATCCTCCCTCGTGGGGCATTTTACGTGGCCGTCCCAGACGGCTGAGCCGCCGGAGGGCTGACAGAAAAATAGCACAGCCAGTTTGGCCGTTTTAATCATGTAATCGGCACAACTCGGCGGCAATGACTTTTCGGAATTTACTCCCATCGTTCAATTTATAGTCCGGGTGGTTAGCACTGCAATGGAAAACGCCCCCTGGGCGGTGCTTAAGCTGGCGGTAGAGGCTGGCGCCGTCAAGGACCACTATTCCGGGGAACATTCCTACTGTTTTGTAGCGCTCAATCCGACGATTCATTCCGGCTCGGACCATGGTGGCAACATCGTCCCACATCGGACCGGCGCCGTTTTCGCCTTCTTGCCAGCACTTCGAGTCCCCGCCGGCGTACATTATATTTATAGTCCCCTCATGGGACCGCTGCATTATATCATCGATGAATTCCACGGAGTCCTTTATCATCTGTCTGAAGCCCCCTGCAAATGCAAACGGGTTCTCATATCTTTTGGGTCCGCTTCCGACTCCATTTAATTTGGATAAATTGTCGACTATGTCGTTGAAGTTCCAGAAAGTGAAGCGAATCGGAGTGTGTGTGTCCCTTTTTCATAAGACCATTGCTCCCCCCACCGAAAGCTTGAGGAGACGCCGGCAACACCTGCAATTTGTGCTCCACTCATAGCTGCCTGCACGCTTCCGAACACTGATTGTCGCAGGCTGTATTCAGGCATAAGGCTCGGCTTAGCCGCCCCTGGTGTGTCTTTGAACAAAATTGTAGAATCAGAAACAATATGAACAGAACATGTCCAACTATGATGTGACACATTCCGCATTTGATTAAGCGGGCGAAAGAAATCCGCCACGGGCTTCCCCGTGGATGACATAGCGGCAAGGTCTTCTCCCGTGAACGGAATCCACCAATGTCCATTGACTTCGGCGATCTTTGTGATCGCCTGACATTTCTTAACAAAAGTAAAGCTATTCGACCAAAAAATCATCTTTGGATCTGTGACCCCCATAGAGTTCCAGGATTTCGTCCACCTTTTCTTGCCACCCATTTTGGGGGGGGTTCGGATCGCGCCCGAACCTCCCTTGCATCCGAAGATACTCGAGAACGTTCCAGGGGCCGCGACCGAGGTAAGGTTGGTCTTCCGGCTCAGGTTCTGTCGCTGCAGGTCCCGAGTCCGGCGGCCCTCCTCCCCCACCTCCCCCTGAGGGTGGGTTATTTCCTGAGGGAAACCCGCCAGATGGTGGCTGCTCTCCATCCCCGCCGGCTGAGCCGTGGGGCGGTGCACCACCGCTACCCCCACTGGCTAAGCCAGGAGGGTTATCGATGTAAGGAGGCTGGCCGGCAGGTGGTTCGCCGGCCGCCTGCTTCCCGGTCCCAGGGTTATCCAATGATGGCTGATTGCTGCCCGCGACTGCTGGTTGGCTATCCACGGCGATCGGGTCGTCAGGCGCCTCTGTTGCAGTCCTCGGCTTCTTTTGCGGTGAGTCCTCATCAGCACCTGGGTCGAGTCCGTCTCCAGCAAGCCATTCTTCGAAATTATGTGGCCTTTCCCAGGGGCGTTGTCTTTTCCTCCAATGCACGGCCTGCTGGGTGCATCCTCGAAGTGCGCCGCCTTTGCGGCGGCGGCAAGGGCTTCCTCGACCACGTGCACCGGTGCACTGTATTTTCCTTTGACCACTGGAAAAGCGAACATCGTTCCCCATTCTTCCCCAGCGGCTGAGCCCTGGGGAGCCTTTCGGGGGGAAGGCGCCCAAATGTCAACCCAGACCTGCGGGAAGCCTTTTCTCCAGTTATCCCCCGCCGGCACGCTCGCGTAGTTTCCCCAGGGGGTCTCGCACCGAACGGCTGGGCCGACGGTAGGACCAAATACTTCTCCCGGCTCGAGCGGGCGAACTATGCCTCGATATCCCCCCAGAGGGTTCGCGTACACCCTACTGATCAACTTCGTCTTCTCGTCAGGATACGTCTGACGGAACGTACCCACAAGGATTTTGGCTAAGTCAGGAGGTGCGCAATCGAAACGGCAAGTGGCCTTCCACTCAAATGTAATCCAATGCACAGTCCATGGATCTTGCGAGACCTGGGAGTATAAACGCTGGAATATCGCCTGGGACGTTGATTCAGGGTCCGCCTACAATGCGGTCACGACCGCGTCACTCCCCGCATAGAGTATGTCGTTCTTCCACATCGTGTAGCGCCAACCCCGGCCTTTGGACGGTACAAACTTAGTAGTCCCGTCTTTGGGTCCCGGTCGGGACCACTCCCTTAGTTTGTCAGGGAGGCACGTGAAGATCGGCTTGTTTTTCCATGAATCGACGTCTTCAGCATTGGGGTCAGCCGCTTTCTTTGAGCGAGGGTTGTCCTGGGGGGCAGTCTCGGCTGCCCTTTTCTGAGCAGTTGTTCCCTGATTGATAGTCTCGACATCAGTTTCCATTTCAGTATCAATCTCGGACACAACGTCATTTGGGCTAAAATGATTGTTTATTGTCCCATCCGGCTGAGCCGATGGGCAAGCCTTCCCGCTCGGCTGAGCCGGCGACGAGGCTTTTCGAATTGTGGTGGGAAGAGCATTGTTATGTTTCTCTTCCCCTTTGCTTTCGTCTCCAACAACGCCGGGATTAACCTTATCCATGATGTCATCAGAATGGATCGAGATCACGTCCTCTCCCGGTGGCACGACCGCTTTCTTCCTCAGCGGTCGGCACATGGGTGCAGTCGTGAGTCCCTCCGGCACGCGGAAGCCGCGGCAAGCGAGATTCGAGCAGTCGCCGCAAGGCAACCGCTCGCCTCTACGGGGGGTCGGTCGCGGGGCAGCCTGCGCAGGCTGTCGAGCCGAAACGGCAGCGGCACAAATAGGATTGGGAGAGGAAGTGGGACGACGACGAGACGACGCAACTCTCTCAGCAGCATTGGCAACGGCGAAATGAACCTGCTTGGCAAAATCATCAGTGTATTCTTCAGCGCTTCTACACTCTCGTCCTCTAGCCTCAACATGCTCATGTGTGCCATCACATCTACGCTCTAACCCCTCCGCAACAATGGGGGAGGTGGTGGCTATCCTCCAGGACTTGTTCATGAAATTACCCTTGCTATCCTTCAATCCGCATGCGCACCCGTGTAGCGCCGTCGTGACAAAGCCTAACTCTCGAAGAAAACTCTTTACCTGGGGATCTCTCCAATAATTGCATTGGGTAGGCCACTCAATACGTACAACGCCCCCCGCTTTGTGCACAGCGCGGGCAATCTCTCGGAAATTCCAGAACAAGTATCGGAGATCGGTTCTGATACTCTGGAGCCTACGCGTAGCTCTATGAGTTCCAGTACGGAAATAATGCGCCTCGTTCACATATTGCCAGGGAGAGCCACCTGTGCACGGCATGGAGACCCGTAATGTGATATGTTTTCCCTTGAACGTAGCTATATCGTTCAACGCTATTTTGAGTCCATGATCCGTCCTCATGTCTTCCTTCTCGGTGTATCGGATCACTTTACATGAACTGTCAACGAAATTCTTCGGGTCTCCTATTCTACTTTAAGGGCCGCAACAATATTCTAACAAAAGTCTTTCCCCGGTCCACTGAGTGGCCGGGGCGCAATCTTCTCGGATCCTAAACTCTGTGAATCCCGTCCATCTGCCTAAGCAATAGTCACCCTCGCTAGAATCGCCATCTGAGTCGTATTCAAATGGGCGATGATACCTGCTTTCCTCGTCGCGCCAATTATCAATGCGGTCTATCGTCAAACCTTGTTGGGCATTGACGGCATAGGTGCGACGTTTAGCATCCAATCTATCGAGTTCGACGGGGCAATCACCGACTGCCGGCATGAATGTGACGAGTCTCGGGACATAGTGCCATCGTTTCAAACTCTGTCCTTGTCTTACCCATTCATCCCTTTTGTCAGAGAAGTTGGCAGCCACCGCAGAGTGCGAATTAGGAAGCGGGCGGTTTTTGTTAAGAGCTTCCTCCATATCTTCAGGCCTCATGGAAGGCTCTGGTTCGCTTTCGCTATCCGTTATTCCAAACATGGTTTTCATTTTACGATCAGAGCTTCTTTTGGTTGTGTTCTCGATCGCTCTCGTTTTCTCGGAGCTTCTGCTGTAACCTTCTTTGACCTTCAGAGGAGTGAAATTACCTGCATCATCAGCTGAGCTGATTGTATTCGCTATCGCTAATGCCTCCTCGGCTTGGCCGGGGGCAGCCACAGCGGGTTTACCTTTGTTGGGGCGCTTTTTCTTTTTGTTTGACTTTTTGCTTGGTATGGCAGCTCCTCTCCGCAAGGCCGAACTAGGGCCCAGGCGGGGCTTGGGAATCCCCCCGGGTTTCAAGGGAAGTCCGTCAGAAAACGTCGGGTCAAGATAATCTTGGCGCCGCTTAGCGGCCCAGAACTTAGACGTCGCAATGTTGACAAGATACAAGACTTTGACCCATGCCATAGGGTCAAAAATCCGTTTTGTTCCAATGTCAGCAGCCTCATTTTGCGTTCTTCCATATTGTAACTGAACAAGGCGACGAAAAATTGTTCGGACACCGCTGCTGCATCAATTCTATGTGTTCTCGGTAGATGCATCCATTTCATCGACCCGCCTGCCTTAATGACCTTGCAAACTGCTTGGTTATCTTCCAAGAATAAACAGTGACCGATCCTCTTACACGGGGCCAGGGGGCAGCTTTTTCTCAGGAGGAGGTGAGGCAGCCGGGCTCTTGCGAGGCAGAGGCGGAGCTAAGGGTGCCGAGCCTCCAGTACCCCTGAGGGCAGAGAAAAAAGAAAAGAAGGCGAAAGCGGGGTGGGTCCGCAGCAGGGTGGGAGCTTGAGCCGCAATGTCATGCGGCCCCGCTCACCCCTCTCCCACTTACTGTATTTAATTCAGACAGTGACCGATCCTCTTACACGGGGCCAGGGGGCAGCTTTTTCTCAGGAGGAGGTGAGGCAGCCGGGCTCTTGCGAGGCAGAGGCGGAGCTAAGGGTGCCGAGCCTCCAGTACCCGAACCCGACTGGTCAACTGGCCGTAGGCCGCACACCATATATTTCATTCATTCTGATCTGTTTGTTGTTGTTTATCACCTCCATAAGGTATCGTCCCATCGTATTGCAAAATTGTGTAGGGTAGGCGGCAGCGATAGCAGTCCAATGTATACCTTCTGGCGTCTTCCCTGTCAGTTCGATGTGCGGCTTGTGGGACCTTGAGCATATATTCCCACGAGGACAGCAAAGGCGCTCGATAGCTGTACATCTGCCGGCATTCCACAGCGCAATCCGTGTGCGCTTTTTCCACCTAGCACTGAACTGGCACATGTCACAAACGTGGACCACACAAGATTCGTCGCATAGTAGTCTACGCAGGTGTGGTGCACGCCACATCATAGATGTACTTGGGTTTTCCAAAGCTATCGGTGTATTATGACGATTTGCAAGGCGTATGATCTGGGTAGAGAATAGGAAGGTGTCGTTACCAATATTTAGCTTAGCCTGATTAGCAGCACTGAGCCCAGGAAGTCCGAGAATGTGTTCCGAGTCCCGAATAGCAGGCCGTCTAGCAATAGACCAGGTAGTACATGGGGTCCCTAACCAGATGCCAACGATGACGTTCCCGCGGATCCAACCTTTGATGACGGCCTGGAAGGCCGGGCACAGATGGTCCTGGAAAGCGTGGTTTTTGACATCCAGGCTGAGAACGGCGAACCCCTGGGACTTCAAAAACTTGCCGATACCCCCGCTGCCCGCGAAAAGCTCCAAGAAGATAACCCTCCGGTTGGTGGTGGCTTTCCTCAGCGTCCGAGTCAGGAGGTGCTGAAGGTACCGCTTCACCCGTTGGGAGTGGCTTATCTTGGGGCCACTGCAGGAATCTGAGATACTAGCCGTGCTGGAAGTCTGCTCACTGCTTGCTTGACACTGGATTCGAGGGCTGCAGGCACTCGCAGCTGGGAGGGCCGATTGCCGACCCCGAACTTGATGGCCTCGGCGAAGCTCTGGTGCACCGTGCTGCCGAAGTTGAAGACGGACGGACAGATTTGGTTGATCACGCGCAACAGCTTGGTCTCTTTCCCGTACCTCTTCAAAGAGGCGACTGTCGTCCAGCGACCCCGGCGCATGACTTGTTCTGGCGTTCGCTTTCTGGCCGCCAAGTCCTCCGACGCCCCTCCGTGTCGTAACTGATACGGATGTGGGTCGAAGGGTCCTAGCCCCAGACCCTCGGCCACTGCGATGAACACGTCCCTGTAGAGCTCGCTGCTGAACCCCCACAGGCTCCCGTCTGGCAGGCTGGCCTGCTTCAGGCCGAGAAGAGGCTCCCACAACCACTGCTCGTCGATCGTCACAGCGTCGTCGAAGGCCCCCGTCTTGCCGGGGATGCCGAGGGAGGTCTCGTGCAGCACTAAGCCCATCATGGTGTAGCCAGCACCTGCCACTGGGACCGCGGCGACGATGCTCTTGCCGAGGAGCGCCATCGCCTCGATAGGCCGTAGGTAGCAGACGTGCGATACCGCAACCATGATCGCCATCCGCGGGAGCCCGAGCATGATCATGCCTCCCGCGATCGCCAACGCCGCCAGGCGCGGCAGGGGGAGCCGGGACTGCGCGGGCGTCCGCCGACACCAGCTGACTGCGCACCGGGTCGCCCTCGGCAGCAGGGCCCGCGTCTTCTTGTACAACTCGGGGAAGACATAGCCCAGCGCTGCCAAGAGCCGGCTCGCCTCGTCGGCCCCGTGGCCCTCCATGTACATGGAGTTCAGATACTCCACCACCACGTCGTCCAGCCCGGGCGCGTCCACCCAGCTCACCTTCGCCACACGACAGAAGTCGAGGAAGAGGCGGAGGGTCCGCTGGTACAACAGCACGGTCCCCGGCTTCACGGCAATCTTCTCCAGCACACTCATCCAAGGGAAGCGGTCGCTGGCGTCCACCTTCGAGGCCGCCTCCCGAGCCCGGGATGCTCGTTCCTTCTTGAGCTTCCCGGCCTTCTTGCTGAGCTGCTGCTGGCGCGTGCCGCGGGCCACGGACTTGCCCATCACCGGGCCCCCGCCCTACAGGCACGTTCCCGCCACCTATGTCGGTGTGGCAGGGGTGTGCCTGTGGGGGGCCCTCGTGGTATCTGGCTTCGGCAGGTGCACGCGGAGGCTGGTGTGGAGGCGGTGGTGCAGGGGTCGGAGCCTGTTGTTGGACCTCGAGCCAGGAGGGACCTGCGAAGAAGCCACACTGCCCGCGGGACCCCTTGTCAGCCGGATTCCTCTCGGACGGGACCCACCGAACGTAGAGGCGACTCCCCGTTGCGAGTGAAAGGGCAGCGACACGTCGGAGAGGTCGGAGGAGATAGGAGGACCGAGCGCGGCCTTTGACCGCCCCAAGGCAGAGCGGTAGGTTGTCGACCAACGCCAGAACCCGTGAACCTCGGGCAACCCCAGATCGGAGGATATGTCGGTATCCCAGGACCAAGGCGTCGCCCTCGAGCTCGAGAATGTTAGACCTATGCCTTACTCTGGTAGCTATAACAGTATTCCAATGTTTGTCGTCCATAAAATTTTTGCTAATCTCGTCGAAACTTACAGCTAGGTCCTCAATGCTAGTCACCCTTGTTGTATCGGCCCGGCTAGAACTGAAACCGCTCCCAGAACCAGCCTCCAGAGGTGTCGTGGATCCCATCCCAGAAGAACTGAACACAGGTCCCCCAACCACGTCACAAGCCACAGCCCCAGTCCCAATCCCAGAAGAACTGAGCGTAGACCCAACCTCCCTGTCACACTTCATACCTCCCCCTTCGGGTCCCAGTACAGTAGGAGCAGGGTGTCGGTCAGGGGCGAAGCTGGAGTCGGAGAGGGCGATTCCTAGCGTCGATGCACTGCTCAACCTTGAAGCGCCATTTTTCGGATACTCGGCCAATGGCACCAATCTCGGCTGGGTCAGCCCGCCGTGTACACACGCCCAGCCCGAACGGTGAGGCGTCCGTGGCGAGCACAGTGGGATGCCAGGCCGCCGTCCAGCGCACACACAGGAGTGGCAGAAGACACCTGATGGTCCAAAGTTCCCGGCGTACCGCAGGCCAGAGCTCCGCGACCCCAGGGCCGTTTTTGGTGACATACGCATAGCTGCACTGCAAAATACTGTAAACTTCACGTCTGATCAGGCCCGCCCAGGTGATGTGTCCCAAGAGAGCCCTGAGTAGGTGCCCGCTGCAACGCCTCCGTCGCAGTAGCGCCTCGATTGCAAACCTCAGACGCCACAGATTACGATGCTTTATTGAAAGTCGGTCCCCGCCTGACAGTTGGAGACCAAGAAAAACAGCATCCTGGGCCCCGGACTCCACCTCATGCAAAATAAGCCCCTTCTCCTCCAGAGACCTCCTGATGTCTCCCAAAACCACCTCGGTAGCCGATTTGTCCCTCCCCACCGTCAGCACATTGTCTACATACCCCGCAACGGCAACGTCCCCCCCTTTCACTTCCACAGCCGGTAAACCGTCCAGGATGACCAGGGAAGTAGGAACCTTAGACGACGAAATAGTATGACGAACGACGCTCTGACATAATAAGAGTGACCAAGACCAGCCCATGGGGAGAACACAGAGCCTGGGGGCGATGACTGTATCTGGGTGGAGTCGTTGCCCGTTCAAAAACTTCAAACCCAGGTGTCGGGCGGCCGTGTATGGCAGCCGAAAGTAGCGCCTGAGAAACGGTGGCAAGCCCATCCTGTAAAAAGCTGCGTTGATATCGCCCGCTGCAATGAAGACCGGGCCGTCGGTCTCGACCTGGCTGAGAGAAGATGCAGTAGGTAGTCGAGCGGAGAGTGGGTCCTTGAACGAGTAGTTACACACCCTGGTATCGAATATAACCCGAATTTTACCGTCCTTTTTGGCCACGAAAAACACGCCGATAGTGTGGGCATCCTTTGGGGCCAGGGTCCATTCGAGCATCCCGCGGTCGCACAAGAGGTGGAGGAAGTCGGAGTAGGCGGTGGGGTTGTTCCTCAAGAAGGGGTCCACGTAGGGTTCCGCGGGACCCAGTTCCTGATGAAGGGAGGTGGCCTCATTAGCGTCCCTGAGCAAATTCACCTGATAGTTGCACAACCAGTCCGAGTCCCCGGCCGACAGCATATTTGTCACACATGTGGCATCTATCTGGTCGGGAAGAGCAAGTAAGCTCCGATTGTACGGCCTCCTGGTGGACCCTACCCCGTCGTCGTAGAGTCCTGAGGCTGTGCAGATCTCACGTAAAGATCCCGCACCTGGAGCCAGATCTGGTGGAGGCGCAGAGATGGCAGCGTAGCATTCGCGAATATGTCGGAGGGCGTCGTTCTGACCAGCATTAGTAACGGTAACCTGGCCCTCCGTAGGGGCCTCCCCAGACATCTGATTCAGACAAGCAACCCCGTCGTTGGCCCAATCCCTGTAATACTGAACCCGACGCCTCCGACGCTCCGCATTCCGACAAGGCTGCGCTGCCCCCTGGCACTGCCTCACCTCCCGTGGCAAAAAAGGCAAAGGGAAAATGTCACGCTCGCGAGCGCCCCTGGTCGCTGGACCGGGCTCGTGCTTAGGGCCAGGCGTCGAGGGGGCAAGAGAGCTCTGGCAAGCGGCGGCGCCGCGGTCCAGGACCGAGGGTGGCGCCAGCCCAGGGGGGGGAGAGATATGTACACGAGTGAGGCCGGGCGGCACAGAGCGTGGCCCGACTTCGAAGGCCTCTGAAAGATGGGCGAGCGGGCGGCCTGGTCCCGCCGCCCGTGGATGATCAGCCATCATCCTTGCTGTCCTTCTTGGGGTTCTTCTTGTTCTGCTTCGCGCTCTGTCTCTCCTCCCGAGCCTTCCGCCTCTCCTTCATGACCGAGACCTCCTTCTGCAGCTCGCTCGACACCCAGCTCTGGAGGGATGGGCAGACCGCGACGTTGCCGCGGACGTGGTCGAGGCCCATGTACAAGAAGGCGTCCTGCACGCCATCCGAGCCTCCTCCAGCTATGCTAGGCATCCTGTCACGATGCCTCTCTTCGGACAGCTGGATCGTTCGAGACATGATCTCGGCCGCCGCGATGTCGGGGAGGTTTAACTGGTCGTAGGTGGCCATACTCTCCAACATCTGGCAGCACATGAGGTGCTGCTCGACTCCGCCGTCGTTCACCTGCAGCTTGGCGTCGGCCTTCCATCGAGCATGGCGCCCGAGAGGCGTCTGGCCGTTGGCTACCATGAACCGACAGAGCCATAGCGTAGTGCGGGGCCCCCGCACTGGAAAATCATTCAAGGGCGTCTCGACCATGCCCTCCACGGCGAACCTGAACTCCCTGAAGCGGGCCCCGCTCACGTCCTGCTGGATCGGCTGCACGCGGATGTCTACCGTCGGGAATGCGGCGACCGTGGGGGCGGCGGCGCCAGGGGCCATGGCGGCGGGCACCAGCACACCGCCTGCCCCGATGACGGGGGGCGGTGCGACGGCCGCTGCGGCGGCACCCGGCGCGGCCGCACCCGGCACTGCGCCCGCGGCGGCGCCAAGGGCCGCGCCTGCGCCGGCCACGGCGCCGCCAGGGCCGCCGCCAGGAGCGGGACCAAGCGCAACCGCCAAGGCGCCAGCGCCTCCACCCAAGGCCGGCACGACGGCCTCCGCGGCGGGGGCGGCCCCGGCTGGGGCGGCTCCGACCGCGCGCCCGACCAGGTTGGGCTGCTTGCCGTCGATCGGCACCGCCACTCCCCGCCGGGCAGCCGCTCGGGCACGGGCGGCGTTGAACACCGCGGGTGTGGGTACATTCTGAAACCGATAAACAGGTAGTACAGCTCCACCAGGTCCAGCAGGAGGATCACCTCCACAGGCCCCTAAGGCCATCAATCCGAACGACACTACATCTGCACCATGAAGCCAATCCTCGTCGTACTCATCTCCATCTGGGGTGAGCACACTCACGGTCGAACCAGCGCCGGGCTCGATGAGCACGAGCCGCTCGTGAAAGATGGGCGGACCTGGCACGTTATACTGGATAGCACCAAAATCACCAGCCTCGATGCCGAGGCTTTGCACTGGAATAGGGGCAGCCATCACGCCGAATTCTTGCGCCGCTGCCTAAGAAGATTCAGCTGCTGGAGCGCAACCTTCTCTACGTCGTCGGTGAGCGGAGCAAACCCAGCAGCGGCGGCGGTCGATATGGTCGGCGTGGTCCGAGCCCCGATCACACAGTACTGCACCACCAGCACTCCGAGCGCCCCGACGATCGTGCCAACGAAGAAGAAGGTCGGCCCGCTCGGGCTCGTCGGGGTCGTATACTCCTGAGGCAGAGAACCTTCCGCACAGGCCAGCGTCGGTGAGCACTGGCAAACGCAATCAGGGCAGCCGACTGTGGATGCGCGGACTGCGAGGGAGGTAGAGAGTCCCCGAGCAATCTCAAGGACCAGCTCGTTCATGGGAGCCTGGGCCCCCAAAAAGCTTGAGCCGCAATGTCATGCGGCCCCGCTCACCCCTCTCCCACTTACTGTATTTAATTCAGACATCGTACCGGTCTATCATGCAGGATCTCCCACAGCGGTAATGCCGCAAGCAGCTCCTTGCGCAACGCAAGGTCGGCTGCGACGATCTCAGCCTCAAGCGTACTGTGAGATACGCGTGTTTGTCTTTGCGATCCCATCGAATGGCCTGCCCGTGTACACGGACCCCAAATGGCTTGATAGCTGGCACTCGTGCTCCTGTGTGTGCGAATGTCACTTGCCAGATCTGCATCAGAGTATTGTTTTAACAGGGCGCCCTCCTTTTTGTCACCCACCCACGAAGTCATACGATAATGTGACGTACATTTGATGTAACATATGAGGCGGAAGAGGTCCATGTCTTGCTGTTCTGCCCACTTCGTAATACAACTGGCAGTTTGACACGCAGCACGGAGTAAGTCGTATCTGGCCATTCTCGCCCCGTAAAGTATCTTCATCAACACTTTTGCTGCAATGGGTTGAAGCGCGCCCGACTGAGTCGGTGGCTCAGGGTCATCAGGGCTGGCTGCTGCGGCGTCAAGGCCAAGCACTTCTATCTCCTGGTCAGGGGGGCCGGTATCAACATTGATTTGTAACGCTGACGCTATAGCCTCCTCAGCTGGGGAATAACTTTCTCCTCTGGGGCCGCCCTGTCCATCTTCTAAGTCGGTAGATTCAGGACCAAACGGGGCACCCGCGGCCGGATATGTAGCCGGGTCGGTGTCCGTCAATTGAGCGTATAACGTAACACAGGAATCGACTAATTCTGTCATATCGTATTCTATGACTTTAGCTAGTTTTGGTTCCCTCGGCTGGTATGGCTCGGTCGTCTGGGACGCCGAGTCACCCCCCGTTTCCTCCTCACTACTCTCGTCTGCGACGGAAGCGTTTTTCTTAACTTTGGGAGGAGGCGGGTCAAGTATCGTAGGCAATTCTCCATGCCACTCAATTGTCTGAGCTGATAATCTATGCTCGCATCCAGAATATCGTCCAACAGCCGTTGGAGGATCTATTTCTATGCCCTTAAGGCAATGTTCCGAGGGTTCTTGAAGTAACTTCCATCCCTGGGCTAGCTTGTCGGCAGGTCCCGACAGTTTGAAATCGTCAACATAGATGATCCGGAAGTTTTGCAATTCTTTGTGGAAATAACAGCTACGCCACGGACTACATTTCACAAAGTCTTTAGCCGGGACATGTCCCTCGCAATGCGGCTCCCGATATCCGCCCGAATCAGGGTGCCCGTACAATGATAAGTAATGTGCAGATACGGGGTTCCGCATGTTGGACCATGCTTTGGGCCATTCGTCACGAGGCAAGAAAACCCATGTAGGAGTGCCTCCCAATTTCGACTGCGTGTAAGCTTGTCGAGCATCAGCTTGTTCGATGCTATGGCCTTCGAACAGCCCGTGGGTATCAGCTGCTCTGCTGGCCTGCATGGTCGCGGGACTGCTGGATGAAATAATGCCACGTCCTTGTTTTGATCTCTGACACTTGAACCGTCAAAGACTACCCGACCTTCGTACTTACGGCCTTTGTGTCCGAACGGCAATTCCGAGTTCTTTTCGACAGGGATCGCAACTAACCGGCCCAAATGGGCTGTTTTCCCTTTGAGTTCGGCAACTACATCGGAATACTCTCTAACACCATCCTCTATTCACGTGCCAATGTCGCGCAATCTGTCCCACTCTTTCCTCAAGGCAGCTTGAGCGTCTTTGTTTGCCTTGGCCTCGTCTTTCGAGACAGATCTGGCAACGGCGGCATCTATGCGGGCGCAATGCCAGTCACTGGGAAGTTGGAAGGGTTCATCGATGACAGATATTATATCAGTTAAAGGATTATAGAAGTATTGCAAATCAAACCTTTCTTTGTCACGATGACTGATATCTACAGCTGAGTTATCTTGTAACGGCATGCGAGGCACGTTTCGCCGCGACGCGGTGGCCGCCAGACTCGAGCTCTGGCTTGCTTCACAGTTGTCCTCAGATTTTCCGTTATCATCATCGGACAAGGGATCCCTACCGGCTGAGCCGGAGGGAAGCCCGTCTCTTGCAATAGCGCCTCCATACCATGTCTGTTTCCACCAAATTATCTTCGTCATCTGACAGATGTGCTTTGGGAACATCTTCTTCTGATGAATCGTCAGCCTCAGAGGTGGCTTGGCAGACCTGGGTGTTTCGCGACGCCGCCCCTCGCCCACTGCCAGGGGTGTAGCGCGGGCTCCCATTCTGTATGCGACGTAGCTGCTCAGCCACCTTAGGTGCAGTTAGCCTAGCTTCGGGAAGAGCCGCAAGTTGCTGAGCCACTGCGGGACCAGGCGGAGTCGGTGGGTCATCCACATCTAGGCCGATGTCGCGCAGGAGGCCGAGACAAGGGCCGGGATCCTCTATACCGAAGAATCCTCTCTTTTCTGCCTTGTATTGTTCCACGGCCTGTCGGCGCTGGGCTTGATTCATGTTGAACCATGGTCCAGGGTGTATTCCGGGATTGGTAGATTTAGGTAACTTCTTCAGCCATTGGGCACTGTACTTTGGGTCTGGGTCTGTGACCCACACTCGGGTTATAGGCGCATAAGCAGGGCCATAATAAAGAACAACTCGTATACTACATGTCTTTCGACGGCGCCTGTCAACGGAAGCTTTTGAGTTAGCTCTTCTTTTGTAAGTCCAGCAACAATCCGTCTGTCTTCAAAGTATTCAATCGTATCCAAATGTTGAATTGTTCGGGCAAGAAGTTGCCCTTTCCCTGGAAGCTTCTCGCGTGGCTTAGCCGCTGAGAAGTTGGACTGTCTGTCCGGACGATACTCGAGTCGTGCGAGTCCCAGTTTTTGGTTTTTGTCTGCAGGGTGGGAATCGCGCTGAGGGTCCCTGCCGTCAACTACCAAAAGCACATCGCCCACATACAGACCCCCAGGGCCGTCTTCTTCCAAATCGGCCTCAGAGTCAAAACGCGGGGCGTCCTCGCCGCTTTCTCGTATGCGTTTCGCAAGGGAAACTGAGGCGATTGGTCATCAGCAGTACCATCTAAAATGTTACTGTACACTTGATCCAACTTCTCGATCGTAGGTCGTTTTCCCTCTGGGGTACGCCCTGATTCCATATTCAGACCGTCCAATTGTCTCAGAGGTGTAACGTAACTATCTGGTCCAACCAAGCCCCCCGTTTTGTGCACGTACCCCAAGTATATCCCTGGAATCATCGTCGCGCCAGTCTTGGCGGTGCGAAACCGGGATTCAGGCGGAGGCACATAACGGACAAGTGATCCGAAGGGAAGAAGCGGAGCATTAAACTGGCATCCGAAGCGTCTTTCCCAACTGGACTGCCTTTTCAGCGGGGCTCCTAGTATTGTAGCATAGACAGAAATAGCGGACCGCGTAGGTCCAATATGGTGGTGGAAAACCAGCCTGCATGAGTAAGGCTCTGGCTCCCATCTGCACAACACCGCTCGCCCGCTCAGCGACAGCATTTTGCTTCATTTCCTGGGATGGTAGGATCATGGGCAAAATTGAGCTCGTAACATGCCCTGGCAAGCTCTCTTGCACCATCTGTATAACAATATTATAACTTGTCCTCCGGGGCTCTCAGGTTCACCAAAAAGTTGCAAACGTGAACCGCAGACTTGTCGTGTACACGCTGAACGGCGAGAAAATCCGTAGCTCGGTCGCGAAAAGTCACACACGCGGTCTCATCGTGGAGCCCCCGCGAGAGTTCATCCGTCGCAAACCAATGATCCATCGTCGTCGGCTGTCCGAACGAAGTGGGGTTAGCGTATGGGCGGGGAACCTTTAGCCCTTTGTTCTGCGCTTTGCGCTGTTGCTTTCTGATAGCTTTGGCCCAATTGCACACTGGACAACATGGGTTCTTGGGAGTGTGAGTTAGAAGGTGCGGTAGAGAGGCTGCGGCCTTCTTGAACCGCTCGGCAACCTCCGGAACGTCTGGGTCTAAATCTGGCGGTGCGTCGACGTCGACTAAGTCGACGCCGTCAGCGTCTCCAACCTCGCCCTCCTCGGGTCCTGGGGCCGCGTTGCACGCACTGGAGTCCAGTCCTCGGCTTACTTCGTACGGGGTGTATCCTGAAACTCCGTATCCGTAACGGCATCTGTATGCGGCAGCGCAGGCCTCGGCTTTGCCGGGCTGCTCGTCGAATGGACCGACGGCTCGACCGTGGTCGGGCAAAGCTGAGAGACTTTGAGACTTTTAGAAGCAGCAATACCGGTCGGCGTCCGATTCCAACCGCATTCGCTGGCCTTTTGAGGCGAATAGTAGAAGTAGGTGATGGTATCCGCAGAGTCTATCGAAGATGGGAAAGCGGGCGCGATCTCAGTCGGCCGCCCATCAGCGTAGCTGTGGGCGCCAATCAGCTCATGTGTATGCAGGTCTATGGTTACGCGAGTCTGGACAGCATGGGGCGGAGGGCCTCCCGCCGATTCCACGTTGTCCAAGAATGCCTTGGCGCCCGGCGTCACGCGACACCACCGCTCGGGGGGCTCACTCCTCCCGGCGGCAGCTGCGCACATCCACTGACCCAGCGCCTCCTTGCCTGACAGGGTCAAGTATGGTATATTGCCCTCAACTGCCAGGTCCACTCTTTGGCCATTGGGCAACAATAGGTAGGGCCTTCGACCTGCTGGCCAAAAGAAACTAAAGCCGTGATCCATGCACCGCTCTCCTACCGAAATCACGCACGGGGTCTCCGGCATGACTAAAACGTTAAAGCTACCACCCTTGAACTTGGGACAAGCAATGCGAACTGAACCGAGTGCCTTAGACTCCCCCCCGCAGTGTTCAGAGCGATCGATTGCGGAAGCTTTCGAATCAATATCATTGCACCTGCACTCCTAATGTATTTCTCCGCTATTAAGTTGTACCCGCACCCAGTATCTATACTGATGCTCAGCGCCCCCAGATACGCAGCGTCTTTGTCTGCGCATCCAGCAGCGGCCGCGCCGTGCGGGCCTTCTTTCCCCCCTTCGTCCTTCAACCAGAGATGCCAGACATGATCTTGCAGGTCTGATGCTCTGATCAGAGCTTCAGCGACGGATGCCCTCGACTGTATCGACATCTGTCTGCGCATTTCTCCTGGGAGCTTCCATCTATCTTTGCTACTTGAAGGCAACTCGTTCAAGTCGTGGCGACGCGCCTTCCTCCAAGTGATCGTCGGCTCCTCAGTAGAGGGGTGAAAACGGACACGGAGATCGCGTCGGTTACTGTTCCGATGTCGGATGCAACTCCTACTAGGGGGGACGCACCAGTACTTCTCGATCGCGCCCCGAGAAAGAGGGTACAGGAAATTCGCAAGAACATTGACAACACTCTCGACCTGCCTCCTGATGTCCTGGTGAAACTCGCCTTTGGAGGTATAATAATCTCCTCCATCGGTATTTGATGCAATAATAAAAAATAGAGCTATTTTGCTTCTGCCCTGGAAGGCTCCGAAATAATGGGGCGGGGCACGCAGCGGCACCCGAGCTGATTGAATTTGCGGGTCTCTTCCACCCCCCCCGCTTTCTGTTCAACCGACGCAGGCTTCGCCGCGCCTGCCGAGCAAGGACGGCAAGAAAGAATACCATCAATAAAACTATGTATATCATTCCTCCAGCACTGACGGCTGAGCCGCCAGTGCGGAGCCATCGCCACGTGACTGGATGACCTGGGGTGGTCTTGGCGAACCAGCATTCCTTACCGCGTGAGCATTTTCCCGTTTCTTTGTAGGAGCGGCATACCATGTCTTTGCCTTTGCCACTGCCTTTGTTTTTATCTCCATCCTTTTTCACGTTTGTCGGAGTTCGCACTAGAGGCTCTGGAGCCATTGTTGCTTCCTGTCGAAAAGATGTTGGCAGCGGCGGCATCTGGCTTGTTTGGCTGCGCGCTCATGCCCCAAAGATTGCCCCGCGTCAAGTTTCGCTTGTTCCCACTTGTCACGCTTCAGCTTCTCAGCGTCGGATAGCCCTCTATGAGCTTTATTACATCCGTCTTCTGGTCCTCGACAATTCTTTGGATCTCGGAAGAATGCATAACACGGTATGGTACTGTCTTTCCCACGCGATTGGCTTCTATTCTTCTGCCGTCCTCCTTTCCCACGGTTGCCAGTCGGGGTCTGGGATCGGCCCTGCCCCTTTCGGCCCCTGCCCTTCGATCTCCCTCTGGGGTTTTTATCCTGGGCAGGAGCGGCGCTGGATTTTCCCCCCGCACTCGGCTGAGCCGGTGCGGCATTCTTGGGCTTCTTATGATTGAAGGGACAGCCTTTTCCTGCGCGCGGGCGAATTTCGCCCTTGCGCACGTATCTACGCATCTGCATGTGGTCTCGCCCTTAGTCATTCCGCTTTTCACGACGTCCGTGGGTTTACCCAATTTAGCAGCAATCTCCGCCGGAGCGGCTTTGCTGCCGGCATTCTTCCGGTTGTCATTGCCTCCGCCTCCGCCGAATCGCGCTTGCCCAGCACGCTGATTCAAGGTGCCCTCATGCACACTGATGTTCCACTCTTCTTTTTCTCGCAACATCTTTTCTTCAATTTACCCCATCAGCCATTCATAGCTCTTCGCGCCATGTCCCATTTTATCTTTTGACATGTCGTATAACTGGCATACGAAGTTCAGTTTGCTCGGCTGTCTGCATTGTTCCAGAAAGTGTGCATGAATCGAGGCCCTCATTTCCTCGGACGGAGGCTTAGCGCCATAAAGCTGTTGATACACATCTGTCCATTCATTGTAGAAATGATACAGGTCAGCATCAGGCTTGCGTGGGTCAATGATTACCTTGAAGAGGTCACGCAAAACGCGATGTTGTCCCAACTCCGATCTTACCGAACACCAATGGGACATTGCTCGCACCATCTCACGTCCAGTCATGAGCCTGCCCTCGTTCTGGGCGCTAAATTCCACGCGAGTAATCTGTTGGAGGAAATGAATATGATGACCAGGCTGATATCGATTCTTTCGCATCTTGTTAAATTTCTCGATGAGGTTCGTTGCGAGCATGAGATCGAGACGCTGGAACCGCCCTGCATATTTCAGTTGATCGTCCTCCACAGCTGGATTCATAGCCTCAACAATCCAGTGCTGTGCGGCCTGGCTCTCGGGCGATGATCCAGCGATCGCGCGTGCTGCGTGCATTTGCCACTCGCGAATGTTCGTTGCATCAGGGATGTCCAATAAATCAATTTTCTGGTTGTTACCTGTCCCCATTGATCCAGCGGCGTGCTTTCGTCAATTGCTACCGCGTCGCGCGGCCCGCCGGGGCCCTGAGGCCCCCTGCGGCCACCTCCACCATCAGAGGGATCTGAGCCCCCTGGGCTTCCCGGAGGCGAACCACGTGGTCTTTTGCCATGATCATCTTCGCGTGAAGATACGATCTCAGTATTAGGAGCGTCGCTCTTGTCATCCCCTTCTCCGCCCTGTCCTGCTTCGCCCGACGACTTAGTCGCCGGCATTCCCGTAGGACCATCTCCATAGGATGGGCGGTAACTGGCGAGAGTATTACCTTCGTTAGGTCCAGTTAGCTTAATCCCAACAGGAAGTCCACTCTCGGCGGTGCTCGGCTTCGCCGGACCTTCCAGGGCAGGGCCTGGAACAGTAAAGTGCCGACGCAACAACGGCCTCACGGGAGTTTCTTGCGAAAGCAACGGAAAGCCGAATGAACTTGGTGTGAGTCCGGCTTCTCGTTTATTCTCAATATATGGAGTCGGGTCGGCGATGGTGGCCTTCAGCCTCATCTTTCCTTTCTCTGCATTAGCTGCGTTCGGAATAGCCGGTTCTTCTCGCACGTTGGCAGCTGATCTTTCACTCTTCCACAAGTCGCATCTAGAACATCTTCTAGTGCTTGCATCGATATGCTCTTCACATGCCGACCTACCACATCCGACGCAAGTGTCCGTCTATAGACGAAAGCAGACTGCGCAGAATTGGCCCGCGGAGAATGAATTTCCTCTCTCCTCGGGAGGAGGATGTGCTACACCTCCCGCCAGCAGGGTCGACGCTCCCGCATTCGTCAAGGTCGCCCGATCAAATTGCGTGGGAACGGGCACAATGCCGGACGACTGAGCCGTCGACAACTGGTGTATGTTTGTTCCAGTCGGCTTAGCCGGCTGGCATTCAGCATTGCTCGTTTTTATGCGCTGGAGGGAAGATCTAACTTCTTCATGCGATTTGAGTTCTTCCGGATAAAGATTGCTCTGGTCAGTTATCTTCGCAGCTACAGCTTGGATGTTAGCTGCTTCCGGCCTGGCGTTTTTGGGCTCTTCTTGTAAGCTCTGTTTTCCTCGTTCCGCCATGGCTGTAGCGATCTGTTCTCCTTCTACCCTGGCCACCGCAACAGCAGCGGCGACCGCGTTGGCGTCGACAGATTCCTCGTTTGCCATCGCGACGGCCTGTCTCTCCGAAGTCAATAATTCTCTGTATTTAGTTTTCGGCTTCCAGCTCCACTTGCCGTTTAACGGCCTCGGTCTGATTATGCAGATGTTCTATCAGCGCCTGTTCCCGCTCTCTCGCAGCCATGGCTAGGGCGTTCCGTTCAGCCTCGAACGTTTTTCTAGCTTCGACCACAGTTTCAGTTAATTCTTCTCTGTCCAATCGGGCCCTTTCAGCCAGCTGCGCTTCATAAGTCAGAAACTCTCTCTGAGTGCCGCCAGCCTGGCCTGATCCTGAATAGATTGCATGGGGAGACACGCGCAGTTGTGCTCGCCCATTGGGCAACGCTCTGCACACAGCCACTGCGTGTTACACTTATGGCAAACGCCCGAGCAACTCTTGCACACTGGATTCCTACATGCGCCTTCTGGCCTGTCGGCTTTTCCTGGGCATCTGCTCTCCGCCTGAGGCGCGCAGTTAGGGTTGGGGTTCCAACGGGCCTCCATCATGGAAGCGGTACTGTTGCTCCTTGAAGTAGATCTCGGCCCTGATCTGGGTATCTTTGGTTTTCCCCTGCTTGGAGCATTTGATCTGGGGCGAACGAAAATATTTTCTGGTGGTTTAGTCGCATTTAACAACTCCTCATCCTTTTCGTCTTGTGTTATTAGCTGAGCATACGTAGCTGGTTGTCCGACCATTTCTCCATCCTCAACAGCAGCTGGAATCGAGGGTTGCCAATCACCTGAGGCGGCGGCATTACGGAAGAAACCATCTTTCAGTGGTGAGACGTTTAGCTCGTAATCCTCATTCCATTGTTTCTTGAGGTGAGGCGCAGGGGTTCGTCCTGTGGACCCCCTCTCATGCTTCGTCTGGGCCTCCGCCCTGTCCGCCTGAGGCGTCGGGATACTAGTGTCTTCATCGGACCCATCTGGAGACCATCTTTCGTCTTGAGCAGGGATGTCTTCTTCCATCATCACGGACAATGCTCGGCTCAGGGAAATATCATTATTGATGCTGCCAAAATCTTCCTCCATTGAATATATTTCATGATTTTTTCAATTGGGTCATCGCTGTCCTGACCAAATTGTCCGTTAAGCGTTATTGGGATTGGAACGTTCGTACTCGTGCCCGCCCATTCGGTCGGGATACTAGGGTACGTATTCACGCTCTCTTGGACTTCCCCTGGCCGGCCGGCTTCGCCATCGGCAGTAGCAATAGCATGCGAAGCGTTCGGAATTGGGCTGATTGACTCCGTCGATTTGGCACTCCATGACGAAAACGCACTTCGTCTAGGTCTTGATGTTACGCCATCTCGCACGTACGGGTCTGGGGGTTGCTCGCGATCACTGATTGGAGCTCCCGCGGGAGAGACGTCTACCGACATCTCTGATACTCCCTCGGCACCTCTGCCCCTTACTACCCGAGTGGCGATGTATGAAGGAGGGATTCGGTCCTGAATTGGACCGTCCTTGTTTGTGTCGTGTCCGTCATGTTGTACAACGCGCCGATCGGCGCTTCTCGAGATATTGGACACGATGTCAGTCTTAGCATAGCTCGTTCCCGCAGCGGCTGAGTCGCGGGGCACATTTGAAAGCTCTTCTTTTGTGTGCGACGGCCCCGCGTCGACTGAGTCGCGCGTTTCGGCTGATAACCAGTCTTTCCTCTGAGAATCGGGGTAAAATGACAAAGGAATTAAGATCTCATGTTCACTCTGCTCAGGGAGAGAGGGGACGGGATGAGACATTGATAAGACAAGTATCCGCTAAGCAAGACTACTCTCACAGGAATGTGAAGGGAGGAGGCCGGCTGGCCCACGACCGACGACGCACGACGGCCGAGTGCTGGCGCGCTCCTTTTCTCTCCTGCAAGCCAAAGTTGGTTTGTTCGAGCAATCATACAGCTGCGGAGCGCAGCTGTTAGTTCCAGCGGACAGTGCGATGCATGCAAACTAAGTTATGGCTTAATTTAATGTGAGGCGGAGAGGAGCTTATTTACTCCAGGCTTTGCATTGGCTCGCCCCCGTCGTAGTCGTCGTTGGACGGCATGGGGCTACACGGTGGTCGCGCTTCCACCGAACGCTCGGCCCTCCAGCGTGGTTCAGTTCGGCGTGCGATGGCGCACAGAAAGAACAGAAACGAAACATGTCCCGCCATCGATCTGCAATCATGCTGTGCGGGGGTTGCGACCCCGCTGACACAAAGAAAACCGCCATTATCGCTCGAGCCAGGGCCTTTCAAAGACGCTTCCCGTCATCCGCCAGAGTCGGAACCACGGAGCAACCCCGAGAACTTCCCCTCCTGCACCTCCCCAATTGAAAATATTTTCCCTCCGGGCCGGAACCAACGTCCATCGCGCGAGTCTTCGAGTCTTAGCGCGCTTCCCGCCATCCGCCAAGCGATTAATAATTACAGCCGCGAGCCAATTGTCCCTCGCGAGATTGTTCTTCATTTATTCCTTAATCGACATAGCGTAACAAACTCCCTTCGCCTTCTCGTTCCCCGTCATCCGCCGACCCCTCGGTGTGTGTGAGACGCTTTTCCGTTTGAGTCGTCGTCGTCGTCATTCCCAAGGATATTGAGGAGCAAGGAGAAGAAGCGTCGTGGATAAATCGATGTCCTTTCCTCCCTGCCAAGGAGGGGTGGAGGGCTGGGGGCGGAGGGTCGGGGGTGGTTGTTTGGGGGAAGGGTCAGGTCAGAATACCGCCCCCCCCCCCTTGGGGTCCTGCCGGGTCCTGGGGGGGTCCTGCCGGGTCCTGGGGGGGTCGGCGGCACCAGCCGGAAGGCCTTCGCAGGAAAACCTGCACCACACACCCTGCATAACAGAAGCTGCACCACCTAGATATCACCGCATACGTTGCACCACAAACGTAGACTGTACACTGTACGGCATACGTTGCACCAATATACTCTTCACACAGACTGCACCTCATACATTGCATCCCATACATCGCATCACATAGCGCGCACATCAAATACAGGAATTCCCTGTGCGAGGTCCACGCTGGCAAGCATGTTGAAACAGGCTGTCGGACATTACTCGTAGACGCGCGCCGTGCGGATACAAGAAGATCCTGCAGGTGGACGCACGCACAAGGTCCTCCTGCTCGTTGTTTGGTTCGCTCCTGCTCCACGTCCGTCTCATCATCCCCTTCCCCTTCTTCCCTTCGAATCCTCTTCCTCTTCCTCCTTATCCTCCGCCCCGTCGCCCTGCTCATCGTCGTAAGTACATCATGGGCCGTTGAAGCTGGAATGCATGAACGTGACAAGGAAGCAAGATCCGCACAGCGTCGGAAGGATCGGATGAGGTTGCATCGCATGCGCAACAACAGAAATTCAAAACGCGGCTCCCGACAGAAGAGCCCCAGCCTGACGAAGGCTTTGTGTCAGGCGCCTGGTCCCACCGTCGCGCAGGCCCCCTCTTCTTCCTCGTCGTCATCAGCCATCACCCATCACCCACCATCCATCGTCATCGTCGCCATCGTCATCATCGACATCATCATGTTGCTCCTCCTCCTCCTCCTCATCATGATCCTCGTAATCATCATCAGCATCAGCATCAGCATCAGCATCAGCATCAGCATCAGCATCATCATCATCATCACCCTTGTCGTCAACATCATCGTAGTCTCCACCACAGCCGCCATCACCACCATCACCGCATCATCATCACCAGCATCATCCTCATGATCGCCATCGCCATCATCACCGTCGTTATCGTCGTCAGCATCATCACCCTCATGATCATCATCATCATCATCAGCATGGTTACCACCACTATCACCACCAGCACCATCATCATCGTCATCATCATCGTCACAACCATCATCGCTAATCTACACGAAAAACAGACACAAGATAATCGAGGCGGGGCGATCACGAAACATAGTTTCGCTGGCCTGGGTGCCCCCGCAGGAGGGGCGACAACTCGGGTTGGCCCCCGGGCCGTCTGGAGGGTCAAGGGGGGCTGGAGGGCCGACAATTCGGATCGGGGGGTTGGCGATCCAGCCCGGTGGAAGGCCCCCCATGGCGAGCCGTGGCCTTCTCAGCGCGCCCCCAGGCGCTCTCAAAGCGCCTGGTTGCGCTCATGGCAGAAAACCAAGGGACTCGACCGACGGAGGGCGGCTCACGATTCGGGTTGCGATTCGTCGCCGTCGTCGTCATCGTCGTCGTCGCGGTAATCGAAATGAGAATAGCACCAGTATTAGTAGTAGTAGTAGCAGTAGTAGTAGTAGTAGTAGTAGTAGTAGTAGTCGTAGTAGTAGTAGTAGTAGTAGTAGTAGTAGTAGTAGTAGTAGTAGTAGTAGTAGTAGTAGTAGTAGTAGTAGTAGTAGTAGTAGTAGTAGTAGTAGTAGTAGTAGTAGTAGTAGTAGTAGTAGTAGTAGTAGTAGTAGTAGTAGTAGTAGTAGTAGTAGTAGTAGTAGTAGTAGTAGTAGTAGTAGTAGTAGTAGTAGTAGTAGTAGTAGCAGTAGTAGTAGTCGTAGTCGTAGTAGTAGTAGTAGTAGTAGTAGTAGTAGTAGTAGTAGTAGTAGTAGTAGTAGTAGTAGTACTAGTAGTACTAGTAGTAGTAGTAGTAGTAGTAGTAGTAGTAGTAGTAGTAGTAGTAGTAGTAGTAGTAGTAGTAGTAGTAGTAGTAGTAGTAGTAGTAGTAGTAGTAGTAGTAGTAGTAGTAGTAGTAGTAGTAGTAGTAGTAGTAGTAGTAGTAGTAGTAGTAGTAGTAGTAGTAGTAGTAGTAGTAGTAGTAGTAGTAGTAGTAGTAGTAGTAGTAGTAGTAGTAGTAGTAGTAGCAGTAGTAGTAGTAGTAGTAGTAGTAGTAGCAGTAGTAGTAGTAGTTGTAGTAGTAGTAGTCGTAGTAGTAGTATTAGTAGTAGTAGTAGTAATAGTAGTCGTAGAAATAGTAATAGTAGTAGTAGTAGTAGTAGTAGTAGACGTAGTCGTAGTAGTGGTAGTTTTAGTAGTAGCCGTATTAGTGGTAGCAATAGTAATGAAACAAATCCCACCAGCCCTTTAGGGCGTAGGTGGTCTAGAGCGTTTCCTCTGCCAACCCCCCTTCTTTCCCTTCGGGGAGGGGTTTACCCCTCCCCTTACCCCTCCCCACTGACCTGGACGAGGCGTCCCGCGAGGTGTCAGGGACGCCCAAGATGGCTCAAGACGGCTCCAAGAGCGAAAAAGCGAGAAAGCACAAAACATTGATTTTCCTTAGGTTTTGGAAGGATTTTGGCCTCTTGGGGGGGCCCAAGAGGCGCTTCGAGGCACTCTAGAGGGGCAACCCTAATTGGAGCTCCCCCCTTCTTTGATAGATCTCCTCCAAGATGGCCCCAAGAGCGCCCCGAAGGCTCCCAAGAGCGCCCCAAGAGCGCCCCAAGAGGGCCCCGAGAGACCCCAAGAGGCCCCCAAGAAGCCTCTAAGAGGCTGCCAAGAGACCCCCAAGAGGCCCCAAGAGAGTTCAAGATGGCCCAAGACGGCTCCAAGAGCGAAAAGGCGAGAAAGCAAAAACATTGATTTTACCTAGGTTTTGGAAGGATTTTGGCCTCTTGGGGGGCCCAAGAGGCGACTCGAGGCACTCTAGAGGGGCAACGCTAATTGGGGACCCCCTCTTCTTTGATCGATCTCCTCCAAGATGGCCCCAAGAGCGCCCCGAAGGCTCCCAAGAGCGCCCCAAGAGCGCCCCAAGAGCGCCCCAAGAGGCCCCAAGAGGCGCCCAAGAGGCCTCCAAAAGGCTCCCAAGAGACCTCCAAGAGGCCCAAGAGGCTCCCAAGACGGCCCAAGACGGCTCCAAGAGCGAAAAGGCGAGAAAACACAAAACATTGATTTTACCTAGGTTTTGGAAAGATTTTGGCCTCAAGAAGGGCCCAAGAAGCGATTCGAGGCACTCTAGAGGGGCAGCGCTAATTGAGGACCCCCCCTTCTTTGATAGATCTCCTCCAAGATGGCCCCAAGAGCGCCTCGAAAGCTCCCAAGAGCGCCCCAAGAGCGCCCCAAGAGAGCCCCAAGAGGCCCCAAGAGGCCCCCAAGAGGCCTCCAAGAGGCCCCCAAGAGACCCCCAAGAGGCCACAAGAGGCTCCCCGAGATACGCAAGAGGCCCCCGGGACCGCCAAGAGGCTCCAAAGACGGCCCAAGAGGCCTCCAAGCTCGCCATTGTCCTCCTCCTCCTCCTCTTTTTCTTCCTCCTCCCTCCTCCCCCTCCCCCTCCTCCTCCTCCTCCTCCTCCTCCTCCTCCTTTTCCTTTTCCTCCTTCTCGTCCTCCTCGTCCTCGCAGTCCTCCATCTCCTCCTCCTTATCTTCCTCCTCCTCCTCCTCCTCCTGCTCCTCCTCTGCTCCTCCTCCTGCTCCTCCTCTTCCTCCTCCTACTCCGACGACGACGGCTCCTCCTACATCCTCCCCCTCTTGGGGTATATGGCGGCTCACCCCGCCCTCTGTTCTTCTGCATGCTCCCCCGCTTCCCTCATAACCTCCACTCCCCTGGGACTCATTTCTGGACGGGCTGGTGGGGATACGCGAAGCGTCTAGAATTTCAGTTGTAGTCAAAGTAATAGTAATGGTAAACCTAGTAGTAGTAGTAGTAGTAGTAGTAGTAGTAGTACGTAGTAGTAGTAGTAGTAGTAGTAGTAGTAGTAGTAGCAATGGCAGTAGTAGTAGTAATAGTAGTAGCAATATTAGTAGTAGTAGCAGTCGTAGTAGTAGTGGTAGTAGTGTCGTAGTAGTAGTAATGGTAGTAGTAGTAGTAGTAGTAGTAGTAGTAGTAGTTGTAGTTGTAGTAGTAGTAGTAGTAGTAGTAGTAGTAGTAGTAGTAGTACCAGTAGTAGTACAAGTAACAATCGTGGTTTCAATAATACTCGTACTAGGAGAAGTAGTCGTAGTAGTGGCATAAGTAGTAGCAGTAGTAGTAGTAGTAGTCGTAGTCGTATTAGTACTACTACTACTACTACTACTAATAGTAGGCGTGGTTGTCGTAGCCGTAGTAGTAGTAGTAGTAGTAGTAGTAGTAGTAGTAGTAGTAGTAGTAGTAGCAAGAGTAGTAGCAGTAGTAGTGGTAGTAATAGTAGTAGTCGTAGCACTAATAGTCACAATAGTTGTAATAGCAATAATTCCACGAGTAGTCGCAGACGTAGTAGTAGTACGAGTAGAAGTAATTGTAATAGTAGTAGGCGAGCTACTAGTAGAAATCGCAGTCTCAGAAGTCGTAGTCGCCGTCGTAAACTCAGTAGTCGTAGGCAGTGGTAGTAAGAGTAAAGAATGATCGTCGTAGTCGTAGCAGTGACAGTAGCAGTGCTAATAGTAGTAGTAGGAGTAGTAGTGGTAGTAGTAGTAGTACTAGTATTAGTATTAGTACTAGCAGTAGTAGTAGTAGTAGTAGTAGTAGTAATCGTAAAAGAAGAAATCGTTGTAGTCGTAGTAGTCGTCGTAACCGGATGGAAGAGTAGTAGCAGTCGTAGTCGTAGTAGTAGTAGTAGTAGTAGTAGTAGTAGTAGTAGTCGTAGCAAAAGTAGTAGTAGTATTAGTAGCTGTAGGCTGTAGTAGTAGTAGTAGTCGTCGAAGTAGTAGTAGTACGTACTAGTAGTCGTCGACATACTAGTAGCACAGGTAATCGCAATGGTAGTAGTAGTAGTAGTAGTAGTAGTAGTAGTAGTAGTAGTACTAGTAGTAGTAGTAGTAGTAGTAACCGAGATCATGGGAGTAATAGCAGTAGTCGTGGTACGACTGCTAGCAGTACTACTAGTCTTATACTCGTAGTGCTAATAATTGTAATACTAGTCGTCGTAGTAACAATATTAGTAGTAGCTGCTATCGTGGTAGTAGTCAGAAAAATAATAGCAGTAGAAATACAAATAGACATGGCGGTGGTAGCAAGAGTAAGGAAGAACTGTCGTAGTCCTAGCACTAACAATAGCAGTGGTAGTAGTAGTAGTAGGAGTAGTAGAGGTAATGATAGTAGTGGCAGTAGAAGTACTAGTGGTAGTGGTAGTAGTAGTAGTCACAGTATTAGTAGAAGTAGTGGTAGTAGTGGTAGTAGTAGTAATGAAAGAAAACATAGTTGTAGTAGTAGTAGTAGTTGTCTTAGGTCGTCATTACAGTATGACAAAGGTAGGAGTCGTAGTAGCAGTAGCAGTAGTCGTAGTAGTAGTAATAATGGTCGAAATCGTAGTAGAAGTACTAGTTGTAATAGAAGTAGTGGTGGTAGTAGTAAGAATCGTAGCAGTAGTAATCGTAGTAGTCGTAGTACTCGCAATAGTAATACTATTTTGTGTATTATTAATGAAAAAAGACCGGAATAATAGTCGTACTACTGGCACGAGTAGTCGTAGTAGTAGTCGGAAACGAGGCTGTAGTAACCGTAGTAGTATTAGAAGTAGTAGAAGTAGTAGTAGTAGTAGTAGTAGTAGTACTAGTATTCGCGGTAGTTGTAGTAGTATTACTAACACTAGTGGTAGTAGTCGTAGTCGTAATACGAGTAGTAGTAGTAGTAGTAGTAGTAGTAATAATAGTCATAGTAGTAGTAGTAGTAGTAGTAGTAGTAGTAGTAGTAGATAACAGGAGGCGTAGTACAAATAGAAATCGTAGTCTCAGAAATCGTAGTCGTAGTCATAATCTCAGTAGTCGTAGGCGGTGGTAGCAAGAGTAAAGCATAATCGTCGTAGTCGTAGCAGTAACAGTAGCAGTGGTAGCATTCGTAGTAGTAGTAGTAGTAATAGTAGTCGCAGTAGTAGTAGTAGTAGTAATAGTAGTAGTAGTAGTAGTAGTGGTGGGGGGTACTAATAGTAATGATACTAGTAGTGGTGGTAGAAATACTAGTAGTAGTAGTTGCAGGTACTAGTCGTAGAAGTAATGGTAGTAGAAGTAATAGAAGAAGTAATCGTTGTGCTAGTAAAGTAGTAGTAGCCGTAGTCGTCATACTAGCGTGAAGGAATCGTGATAGTCGTAGTAAAGCTAGTATTAGTCGTAGTAGTAGTCGCAGCAGTAGTAATAATAGTAGTAGTCGTCGTCGTCATACCAATAGCACTAGTAGTAGCGCTGGTAGTAGTAGTAATAGAACTAATAACCGTCGTAGTACGACTGCTAGCAGTGCTACTGGTCTTAGGCGAGCAGTAATCGTCGTCGTAGTAACAGTAGTAATAATAGTAGTTGTACTGGGAGTAGTAGTAGTAGTAGTAGAAGTAGTAGTAGTAGTAGTAAGTCGTAATAGTTATCGTGGTGGTAGTCCTACTCTAATAGGAGCAATGGAACTATCAATACACATGGCCGTGAGAGTAAGAGTACGTCGTAGTCGTAGCGTAGTAGTGGTAGCAAAACTACGAGTAGTAGCAGAAGTAGTAGTTATAGAAATAGACGTAATCGTTGTAGTAAGTAGTAGTCGCAGTCGTCATACTAGTACGAAAAATTAGTAGTAGTAGAAATAATAGTGGTAGTAATGGTAGTAGTAGTCGTAGTCATAGTAGTAGTGGCAGTAGTAGTAGTAGTCGTAGAAGTACTAGCCGTAGTCGCGAGAGCAGTAATAGTAGCAGCAGTAATAGCAGTAGTGGGAGTGGTAGTAGTCGTAGTCGTCGTCGTCGTAGTTGCCATTGTTGCAATAGCACTAAGCATAAAAGAAGAAGTCGTAGTAATAGTTGTATTAAGCATCGTAATAATGGTAGTAGTCGTACTGGTAGTAGTAGTAGTAGTAGTAGTAGTAGTAGTAGTAGTAGTAGTAGACGTAGTAGTGGCATTAGTAGTAGTAGTAGTAGTAGTAGTAGTAGTAGTAGTAGTAGTAGTAGTAGTACTCGTAGTAGTAGTGCTAGTAGTGCTGGTAGTAGTAATAGTAGTAGTAATAATAATAGTAAGAGCAGCAGTAGTAGTAGTAGTAGTAGTAGTAGTAGTAGTAGTAGCAGTAGTAGTAGTGGTAGTAGTAATCAGAATCAGAATTGCTTTCGTGTCGCGCCAAGCGTCACAGTCGTGAACTCCTCTGGCCTACTGCCTGTTTAGCGGCTGTATTGACGAACAGATCGAACAGGGAGGGTTCGCACGTCAACTTCGTGTCGATTCGATTCCTGTTGAAATCCTGTTACATCCCCATTGCACTCCTGCTGTATACCTTGCGTATCGTATTCATAAAAATATGTTCCTATTGTTTTCCTGCTGTGCTCTCCCTTCCTTCTCCCTTCCCGGTCTTTTATTCTCATCTGGGCAAATTCAACGCAGTTATTATTCCTGTGGGTGCTTGCTCTATCACCCCTCATACCTTCACCAAGCACAGAGACTCGGGCGACGGGGGCGCCGCCCGTGCCCGGACGAAGCCCAAGCGCTCAGCATTCTCTACTTTGCCTCTGGAAGGGCCGTCTGCCACATTTGATGGCGACGGCACCCGGTCGAACCAGAGATACGCGCACTGCTCCTGCGCCAGGGCCCACGCTGTCCCCACGAGCCTCGCCGAAGCTGGCGTGCCCGAGTGGCCGTTGACCATGGCTGCTCTCGCCGCGTCGTTGCCCACGAAGACAATCACCCGTCTTCCTCGCACGGCTGCTCTCCATGTTGCCAGAGCGACGGCTAAGGGGGGCAGCTCTGCCTGGTGGATTAGCTCAGGTAGCAGACCCTTCACGCGCGGGATCGGAGGAAAGTGCTGTGCATCTTGCCGATGGTGTTGTTGAGGAGGATGCCGCGGTATGATTTCTGGAGCTCCATGGCACCCTGTCCCTTGTGGCGATAGGTAGAGTACCCTCCCTTGGCGGCGATGGGCTCGGTGCTCTCGAATTGGGTCTTGACTAGGACGGGGTGGAGCAGGCGAGCCATCCCTTCAGGGCTGGCTCTGGACATATCGTCGGTGAGCTGGTCAGGGCCTCCTCGGCGGCCTCGCTTGGCGGCGGCGAGCTGGCTGGTCAGCTGGTGATTGGGTATTATGTGTTGGATATTTGGTTCTGGTCCTGCGTGGCGGGTCCTCTTGTTGTAGTCGGCTGCTACCCCGTCTGCATTCGTGGCAATAGCTTACTCAACTTTGCCGTAGAAGGCTAGGGCGTGGTCGGCGATCTCGCTCTTATTGGTGAGGGGCTCCCCGTCGTCGTTGGTGCGGATGATGGGCGTCGGCGGCTTCTTTGACTCTCGTCCTCCGAAGGCCAGTAGTCGCTTGGCGTACAGGGCCTCTAGACGGGGGGCGTGGTCGTCGATCGCTGCGCCCATCTCGTCGGCGGTTCTCTCGAGGAAATCGTCGCGGTCTGTCGTGATCCACATCTGTAGGGTCGACTCAGACGTCCTGAGGAATAGGGGAAGGGCGTCGAAATAGTGACGGGCGCTGTGCGCGGTGTTGGCGTCGTCGGGTTCCACGACGTGGGAAGCTAGGCTGGGAGTGCTGAATATGACAGAGGCCACCACTAGTTTGACGTAGTCGCTGAGAGCGGCCAGGGCACTCGCATCTGAGGGGTCGGGCAGGAGGGCTTCCCTCGCGATGATCTTTGCCGTGTAGCGTAGCCTCTTGTCACCGAAGAGGCTGGCAATCCCGTTTTTGCCCGGCGATCCGCGACGTCTTGAGTACCGAGCGGCGAACTCGCAGAAGAGCAAGGGACCGCCTGGTAAGGTAGGGCTTGTGTGGGGTGCGGCTGTTGGAGCGGAAGCACTCGAAAGCTGCCTCCGTGATCTTCTCTGTGACTATGGTGGGGTGCTCGTTGAGGTTGGTGCCCCAGGGCGGGTGTTTGACCTCGTCTAGTTTTTGGCAGAACTTTTTGCGGCACCCTTCTTCGGCTAGCTTGCTCGTCTAACTTCGGGATCCCTTTGGTGACGGACGAGACGATCTGGTAGGCAAGCTGCATCTTGACTGGGTAGTGGTCGTCCTTGGTCTCTGGGTCTTGGTCGCTGTCTATGCCGTAGAGCACGGCGCACTCCTCGATGGAGTCGATGTAGCCCTTGGGGATGATGACGTAGTCGATGCGATGAGGGTCCTTGCCCGAGTGCCAGGTATGATGCTCTGGTCCATGACTGACGAAGGTATTGGCGGCCGCCAGGTGGTTGGTCAGGAGCAGCTCATGTAGACGGTGTCCGTTTGGGTCCTCGTTTTGCGAAGAAGATGATGCTGACGTGGTGCTGTTCAGTGTTATCCGCGAGCTTCTTCCAGTAGCTATCCTTCTCGGTCGCGAGGGCCTTCGAGTGTGGGGCGTGAGCGACGGCAAGTACGTGGTTGAAGCCAGGGGCGGCTACGCGCACGATGAGCCTGGGGTCCTTGACAATGACTGCGAACTGGTCAGGTTTGAAGAAGAGTTCCTTTTTGCCGTTCTTGCCGTAGGGTTTGCTGAGTAGGACATGGAGCTCGCAGCCGTAGTTGAACCCTTTGTGGCCGCTGGAAATCATGTGGTAGCAATTGGCGTTGGCGCACCTGGCGTCGTCGTCTCAGGGTGCCCTTGCCTCCTGGATACCAATGATGTGGAAGTCCTCGTCGTACAGGCAGGCCATCGTGGTCTTAAGCTCGTTGATCTTCTCTTTTCGACGCTTCGATCCTTCCTTTGGCTCTCTCCCCGACTGGAGGTTGAAGGTGGCGATGTTTATTTCTACGAGGATCTTCTTGCCATTGGACTCGGAAGGGTTGTGGAAGTGTCGGGCCTCGGCGGTCGTCTCGACCCTTTTTGCTGTGAGATTGCCGAGGCCGAAGACAGGGTAGGTCTCCGTGGTGTTGGGATCCGCGTCGATCAGGAACTCCCAATCCCGCTGGGATGCGCCATCCATGACGCTTGCCCACTCTGGCTGGGGAGGTATAACTTCTTGCAGGCGTCCGTGGTTGGCGGCGGCGTCGGCAACCTCGTTCCATTGGTTGTAGTCGCGGGCGTGGACGTGCTGCAGGTCGATCTTGTTGCTGACCATGTCGTAGAGGATGCAGAGTGTCCTGCCGAGCTCGGGGTCGTGGTCGGTGAAGGCTAGCCCCTTCGCGAGCTGCAGAGCGCCGAGCGAGCCCGTGGATATCGTGGTGATGTGGAGGGGGTTGTGGTGTATCACCCAGGCGAAGGCCCATATCAGGGCTGTGATCTCGACTGTCGTGGAGGTGGTCTCGTGCTCGACGTTGTCCTTGAGGGCGATGTCGGTGCCGCTCTTGTGCTTCCCTATGATGGCCCCCTGGAAGCTGAAGCCGAGGTTGTCGTCACCTACGATCACCACGGACCAGGCGTCGGCGCTCGGCTTCTTCGGGTTTTTGGAGCCGTCCGTGTAGAGATGGATCCTTGCTCCTTCTTGAAGTGGTCGTTGTGGGTGGTGGCGAAGCATGTAGTCGGCTGTCTCGTTGAGGGACTCGTCGCAAAGGACAAAAGTGATGTGGGGAGACGGTGATCGCTGGATCGTTTGTCGGATGGTCGGACGCTCGTCAAATTGTACGCTGCGCTGCTCTGGCATCGGAGGTGGCATGTCGGGTGATGTCGTTGGCTGGTAGGGCGGTGCTGGGGGCTTGATGTTGGCGGCTCTGAATGGTTGAGTGGCCTTCCCTCTTGCTCGGTGTAGGTGCTGGTCAGTAGCGTGTGTCTGTGCTTGGGCGTCGAACAGTCGCGTCGATGTCGGGGGAAGGGGGATAGCAGTGGTACGAGAGCGGAAGGGTTGCATGGCGCGTCCCCTATCGGTATGCTTGGCGTCAAGGTATGTGGCTTCGATGTCGTAGATCTCTCGTGGATCTATGCAATTGGCTGCCTCTGGGATGGTTGGTGCTGCGTCGGTTCCCCTGGGCGTCTGCGCCGCTTGGCTGCGCATACAAGGCATCTGCAGTGGCGCAGCTGTTGGTCCCGTGGTGTAGTCTGGGTTGGCCTCTGGTGGGCCATTAGAGGTGCTGTGGTGCTCTCTAGGGGGGGGAGTCTGGCGATGCAGAAAGGCCGGCCTCGGGGAGTCTCCGAGGTCCAGCCGGTGGTGGCCTGTGGAGAGAGTCTTGGTGCTGCTCCTCAGGTTGTTGCAGTCCTTGCTGCTGCGGCAGCTGCAGTCCTTGCTGCTGCTGACGTCGGTTGGCCTCTTGGTGGGGCTCTTCGTTAGGCACTTCATGAGAAAGTTGATGCGGCGCCTTTGGGCCAAAGTGGCTGGTCGCCTGGTTTGCCTTCTGCTGAGTGCGTCTTGGGAGCGGGTCGGTCGGGTCGATGGGGGCTAGCCCCGTCTGGCCTCGCTGGCCGCCTGGGTGGGGTGGTTGGTGCACTGCGGTTGTCGGCCGAGGGGATGGTCCTCGGTCCGACGGTTGGTGCAGTCGTGGTTGCTAGTGCCTGCGCGCTGCCATGGTCGTGGTGCTGGTCCCAAGGCGCGGCGGCTGAGTAGATTACCCACACGCAAATGGTGTTGAAGCTAATATTTTTGTTTTTGGTTTTGCTTTTTTTGTGTCGCTGTCGCTGGTTGTGGAGTGCTAGGTTGCGCGGCCGACGGCGTCAGGCGGTGTGCTAACCCGCAAGCTAGCACCGCTGAGGCGGTCGGCGGCCTCCCGAGTGGGGCCTGTGGCTGTCAAAGCGCCTGGGCCTGTCGCTGAGTGACTGGCACCGCGTGGGTCGCACGGCACATCTGCTGGGGCACAGTGGTTGCTCCATCGAACTGGTAGTTACGTATAGCCACTCTGAGCGGGCTAGGTGCTCGGTCTTCTGGTAGGGTTGTGGTGGGACTCCCCCGCTGGGCAAGTTGCCCCCCAGCGGGGGAAGTCCTGCTCTGTTTTTTTGTCGTGTCCGAGCTTGAACCCGAGCTGCCCTCTTGACTCTCGGGGTCGAGGCGCCTGCGGTCCATTGGGTTGTCGAATCCGCCACCGTCGTCCAGGATCCGTACCTTGCGCGCGGGCCTGCTGTGAGTGCTTGCCCTTCGGAGTGCCGATGGTGGTGCGGATCTGGCACGGTCGGGAGTTGCGATGTGGAATCGTGCTGGAAGTGGCTTCGGGGAATATGGTTGGGTGGGTGCGAAGGGGGAACCGACTTCGAGCGTAATGGGGGAACGTGGGGGGGAGTCAGGGTTCCCCAGTAGGGTGGTCTGTGCTTGGGACGGTCGGGCACGTCGTGGGGAAGTGGGATCGTCGGGGAGCGGCAAGGACTGAGCCCTCTGTAGAGGGGCAGCCATGGGTGTCGGGGGGGGCAAGAAGGGGCCTGCACCCCAGGAGGCGATTGGTGTCGGTTGCTCGTCAGGGGGGGTCGGGGATGCTCGGACTGTCGGAGTGTGTGTTGAGTCGCCTAGGTCGTGGTCGCTGGGGTCGTCGAAGCTCTGGTCCTCGGCGTGTCGCGTGGGATGTGGCGTGGAAGTCTCGGCCAAGAACCCTCCGTGAGCCTTCGGGTTCTTCTGGGGCGTTCCGTCTCCCGCAACTGGCGTCGGAGCAACTCCCGATGGGGATGCGAGGTCGATGATGGGGCCGAGTGGTTGCGGCGTCGTCCCTTGTGGTGGGGGTGGTGATGGGCGGTGTGCTGGCGCTTGTGTCTGCTGGTTGTTGTGCAGGTGGGTGGCCTGGTGGGGCTTTGCAGACACTGAGCGCGTACAGTTGTCGCCGAGGTCGGAGGAGTGGTCCTCGATGTGCTCGCTCCCGCAGTGCCTACACCTGATGATCTCCGTCTTGGCGCTGGCGTAGTTGCCGCACGGCTTGCAGAGGCTACAGTAGAAGGGCGGCGTTAAGCCATTCGAAGATCCAGGAGATGAGGGAGCGCCTCGATGCCCTGCAGCGTTCGGGGTCTCCGTCTGGATTAGCTCGGCGTAGTGCGATTCGCGGGCCACGTCGTAGTCGAACTCGTGCGACGGAGCGATGGCGTGGAGGGCGGAGCGGATGTTGTCCCGCTGGTAGGCCTCCTCGTCGTCGGCTTGGGCTTGCATCTTCTGCTCCTCGTTTTCCGCGGTGAGCGCGCTGGCGACGCCGTCGAGCATGTCAGCATCGATCCCGGGTGCGATGCTGTCGAGCTGCCCCCGCAGGGTCTTCTCGAGAAGTGCTTGGTGCACTCGGTGCTCTTCCTGTTGTCGGGCCAGCTGTTCACGATGATGTTCTTCCTGTGATTGTCTTTGTGCTTGTACTGCTTGTAGCTCGGAGTTGGCGAGCCGCTGCTGCCGGTGCATCTCTGCCTCGTATTGGCCGTATCTCTCCAGGAACTGCTCACGTTGATGCTGGGCGTAGTTGGTCCTGTGGTGCACCTGCTGCTGGAGAGCCTGGGCCTCGTTGAAGAAGAGCTGGTGCTGTTGGGTGGCGCGTAGGTACTCCGCTTCTTTGGCTTCGAGCTGGTCGCGCTTGTTCTGGATGTGCCGCTGCGCCTCCAGCTGGGGCTCCGCTTGCTGGTAGACCACTTCTCGCCCCCTCTGGACTGCGTAATGTTCCTCCAGGAGCTTGTTGGCTGCAATGGCGGTCTGCTGCTGGATCACGTGCTCCTGTTTGATCTCCTCTCGCTTGAGGTCTGCTTGGGCTTCAGCGATCTGCTCGGCTACGTCGCTCTTTCTTTGCATCTCCTGGGCTGCCATGACTTGCACGGCCTGCTCCTCGAGACGGAGGCCCCGGTTCATCTGCTCGATCCTCAGGCCCTCACGCTGAAGTCGTTCGCACTCGCGATGAAGTTGTTCGCTCATCTCCTGCTGGCAGGCTGCGACCTCAGAGGTTGGTGCATTGCGCGCCTTGGAGGCAGTCTCCGCTCGAATGGCGCCCAGCATGTGGTAAGCCTCCTGGCGCTGCTGCTCGCAGGTAAGCTTCTGACGTTCGAGGTCGTGTCTCAGCGCGCGCTCGTGGTTCTCTATCCTCTGCGCTTCCTGCTGCATCTTCTCCGCGTAGAACTTGTGGAACATATCTTCTCAATGTTGGGATGCTCGTTCTTGCTGAGTTTCTTGTCTGCGGAGTGCTTGTTCGGTAGCGTTCATGGCCGTCTTGGATAGCTCCTGCTCGTGATGCACGAGCCCGTCTCTGACCTGCATCTTCAGTTCGGCAAAGCACTGCCGCATGGCCTCCACCTCCTCCTTATATTCTTCTGACTTCTTTCGGAGCTCGGCGTTGGCGAGGCCGGCTGGGTTCTTTCCTTCTCGGCGTGCTTCCTCGGCTTTCCTCCTGAGCTGTTCTGCAATGGTGCTTGATGGGGAGGCCGGCCTGCTCGAGCATGAGGATGGAGGCTCTCGGCTGGCGCGACGGCGAAATGGGGTGCTGGCCCTTTTGTTTCTTTGCTTCTTCAAATCGTCCTCGGAGTCGGCCTCGCAATCGGCGTCGGCTTCGGCTGCGATCTCCAGCTTGACGTCTATGATGAGGCGGCGCAGGTCGGAGATGCGCTGGGTGTTGGCGTCCGCCTTTGTCTGCAGGGCTTCCTTCTTCTCGTGGATGTCTTTCTGCCCCTTGGCCAGCACCTCGATCTGAAACCGATATCGTTGTAGCCGGACTCGTGGATCTGCGGCCATCGCGAGCATGCATGTGATGACCGAGGCCTCTGTGAGCAGCTTGCTGGCATCGACCTTGGCGGACTGAGCGCCGCTGATCTGATCTGCAACTCGGCCAAGCCGCTGTTGCAGGTTTCTCGCCCGAAGCTTCTTCATGTCTGGGTCATCTGGCGGGAGGCCGAAGGACTCATGGTCGCGAGACATGGTGAAGGGAAGCTCCATCACTGAGTCGGCGATGGCCTGCTGCCTGTTGCTGAGAACGTAGTCCCGGATGTGCACGGCTGCCTTTGACCTCGAGGCGGGGCGGCTCCATGACCACCTGCTGGGATACCTGGCGCTTCTCCGCGGCCATGGCTGCTCTCCCACTGCGGGCCCAGGGTTTGCGGTCCCTGCTCCTGACCACCTTTCCCCTGGGCCCCGCGCGGGCGCCTGGGCTGTGGACCCTGCTCCTGTCCACCTTTTCCCAGCGCTGCGCTGCGGCGCCTCGAGGTGCGTGGTCCCTGCTCCTGACCACCCGTCCCTCGAGGCACCGCGCTGCTGCTGCTTCCATCTCTGCGTCATGGTGTGCTGCGGGTGGCGCTGAGGCTGCTGCGAGCTGTGGTGCTGCTTGAGCCTGCTGGCTGCCGCTGCCAGCCTGATGAACAGTCTGTCTTGTCCTCTTTGCGTCCTGGCGCGGCGGTGCCAGGCCTCCTCCTTGGTCCTGGGCGCGGCGGTCAGTGTGATATGGATGGCGCGCGCGGCGCGACGATCTTTTGGCGAAAGAGAGCGCTGCTCAATCTATCTGCGTAGCTCTAAGGCCAAGGGCCCTAGTTCGAAACAAAATGGCAGCGACAAGGCGGGCATGAGGGATAGAGCGGGGGAGCAGGGAAGGAGCAGAAGGGCACGGGGAGTGAGCGGGAATCACACTCCTCCTGATCGACGCTCGCGGCGCCGTCGAGCGACGATCACCGATCGCAGCTCACTTCATTAATCAAGGCGCTCCAAAACAAACACAGGCAAACGGCCTTGTCGGCATGCTATCCGGCTGCCTCTGGGCATTTAACGGGTGCTGCTACACGCACCGGCAAGAAACAAATAAATTCTCAAAGCAAACAGCAGCGCGAGTCCGATCGCTATGCGACAAAACTCAAATAGCGCTATCTTATCAAGATAAAGTCTTAAAAGTGTGGTCGTCACCACATAGAAAAAACTGTGCACACTGAATGAAGCTTCGAACAATGCGGACTAGCGTAGTCTGCCACAAGATGTGGCACCAGGTGTAAGAAAAACGAACTGGTAAGACAATTCGGACTAACGTAATCTGCCACACGATGTGGCGCCAAGTGTAGGAAAACCGAGCTGACAAAACGATGCGGACTAACGAAATCTGCCACACAGTGTGGCGCCAGGTGTAGAGCGGCGGCGTGCATCACGAAATCTTCTTTTGAGCCTTCGCCTTGCCGGGCAACCCCTGTAGCTGCCTCCATCTACTCTGCAAATCCCAGCGCAGACTATTGTGCATCCTCGAAAAGTCTGGCTCATGGGTCATGTGGTTCCTGCGAAGCCATGACGCATGTTTCCGGCACGTCCTGCAGGCTATGTAAACACTATGCGTGTCGTGTCCCACGCGTATGTTGTGCTCGGCGATTGCACGTGCGTTCATCTCCGACGGCGAAACCGTTGGCGTCGATCCGTTCCACGAAACCACACTGGCTGACGAAGAACTGTGAACCGTCATCGGCGATGATGGCGCAGAACTCGCTCCCTGCGCGAAGCTGTCCGGTGATGGTGGCGGTGCGGCTGGCGCTGCCGATCCGCTTGCTGATGATGAACTCTGGGCTGCGACGGCAATCATCGGCGGCTCCATGTAGACATCTCCGTCGGCGTCTTCGGGAATGGTAGGCGGTGCGTTGTTGCGGCGTCCCAGGTATCGTCCATCCCATCCTGGATATACTCCGGGCAAGGGGGTGTCTGCGTGCCCGGTGTGGTCAGCCTTGGACCCATTGCTGGTGTTGTTGATGGTCCCGATCTGAATGGGATTGGGGTCGCCTGACCCAAATATCTCTCTTCGTACCGCAAACCACAGCGCTGCGAACAATGTATATCCAATCATGATTCCACTGAGCATCGCGATGAATGTCATATAGTAGACCCAATATGATATCGGCACTTGCCATTCCTGCGAGGGATGCTGTGCCTTCACGCGTCCGAGACAGGTCATCAGCACTGAGGCAAGCATAGCGGCGTGCGGTTGCCTAGTGCCAAAGTTGCGCTTCTTGGCCCCGAAGAAAGCGAGGAGCACTCCGGTCTCCATGATGTCGGTGAGCGCGTCGGCGACCATACTCCACGTAGGTATCCACGAGAGCTTCAGCTGGCTGTTGGGGTGCACCGTCTCCTTGATCATCGATGCCACGATGCGGAACCGCTTGTCCGTGGATTGACCCACGTCAGACTTGATGTGCGTCACCAGGCCGTTGCTGTCGCTGTAGATCTCCCCGGATCGTTTGGTGCTGAGGTCGTCGATCTGCTTGAGCGTCTTCTTCGGGTTGTAGGCCTCCGTGAGTAGCTGGCCGAACCACGTGCTCGACTCGGCGCCCTCCAGAGTAGCGTAGCCCTCGGCGGCCAGCGTCGACTTCGCGGATCGCTTGACCGTGCCCGAATGCCAGGCCACGGGCAGGCACAAATCATATCGTCCGGCCACGACGTCCCGTGGCTTGTGAGTTAGCCCAATCGCCATGCCCCACTGGCTCTTCACCCCGTCCACATTGGCGAAGGCCGCGTCGCTGAAACAGATAATGGTGCAAGTGCGCAGGTCGATGATGTTGCGCTTGATGACGATGGCGAAATCGGCGGACCCGTGCACGTAAGCGACGGTCTTGTTCAGCGTCTTGGCGTCGGCCACGGTGGCGGTGTTGGTGCGGCGAGCTGCAAGGCTCACCGGGCAGGCGATGTCCACTCGCGTCTGTACTGCGAGCCAAAGCAGTTGACCGAGTGTGTGGCGATATCCCGAGACCTCCGAGGTAGTAAGCCGATCCTCTAGTGATCGTCCGCGTTGAGCGTTGAGTTCAATGAAATCCACCTGGGCGGCGGCCGTCGCCTGGGTAATGCGGAACTCCTCGTTGATCTTGTTGATGGTCCGGCCGCAATACTTGATGATTCCCTCTACCTTCTTGAAGTGCAGCTTCTTCTGCAAGGAGCTGATGACTCGCTTCCACTCGCTGGAGCTTCCGCGCTGGGCGATGAGAAAGTCGTCCACATGGGAGTGGATCATGGCAGCGAGCCCTTTGTCGTCGTAGAAGAAATAAAGGCCCTTCTCGAGCTTGCTCTCGATGAGGCCGTGCTCCTGGAACACCTTCTGGGCGTAGAGGTACCATTGACGTCCTGCATCTCGGGTACCATAGATGGCGCCAGTCGCCATCACGATCTCACCGGGCAGTGTGCCTGGCGGCGGGTTCTTGGCTGGCATGCGTAGCAGTAGCAGCCTCTCGATGTTGCCCGACTGCAGGTAAGCCGTCATCGCGTCGTACGACGTGAGGTCCCAGCCAAGCTGGGCGGCGGCAGCAAGCGTGAGGTAAAGCGCGTCCCTTGACCCGGTCGGCGCGTCCGTACGGATCTGGGACTTGTCCTCTTGACAGCCCTGGACGACAAGGCGGGCCTTCATGAGGTTGGCGGCCTTCTGCGTGAGCACCCAGCGGGTACCAACTGGTCGTATTCCAGGGTGTCGCTGGAAGATCTCCTTCAGCTCCTTGGGCGGCAGCTTCTTGTAGGCCCCGAACTCGGTCCACTTGGACCACTCGACCTTCATGGCCGTGTCCATGAGCTTCTTGTCCTTGGCGGAGAGCTTGTCGTACTTGATCTCCTTGGCAGCGGCCTTTCCGGTGAGCATAACCTCCCGGAGTCGGATGGTCGAGTGCAAATCGTCGTCGTTGACTTCAAATAGTTGTCCAAGTAGAGGTCGGTCGTGAGTGTGTCTTTCGGCCTCTTGAAGCACTTGGGTAGGTCGTCCTTGAGACTCTCCAAGAATTCCTTGCGCTTGATGGCTTTGCTGCGATCGTCTGTCTGGTCGCGCCTGTCACGTTGAAGTGCGCGAGGTGCGTCCTCTTGTTGAGCTTGGCGCTGAGCCTTGTTGCCGCGTTGTCCTTCAGGATGTTGTGGTCTGCGGGCAAAAGCGCAAAAGCTTCTCTGCGAACTTCCTCCTCCGCGGCCTTGCTCCAGTCGCGTAGCCCTTCGGATCCGGAGCTGTCGGCATCCGATGAATGTCCATCAGCTTCTGTGCGTCGAGCTCCTGGTGGTGGAAGTCGTACTCCATCGCGTTCTTCAGGCTGTTCGTCGTGTACTTCTGGTTGCACGGCGGGTTCTGGAGCTGGATATTCAGCGCGATCTGGGTCTTCTTGGGCTTGTATTTGAGCACGAGCGGGGTCATGAGCGGGGTCAGCGGCAGCAGCTGAGTCAGAAACAGGCGCTGGCAGCCCGGGAAGGTCTCCTCCCGAAGGTGCTGGTGCTGAACCGCTGCCTGAGGCGCCCCCACTTGTCGTATATTCTTCATCTCCTTGCCGTCGGCGAATCCACTCAAGGGTAGCATGAGCGCGGCGATTGTGTGGGGTATCTTCGATGTTGCCGAAGTTGTGCTGCTTGATAGCCGTCGGCGGAGGTGGTAGTGCTGGCGGAACGTTTTCCACTCGCGGGCGTTTCTTCGGCGTTTCGCCCGTGAGGTCGATGAATGTATCTCCATCTCCTCCTTGGTCTGATGGTGGTAATCCGCCTCCACCGCCGTCTCCTCCTTCGCGTGGTGATCCTTCGTCCCCTCCTCCTGGTCCTGGTGGCCGTGGTCCGTCAGGAGGTGGGGGCTGGTCAGCTGGTGGTTGTCCTGGCGGTGGTGGTGGCTGGTTGCCGTTCAAGGCGTTGAGCACCTGTCCCCAGGGCACGAGCTCTGAGGCAGTAGCGTGGCGTAGATGTCCTCGGTTGACCTTGACGGTGGTGGAACGGTGGCTGACCCATACGTTCGATGTGCCCTCGAAGCCGATGATGATACCGGGTCCATGCCGCTGCAAAGCCCATTCGCGCTTGGGCTTGCCGTTCCCCCTCCAGTAGTATACCTGGTCCCCCGTTTGGTAGACATCCGACGCGTGCTGAGCTCCATCCGCACGCGATCGTGCGAGTAAAGCCCGGGATAGGGACTGGTTGAAACGCAGATGCTGGATTGACGTCTGGGCGGCCTTCATGAGAGCAATCCTCTCAGAGAAGGACTTGTCAGAGACCACTCTCTCGTGTAGCGAGAGCCTCCCAGCGCTGTCCAGCAGGCAGTAGGGTAGTTGAAGGCCACGTCCGAGTACCCACTGTGCCGGCGAATACCCACTGGCATTGATTGAGCTGTTCATAGCCCAGCAGACAGCGGCGAGCAGCCACTGGATCTTGTGGGCGTTCGCGGGCTGATCGAACCTGATACTGAACTGGTCGATCAGCTTCCTGGCCTGGACCTTCCACATGCCGCCGCGCCTTTCCACGGTGGCGTTCTGTTGCGGCGTAGCCGCGGCAGTAGTCATAAGGCGACAGCCCATGTCCTCGAGTTCTTTCGAGAACTCCCTCTCAAACTCGCCTCCTCCATCGAAAAGTACCCGTTGTGGTGCCCCAAACGGCGTAATCCAAACCTGCAAAAGACTCGCGAATACAACCGAGGGGTGTCTTGAAGAAACTGTACCACATAAGGTAAATCCAGAAGCGAGGTCGACCACATTGAGGAAAACCAACTGATTGCCGGCGTAGTCGGCGAGAGTGAACAAGTCCACTCCAATGGAATCATTGAGGTCCCTACCTAGCTTGATTCTCCCAGGTAGGTGAGGTAGGGGTCGCTGATGGGCGGCGCAGACTTCGCAGTGCAGGTTGAGTGCCATCTCGACCGCTCTTTGGGATCCACCCGTCACTCGGATAGCCCGGGCCAGCGCGTCGTTGGCAGGGTGCCCCGTTTTGACGTGGAGCTGCAATATGGCGGACTTGAGCGTCCGCTCCTCCGCTGCCGTTAAGGCTGGCTCTGCAGGAGCTGCCGGGGCAGGCACTGTCCTTCTCGCGGCTCTCCGTCTCGCTGGTTCCGCGGGGTCTGCCTCGCGGTGCTCGGTCTTGTTCGTCTTGCGAAGCTGCTTGACCAGCACGGCGACGAGCTTGTCGGTGTAGTTCTCGCTGTCCTTAGCGAGCTTGCCACGGGCCTCGACGTGCTTGTGTAGGCCGTCGCAAAGCTTGTGCAGCGAGTTGTCGATCCCGTAGTGGTCGGTGATGATCCTCCACGGCTTCTTGATCGCGCCCCCCTTCTTTGTCTGCAGGCCGTAGGCGCAACCATCGAAATCGATGATGCGCGGGAGCTGGTCCTTTAGCTTCTTCGCGGTGTAGTTCTTCTTCTGATCCCAGCCGTCGCAGTAGCGCGGCCACTCGAAGGAGACCGCGAGCTGGCTGCCAAACTCCTTCCGCAGGCGGCTCATTGATGTCAGGAAAAGGTCGATCATCCTCGCGGAATGCTTCCGGTCCTTCTCCAGCTTCTCGGCCTTGCCGGGGTCGATCTTCAGGATGATGCGCTGCAACGCGGTCCAGGGCGTGCATGGAAATGCGGCGTGGACCCGTGCACTCTGGCCCTTCCGCAGGTTCTTCCGAATCTTGCCCTCGAGCTTCTCGACGATGGGCTTCCGAGAAAGGTCGTATCCAGGAAGACCGCAACGTACAGCAGCTCCTCCACTCTCAGTCCACTTCGCACTGAGCTTGCTGTCGGGGTTGCAGCACCACTCGTAGAGGGTGGTGGCGTTGCTCGAGATTCCGCTCGAGCTTGTAGTTGAATTGGCCAGGTCTGCCTTGAGCGCCTGGCTGACTGTGTGCGGCTTGACGCCGCTCTTGTTGGTGACGATGGCCGACCGCTTGCCGGCGGTCAGCTGCAGCTTCGTCCCTTTCTTGAGCTGACGTACCTTCATCTGCTCTTCCTCCACGATGTTGACCTCCTTCGGGTCGTTGTCGTTCTTGATGTCCAGCGTGACCGAGTTGCCGAAAACACACTCGGAGCAGAACCCGAGGTGGCAACAGTCTGTGTAGGATTTGGTGCCGCAGGCCACGCAATCGTCGAGGGGCTCGGCGATGCAGGTAGTAGCCGAAATCTTTGTTGGAGCAAACGTCGGCGGCGCGACCGCCGTCGAACAGCAGACCAACGCAGAGCTCACGGCGGCCATGAGCCTTGAGCTGCCACCGCGTCGCTGTTGAAGTCGTCTAGGTACGTTGAGCTCCTTCTTGGGGATAAGTCTCGTGATGTGCTCGAGCAAGTTGCTCGCCTTCGTAGTGGGGTTGACCGTGGGCTTCGGGGCTGGCCGCTTGGCGATGCCCTTAGCACTGACAGCCTTCGGTCCGAACTCGCGGCCCGCGCCCTTGATGGCGAGCCAGTCCTCCAGGCGGAGGTCGATCGCGGGATGTCCCGCGCTGCTCGTGATGAGCTTCTGGGAATGGTTCCCGATGCGGATCTGCTCCCGCCAGAGCGAGATGTCGATCTTGCTCGGCTGAATGAAGTCCCGGCCGATAAGCAGGCCGAGCGTGGGACTGTCCACGACGCTGAATATTATGCGACCAGCGCGTCCACACAGGACGAGCGGGGCTGTGACGCGCAGCTTGCTCGGGAGCGCGCCGCCGTTCCCGAACCTGTAGACTTCGTCCTCGGGCTCCTCCAGGATCTGGTCGGCCAGACCCATCTTGGTGAGCTTCTCCTTGTACTGCTTGTACCAGCTAAGCCCGCCAACGCAGAAGAGACAGGCAGTGTCGATCACGCCAACGCCGTCGTCGTTGGGCTTCTCGCCAGCGTTGGTGGTGTTTATGGTGGGCAAATCTGGCACCACGCGCTCGGAGACCAGGGTCTCGGGGGGCGGAGTGATCGGACCTTCTGGATGGAGAATCACTTCTTCGTCACCGAACTCCACGTGGTTCTGATCGTGGACCTGCTCGGTGATGTTGGCCTGGCGGTGCGAGCGACCTCCGCCGCCTCGTCCTCCGCCCTTCTGCTTGGAATTCGGGGCGAACTTCCGAGCGCCTGGTGTCGGGCACCCCTTGTCACCGGTCCAGCGCCCCGCCTCGCCGCAGTCCCAGCACTTGGAGTTCTTCTTGCGCTGGTCCACGCGGCCCTGTAGCTTGCCCGCGGGTCGGCGCTTCGGCGAGGCCTTCCCGCGGCCCTTGATAGCCTCCCGGGCCGACCGCATGGTCGCCATGGCTTCGGGAATCGCGGCGAGCTCCGCCGCGGCAGCCTCCACCTTGGCAGAGACGTCACTGTCGAACACCTCGCCGAGGTCGTAATTGGACTGCTCCAGCTCGGCGCTGAAAGCCTCGAGCTCCTGGCGCACGATGTCCTGGACGTCTGCCTCCGTGTCATTGTCGTCGCCGTCCTCCGAGCCCTCGTGCTCGTCCTCTGGCTCGTCAGCGATGTTGGCTGAACGTGCTCGGCTTGGCGGTGAGCGCTGCCAACTACTGTTTGTTCGCTGCGGCCACGATCGCGACGGCAAGCTTGCGTGTCGTTCCGATGTATGGATATCGGGGAACATGCGCACCAGCAGGCCCCTGATGCGCTGAAATGAGTAATGCTCGTCCGGCAAGTTGCCTACGACGCGCTCACGGCGCTCGGCCGTGAAGCCGGCCACGTCGTCAAGCGTGGTGAGGTCAACCTCGTTCTCGCGTAGTTGTTGTAGTCCCGCTTCGAATCGCACGAGCCAATCCGTCATGCGTTCTCCGCGGCGGCGATGGTGCTGAGTCGACTCGAAGAACTTCTCTAGCGTCTCTCCCTTCTGCACCGGCTTCTGCTGGCCTAGGTTTGTCTCGAGATGCTTCAGCACATTCTCGGTGCCCTTCTGGTTGCGATCACGCTTCTTCTCGTTCGCATCCTCGACATTGGCGTCCGGCGGCGGGTGGAGTTCCTGCTCCGTCATGTTGAGGGCAGCCGACCTTGCGGTACCCGTCAGCCGCAGGACTAGCTTCGATGCCAAACTTTGGGTCACTTCCAGATTCTCACTGAGCTTCCACAATTTTACTTCTTGCTCGTAATCTCGCCACTTCGCTGGATCTCCATTCCAGCTTGGTATCACTGACTGGTTGTGATTGAACTCCGTCATCTTGTCTATGAATGGACTGCAAAGAATACCAGACCACGAGATGAAATTGAAATTGAACTCGATGCCGTAATCGATGTCGGCGCCTGCCGTGTCGATGAGGTGGTGGGGAGTGACACCGTCGTAGGAGAAGTAGCTGGCGTCGCTGACACCGTCGTAAGAGAAGTAGATGGCGTCGCTGACACCGTCGTAGGAGAAGTATGTGGCGTCGCTGACACCGTCGTAGAGGAAGTATGTGGCGTCGCTGACACCGTCGTAGAGGAAGTATGTGGCGTCGCTGACACCGTCGTAGGAGAAGTATGCCGCGTCGCTGACACAGGCGTAGGAGAAGTAGCTGTCGTCGCTGCTGAGGGTGGGAAAGAAGATGGAGTAGCTGGCGTCGCTGACGCTGGCGTTGGAGTTGGCAGGGATGTAGGCGTAGTAGGCGTAGTCGCTGGCGTCGCTGACGCTGGCGTTGGTGCTGGCGTCGCTGACGCTGGCGTAGGTGCTGGCGTCGCTGACGCTGGCGTAGGCGTAGGCGCTGAGCAACAGCGCGAGGAGGCCGCTGGGCCTCGATTCCAATATGGAGTGCGACGTCGCGGACGTCGTCTTGGGTATACGGCCCCGCGGGCCGGAATAGCGAGCCTCGCTCCAAGCTACCACTGTGATATGGATGGCGCGCGCGGCGCGACGATCTTTTGGCGAAAGAGAGCGCTGCTCAATCTATCTGCGTAGCTCTAAGGCCAAGGGCCCTAGTTCGAAACAAAATGGCAGCGACAAGGCGGGCATGAGGGATAGAGCGGGGGAGCAGGGAAGGAGCAGAAGGGCACGGGGAGTGAGCGGGAATCACAGTCAGATGACCGCCGCGGCTGCGGCGCCTCTTTACTTTTCTGTGATGGCTCCGCGGCGCGCGAGCCACGACCGAAAGGGCGACCGACGAGGGCGAATCCGCGACGGTCCCGGCCCCTCCTCGGCCGAATGGCTTCCTCCTCCTCCTCCTCCTCGTCCTCCTCCTCCTCCCAACCGCACGGGCGAAGACGAGGTCGGGATTGCGACCCGCCCCAATGCAGACTACTTGTCGGAATTGCGTTTTTCATGCACTCGACCTCCTACCTGCTGCGTTGTTGCACAGGCGCGGCGGCGGGGTTTGCCGCAGGCAGCTGGATAAAATGAGTTTCTGCTGGCGTCATCTCAGGTAAGTCTGTCTACCACCCACATTACTTGATGTCGGGACAAAGGAGGGAAAGACGACGGGAGGAGACATACTAGAGAGGGAAGCAGGGGAAAGAGGGACATGCCCAAAAACAAACATGTCCTCCGACAAATATCAGTCCCTGGCTCAGTGTGCAAATACGCTCTCCCATCCGACGGCATGAGTTTGCAGTTAGCAAAGGGCAAACTCAGATAGACACGATCACCGACCCTCGGGAAGCGGGGGGGACCAGCCTGAGGGGGCCAAAAGCACTGATCGCCCTTAACAAGATTCAGAGGTTCTCGCCGATTCGGGCTTCTGACCACCGAAGACGGCCCAAGAGGTTTCCAAGAGGCCTCCAAAACAGCCTAACAAGGCCCCCAAGTCGGCCCAGGAGGAGCCAAATATCGCCCAACGGGCTCCCAAAGAGGGCCCCAATACGGTCTTGAAGCGCTACAGGAGAGCAGCAAAACGGCTCAAAGAGGCCTCTTGCGCTGTCGTGGGCGGTCGGAAACTCAAACATGCCAAAGCCTGGATATCCTACACAACAAAAAAAAACTACGGACAATCAATGGTGTTGGCCCCTCGGGCTCTTCTGGAGGGCCTCTTGGGAACCTCTTGGGCCGTCTCGGGGGGCCGCTTGATCTGCGTCGAGGCCTTCTTGGGGGCCTCATGGCCTCCAGGAAGGCTTTCAGGGCAGCTACGATGACGCCAAAATGGCCCAAGACGGCTCAAGAAGCTCCCAAGACAACCTCGAAACATATCTAACAAAAACCAAAACAGCCCAAGAGGTCTCCAAGAGGCCCTCCGGGAGAGCCCGAGGAAACCACACCGAGTGTCCCCCTCAAGTTTCGAAGAGATTCGTCGGGACTCGGACCGCCCAAAAAAGGCACAAAAAACCTCCCAAATCGGCCCCAACAGACCCACAGATCGCCCGAAAGGCCCCCCAAAAACGCCCCAAGACGGCCGTGAACAGCTACAAGCGGGCACCAACGAGGCCTAGTGAAGCCCCCAAGGCGGCCCCTTTAGGCGTCAGACGGGCCGGTGAATCCCCTAAGACGGCCCAGGAGGCCACGCGAGGCCCCAGGAAGTTTTCCGGAAGCTCCCATGAGGCCCCCAAGAAGCCCAAGAAGGCCCAAAGAAGGCCCCAAGAAGCCTTTTTCCCCTCATCCTCATGGTTTCCCTCATTCCCTCGTCCTCCTCCTCCTCCTCCTCCTCCTCCTCCTCCTCCTCCTCCTCCTCCTCCTCCTCCTCCCCCCTCATACCGCACGTGCGAAGACGAGGTCGGGATTCGACCCGCCCCAATACAGACTACTCGTCTGCGTTGTTGCACAGGCGCGGCGGCGGGGTTTGCCGCAGACAGCTGGATAAAATGAGTTTCTGCTGGCGTCATCTGAGGTAAATCTACCACCCACATTACTTGATGTCGGGACAAAGGAGGGGAAGACGACGGGAGGAGACAGACTAGAGAGGGAAGCAGGGGAAAGAGGGACGTGCCCAAGAACAAACATGTCCTCCTGGCCGCCACCGACAGCGCAGCACCCGAACCGACAAATATCAGTCCCTTGCCTGAGCCTGGGGGTGGTGGCCCAAGCATTGGAAACTGTGCGCAAATACGCTCTCCCATCCGACGGCATGAGTTTGCAGTTAGCAAAGGGCAAACTCAGATAGACACGATCACCGACCCTCGGGAAGCGGGGGGCACCAGGCCAAAATAATCGAACACACCCCAGAAAACCGGAAGTGTAATGGGGAAGGGGGCTTTTCTGTCAAGAACTTGAAAGCTCTCCTCTGCAGGCAGCTCGCGTCGTCAGGGTTAGCCAGGTGGGGGGCTAGGGAAGTCATCTGATTCCAACGCTTATGGGCAGTCGCGCTTTCCTTGGTGTATTACCGATCTCAACCACTTTTAGCTGGTGACGCGTTTCGGACTCTAGGTCCTCTTCTGGGCCAAAAGGCTGCGGTGTTCCACGCGCGTGCCGTGCAGCGCACGAGCAAGGCAGCAAGAGGTCAAGAGTGCGGGGGGGAAAAAACCCGGCTGCCCACCCACCCTACGTGGGCCAACCATGCCTATGCAACAATATGAACACGTTCTTCTGACACCCGATCGAAAGACGTGGGAAGCGGGGAAAAAAAACAAAACATCCCGATCAACAACTCAGTGGAACAGCCCGTGGAGCCTGGCCATCACCTCCCCGAGCTCCGAAGGACGGACGGCGGCCCGATGCGCAGCGGCACCAGATGCGCATTCTCCATGCTGCGGGGCCCCAATCGAATCCCAACATCCAACGTACTCCGAAGGATCGAGCTGGGCGTGGCGAGGGGGAGAGGGGGGGGGGCTGCTCTCCGCGGGGCGGTATGCTCGGTCCGCCGAACTGCATCAGTCAGAGGATAGACTTGCCAAGCGCGAGGGAGAACGGGCACGACGAACACGTCGCAAGCGCGGAGGTTGTGGATGAGCGAGAGAGAGGGAGGGAGAGAGAGAGAGAGAGACACGTATATGCAGCGAGCGGATCTGGGAGACTCGATTTAATATATTCTTGCACGAGACGGCAAGCGACTCCTCGCAACCACCGGGCCACAGAAGGCCACCACTGGTAATGTACATGTTCCAGTTGCCGACATGTAGCATTGCTTGTAGCTCTGGCGATTTGGGTAAGCACTCACGAGAAGGTCAAAAACGGAGGCTTTGACCAGCAAGAGATGCTGGTTTAAGGCCCTCGACAGGATGCGCCTCGGAAGCCCACGGATCCATATCTTGTAGCGATCACCTGCCTCACCGTCATCACGCATGCTGAAGCCAGCATTGAGAATACCACCAGCGGGCGGCCCACAGAACGCAACACCATCACGGGCCCTCTTGCCACGTAACCCACTCCAGAGGTCGAAAGAAGCACGCGACCTCGTGGACCCAGGCGGGGAACAGGCTGCCGCAGCGAGGGGCGTCTTGATGGTGTCGAGGATCTTGGCCTCGATGCTCCCGATCTTGGCGTCAAGCTCGGCCGTCGTGACCAGCTTGGCAGGGGGGCTCCAGCTCACAGACTGTCTCAAAGTCGCCGCCCATGGGTGTGAGGGAGTCGGGGTGCCCCTTCTTCAACTTGGACTCGCATACTCTCTTGCTGGAGACGTCACTCGGAGGCCTGGGACTCGAACTTGTCATCCATGTCCTTTACATGCTTCGCGACTGCCTGCAGATCGGATCCAAGTGGGGCAAGCTGTCCAGAGACCGTGCCACCAATCGCGGCCAGATCCTCAGCAGACAGCGTCACGAGCGAGGCTGATTGGGAGAACAAAAGTACGGCAGGACCCAGGACAGAAGAAAGTCCTGAAAGAACACGAGACCTACTGCAGCCGCCCAAACTGAAGAACCTTCGAGGGCACCCTCCCCCAGAATACACAAGAACATCCAACAAAAACGAAGATCATCAGGGCACCCTCCCCGAACCGACCTCGATCTTATACCTCGGTCCGACTGTAAAATGGGGAGACTGTGTGACTGTCCGCCTGGGCACTGCGCCCAAGATAACCCCTTCAAGATGGGCTGCCCGCCCAAGACGCATCAACACCTCGAGCCAACATGGCAACGGAAGAGGATGACGAAAGAGGAGGGATCGGCAGAGGAGGGACCGGACGAGGAGGAGGAGGCGGACGAGGACGAGTGAGGAGGAGGAGAAGGGAAGATACGGAGGAGGAGGAGGACGAGGAGGAAGAGGACAAGGAGGAGGAGGAGGAGGAGGATCAGCAGCCAGCAAGAGCGGCAAAAGTCGGAGGAGCAAGGGACCCGGGGAGGGCGGAGGAGAACAGAGGGGGGGCGGCAACGACGAGAAAGGAATCAGATCCAAAAACGTGGCCCGCGCGGGGGCGAGAGCGCAATTCTGAATGACGTGTCGCAAACGCTGCAGCGGGAGCGCCACTTTGAAGGAGCGAGCACGTATATCTGTGTGTGTCCGTATACCGATACGACCATCCTTCGGGCGATAAGGAGGTTGGGGGGTGGGGGGGGGCATAACCAACTGCCGGCAAATGCGATGGGTGTGATGATGACGATGCTGGTAAGTGCCCTCGAGTTAGCGACAACGCGGGATGACGATGTTGCGCTGCGATGCAATGTGACTATCGTCCCCACTTTCTATCTCACAACCAATGTCGCAATTTGCTCTCACTATGTGCCCCATTCTAGCGATCTCATTATCGATCTCACTACGTATCGACTTCACTATCGATACCAAGGCGGGACACCCCCAGCCACCGCCCGCCCACCGCCGAAGGAACACCGACGGGACACCAACAGGACACCAACAGGACACCAACAAGACACCACAGGACACCACGGTGGGTCACCCCAGGCCACCGCGCGCCCATCGGGAGCGGAGGGGCGGTCCACTGCATCCGAATCGCCCTAGCGACGGCGGGGTCATTCCTCTCGTGCGCCCACTTAGCTTCGCCTCGCCCGCACGCACAACACGAACACGAAACCGAAACCGATCTCCCGGTGGAAGGCTCTCCGTTGCACTGCGATCTCACACCCCAATCTCCGATATTGTCACGCCCAATGCTTTTACACAAAACAAAAACCGTCGGGATGCAACTGGAGGATGAGGAGCCAAGAGATGAAGAGAAGGAGGCCGAGGAACAAAAGAAAGAGGAGGGGAGGGAAGCTCGGGATCGGCAAGAAGGTCTGGTTCAACAAGGTCCGTGTCGCACGGAGGGGAACAACGCCCGTGCCCCTCATCTTTCTGCTCTCGAGATGCTGGACCGGGGCAGCGCGTGTGAAACCGACCAGGCGCAACGTGTGAGGTGGCGACGTCCGAACCATACCCCCGTCAGCCATCGACTCTCCCGGACCGAGCGGAGGCGAGGGCACGATTCGGATTTCGCCACGCGCCCGACGGCCCGCCGCCCATCGAGTTGCCCGAATCGTTCATCGGCGAGGGCAGGGCTCGGACTTCGCCGCCGACGTACGCCCGCACCCGTCCAGGCCAAGACCACTCCTTGGCAGGCCAAACGTGCGGGACGCATCGGAAGGAGGCCCAACCGCTAACGCTGTCCAGAACCGACAGCGGCCGCTGTCGGGCAGGCGGCCTTGTGTCCGACATTGACAACGCCCATGGCGTCCCTGACAGCGAGTCTCGCTTACAATGGACAGGAACTGCTGTCCGTCTTCGTCATTAGTCTTTCCGTGCCCATTTCGATCGTACCGAGCTCGTGGTCTGGGGGGCAACAATAAGGGAGACTGGTGCAGGGGGGGGAACATCGACCTGGAATCGACGATTCATCGCCGATGGATCGGTGATAGGACCTCGATAGCGAATCCGCACGTTGCTGGGCAGGGGTGGCAATTGATTCGACCCATATCGGCGATCAATGGGCGATTGGGGGTCGATGCATCCCCTCCCCGGAGCCCATCCCCCCCTATCGTTGTCCCTCACGGGCCCAGGACAGGTGTTCAGAAAACCAGCGGGCTTCTGAGAAGCACCGCCGCCTTCTGAAAAAGCATGCCCACTATCACTTCCCCCCGGGCGCGCCGCCGACTCGTTCCGATTTTTGTGGACTCTACGCCCTCCAGGCTTGGACAGAATGCACACGCAGTCGGGACTGATTGCAGAGGACGCGCGCCTCTCCAGAGGACAACCCGTGCTCCAGACAGGAAGAGGACACGACAATCGATACAAAGGAGCGCCGCAGATACTCATCACAGCTTACACCTGCTACAGTCGGGCAGCTGAAAGATGGAACGATAAATAAGGAACGAAGCCCCTTCTTGGCCCTGTAAGCGCCTCCGTGCCCCAGGAGGGCAAGAGGAACAGCACTGGAGGAACCTAAGGAACATCGAGCCCCTTCCGAACCCAAACTGTTCCTTATTTCAGCGTCTTGGCTGTAACCAGATCCGACTGTACACTTTAGAGTTGGCGGCGCCTGGGCAAAATCTGCTCAGAACTGGGACACGGTCCCCTCCCAGGGTCCATCCTGGCCAGCTTGTCGAGACGCGCCCAGCTGGTGGCGACGAGTTTCGGGGGGCAAAGAGCAAACCAAACAGTAAAAGACACGAGGGGCGAGAAGCGAGGAACGATGATGCAAGCCCTCAGTAGGTGATCGATGTTTGAAACGTGCCCCTGCTCTGCCTCCCTGTGGGTGCAACCTTTGGTATGGTATGGGAAAACTTGGCTTCTGGAGGCTGGTATTTCTACCATGCCCCAACTCTCGCCCATCGTGGGGCCGGAGGGTCAGCAGGGGTACGCGTAAAACGGCGGTCGCCGAGTCGGCCCCCCCCCGCCAAGTTCATCACGGGGACGGTCGCCGTGGTCGTGGCGCTCGTCGTGGTGCTCGCGGCGCGGCTCGTAGACGCCTCAGCCTCCGCAGCCGCCATCGCCACCGCCGCCGCCGCGTCGTCGAGGGTCGAGGATCAAGATTTCTTTGTGCCGTTTGGGCCCCTCTTGGACCTCCAGAGGCTTGCAGAGGGGCCTGCGGAGGCCCCTGCTCTGGAGACACCCGAGACCTCTCCAGGTCGTCGCCGCCGCCGCCGCCGCCGCAGGCGCTGTGGCCTCGACGGGCCATGGTGGCGGCATCGCCGGGCCACTCGGGGCAGGGGGCGTCTCGGCCGGGGCCGGGACGCTGAGCGTCAGCGGGGTGGAGCTCGTGGTCGCCGAGGAGGCCGGCTGAGAGGGCGCCTCCGCAACCGAGGTGCTGGCTGCGGCGACCTCCACCGGCCTGCTGGACTCGATGGCGGCGGTCGTGGGCTGAGTTACCTCTGCGGTCGTGGCCGCGGTCGTGGCCTTGGTCATGGCTGTGGTGGACTCGGTCGTGGCCTCGGTCGGGGCCTTGGAGGTCTCGACGGCGGCGGTCGTTGGCCGAGTTGCCTCTGCGGTCGTGGCCTCGGTCGGAGCCGTGGTCGTGGCTATGGTGGTCTCGGTCTGGGCCTTGATCGTGGCCACGGTCGAGGCCTTGGTCGTGGCCATGGTCGTGGTCGTGGTCTGGGCCTTGGTCTCAGCCGTGGTCTTTGCCATGGTCGTGGCCGTGGCCTTTGTTGCTGCAGTCGACGCGGTAGTGCTTGCACTCGAGGAAGAAGACGACCTTTCCGATGAGCTCGAGCTTGACTGAGCACTGGTGGGGCCCACGGTCGCCTGCAGGTGCTTCGTGGACGGTGTGAGGACCGCAGAGCTCGTTGATGTCCTAGACGTTGGTGGCTCACTGGTGGACGGCCCGACGGTTGTGAAATCCCGTGATACCACTGTGCCCTTTGGCGGCTCGCTGGTGGACGGCCCGACGGTCGCAGAGGGCCGCGACATCACGGTACCCCTTGGCGGCTCGCTGGTGGACGGCCCGACGGTCGTGAGATCCCGCGACGCCACTGTGCCCTCTGGCGGCTCGCTGGTGGACGGCCCGACGTGCGCAGAGGGCAACGGCACCACGGTGTCCTCGGCACCCTCTGGCGGCTCGCTGGCGGCAGGCTCGCCCAGCGCCGCGCCAGCCGGGGAGGGCCCTGCACCGCCGGCCCGGCCCACGGGCGTGGGCAGCCCCTCGCTGATCTCCACGCTGCGGAAGGCGCCACGCCATGGTGCCACGCCGGCCTTGTCTTAGGTCGGGCATGTCCCCCTACAGGGGGATTTTGGACGAAAAATAAAAAAGTCTCAAAACATCATCAAAAAATGCCCCAAAATACAACAAAACTAGTCCCCAGACTATTTTTTTACTATTTCTGAATACTCCCCCTGTAGAGGGACAGGCCCGACTTAAGCCTTGTCGTCTGGCGCAGACCTCCCCAGCCAGATGGCGGTTGTCTTGCCCTCGAACGGATCCATCCGAGAGCAATTGTGCACCGGCTTTCCCTCCTGGAAGATGTGGAGCTCTTGCTTGCCAGCGTCGTACAAGAAGATGACGTCCACCCACCGCTCCTTCGGGACCGCGACCCTGGAGCTGCACCGGGTGCCGAGGAAGCTCGCGCCCAGCGAACCTAAAAAAAAAGCCCACATAAACCGAACGTTTCACATGTCCGCGCGGATGTCTTAGATCTGCGCTGGACCTCCCTCCTTGGCGCGCAGAGCGCGTCCGGGGTGGCGCCGGCCGCCAGGAAGACCCAGCACCGATTCAAGAGATCCGCACGGAGCGCCAAAAGTGTATGTTTATATCGTTGTTCTTCCTCTTCGATGCGGAGGAGGAGGAGGAGGAGGAGGAGGAGGAGGAGGAGGAGGAGGAGGAGGAGGAGGGAAGAGGAGGGGGAGGAGGAGGAGGAGGAAGAGGAGGAGGAGGAGAGGTTTACGCTTGTGCAGCTGTCTCTTCTTCGAGAACCGTTCCAGAGCACGGCCTCGAAAGAGTCGTCCTCGGGAGCTCCCAGGATCGTGTAGGCAGCATCTGGCGAGTCTTTCTGCGCCGCGTCGCGCCAGAGCTCCAGCGCCACGGAGAACGAGCCGCCGCAGAGCCCGAGGTCTCCTGCGGGGCCCAGCGCGATCGCACCGCTCCCGTTCGCGCTGACCGCGACCACACCGTCGGATTTCCACGACCTGAGCGACGAAAATGATAAGTTCTTCCGCGCGATGGCATAACTAACATACGCCGCGGCTCACGCGTGCCGCCAGCGCGCCATGCTGCATTGGAAGTGAGGGCGCGCACGCGCGCCTTCACGCGGGCAGCTCACGCGCAAATGTCGGCGCAGTCCACCCCGTTTTCTTCCGTCGCTCACCTGGCGGAGGGCAGCGGGGTTTGGTTCTTAGCTTGCGCAGGTCGGGTGGACAGCGGAAACGTAGCCGTGCCGCTGCTGCTGGTCATGGTTGCCGTGGTCTCCGTGACCGTCGCGCTGATGCTGGTCTGCGCCGTGTTCGTGGACGCTGTTACCGTCGTGCTCGTGGCGGTGGTGATGGTAATGGTCTTCGTGGTAATAGTGGTGGTCTTCGTGGCGGTAGTCGTCGGGCTCAGCCCGGTCGCCTCGTCGAGGCTGTAGGCGCACTCCCCGAAGTCGATAGTCCCGTCGCTGTTCGCGTCGACGGCCTTGAAGAAGTCGGCGGACACGCCCTCGGAGAAAGCTGATCCCCCTGCCCGATCGTCGGTGAACAGCAGCGATCTTCTGGAGCCATTTTGCTGCAAGCGGCGGGCACTCTCCACTTTGGGGCTGGAACTTCGGCCGATCACATTCTCGATGCACTCACTGCGATTCAGGATATGCACGTCCTTCATCTCGCCCAACCAGCCACGGATCCCCCCGTCTTCCTCGGGGGCAGACCTGCCCACCCAAATGATCTTGCCCGCGTCGGAGAAAGGCGGGAAGTGCCGGCAGATCTCTACTAGCTTGCCATCCTGCCAGGGAGCAAATGTAGGCGGTGGACAAAGCTCCGGCGCGGGACTCCCGTGGGCCACTCCCTTGGCCCATTTAAATGGCGACTACCTTGTCTTCGTCATCGCCCTCCTCTTCGTGGCGGATTAGACATTGATTCCTTCTGTGGCGGATTACAAATTCTTTTGGCGGCGGGTAACACAGGGAATCCTTTTGTGGCGAACTAAAAATTGATTCCTTTCGTGGCGGATTACACATTGATTCCTTGGTGGCGGGTTACATATTGATTCCTTTTGTGGCGGCGCTTGAGACTCTCTCAGAGTTTTATAAATCCATTGAGCTTGGCTGCTGTAAAATTCGCAGGGAACTCGAAACCTGTTTTTTCATTGTTTTTACATTTATTTCACACAGAAAAACACAGTTTCGCTTGAGACTCCCTTGGATTTTTGCATCAGTCAAACCCAATGGATTTAAGAAAATCGGAGGGAGTATCAGGCGAAACCTTGTTTTATAGAAACTCGATGATATATATATATATATATATATATATATATATATATATATATACACATAAAAAAAAACTTGGGAACCTCTCGCAGGTTCAGGCCGCGAAAGATCCCTACAAAAAGGAATCAATTTGTAACCCGCCACAACAGGATTCCTTTTGTAATCCGCCACGAAGAGAATCAATTTGTAATCCGCCACAAAAGGATTCGCTTTGTAATTCGCCACGATAGGATTTCCTTTGTAATCCGCCACAAAAGGATTCCTTTTGTAATCCGCCACAGAAGGAATCAATGTGTAATCCGCCACAAAAGGATTCCCTTTGTAATTCGCCACAAAAGGGATTCCTTTGTAATCCGCCGCAAAAAGGAATCAAATTGTAATCCGCCACACAAGGATTCCTTTTGTAATTCGCCTCAAAAGGATTCCCGCTGTAATCCGCCACAAAAGGAATCAATTTGTAACCCGCCGCAAAAAGAATCAATGCGTAATCCTTCACAAAAGAAAACACTTGGTAATCCGCCACAAAAGGAATCCGTTTGTATTCCACCATAAAAGGAATCCCTTTGTAATCCACCACTCCTCCTCCTCCTCGCCATCCTCCCGTGGACTCAGAATATGGTTATGTTGGGCGGAGATTCTTTCTGACGTTTCCAATGCAATCAAACGGACATGCGGCCAGGTTAAGATCGCGAGTTGTTTTCAGATGCGACGGCTAGTATGAGCACACGCGTGCAAGCTGTGAACGAGCAGTGACGCGTACATCGCAGATTCCCCCGTCTCCTCCTCCTCGCCATCATCCCCCATCCTCCCCCCTCCTCCTCCTCCTCTTCTCCTCCCCCCTCCTCCTCCTCATCCTCCTCATCCTCCTCGTTGCCGTCGCCGTGGCCCTCGTCCTCCTTGCCCCCCTCCCCCCCTTTCTCAAACTCCTCGTCGTTCGCTTCATTTTCCTCGGCCTCACCTCCGCATTTCACCCCGCCCTCGCCTCCTCCCCCCTCTCTCCTCCTTCACCCCAAGTTCCCCCTTCCCCGCCGCCACCCCAGCCCCCTCCTCCCCCTGTCCTCTTCTGGCATCACTGATCACTCCTCGCCTCCCCCCCTCCCCCCCTCCCCGCCCCACAGGACCTTCCCTCATAGTCCCGGTTCCCCTCCTCCGCTTGCATCCTGCCACATCCCTCCTGCATCCCGCCTCCCCATCCTCCCCCATCCGCTTCCTTCGCGTTGGTTTTATCATATAGATACACATATGTTTTATGTTATGTGTATATATATACACACATATATATATGTATATATATACATATATATATACAAATATATATATATTATATATATATATATATCCTTCATGCGTAATTGCATGCATACGCATACTTCTTGCAAGTTCAGGCATCCATACAAACGCACGCACACAGACGCACATGCGCGCAAGGGAGGAAAGAGGGTGAGAGGGAGGGGAGGGAGGGAAGGGATGGGGGATGATAGTAGTGCGTGTGAAGGGCGTTTGTGTGGGAGGAATGGGTGGGCGGAGGGAAGGATATGGCGCCCTCCCACTACCGTGTTTCTCCGTTTCTACATTGACCACCCGCCCCCCCTCAACTTCCCCCCGCTCTCCCGCGCCCTCTCCCTCCGCGCCGCCACCGCGCTCAAATAAGGAGGGAAGGGGGGAGGGGGGGGGGGGGGGGGCGAGGAGAGATAGAAATGGCAACGGTTGCGTTGCAGAGGGAAGGAGGTGCGGAGGGGGGATGACAGCCGCTCAAACCACCTCCGCCGCCTGCCCCTCTCCCTATCCTACCACCGCCACCCTCGATGTTTGGAGGAATGAACGGTTACGCGTAGTGGAAGGATGCGAGGCAGGGGGGGGGGGGGGCGTTGCGGCAATGCCGCATGGGGGCCAATGAGGGAGGCAGGGGAGGACGAAGGAGAGAAAGCGAGAGAGAGAGAGAGAGAGAGAGAGAGAGAGAGAGAGAGAGAGAGAGAGAGAGAGAGAGAGAGAGAGAGAGAGAGAGAGAGAGAGAGAGAGAGAGAGAGAGAGAGAGAGAGAGAGAGAGAGAGAGAGAGAGAGAGAGAGAGAGAGAGAGAGAGAGAGAGAGAGAGAGAGAGAGAGAGAGAGAGAGAGAGAGAGAGAGAGCGGACAAGTAGGCGGACCAGGGTCCGTCCGCGAGGCGCACTGCGGTGCGACAACTCGCTAAACACTATTTGCGGCGGTGCAGCCTTTAGATACGAGGGCGGGCAACAAAAAAACCCTCCCCCGGCGCAGTGCGACAGACGCTACAGACGGCGGACAGACGGTGAAGATCTCACCTGTCAGACCGCGTAAAGAAAGAAGGCCCCAACAAGGAAGGCGACGTGCTGACACGTGGCTAGGCGGCTTGGCAGACCGCCAGCTGGGCGCTTGGCCGCAAAGCGGCGCGTAGGGACGGGGCACCCCCCGCCCCCACGCCCTGACACCGTGGACGCGGAGCCACGCGTACACACGGGCAGGCAGAAAGGAGGAAATTAGCGCGGGGCACCAGGTGGAGCGCCGCGGAGCGATGACAGTATAGCTTGGATGGTGAGTGACGGCGCAGCACCATCGGGCGAGGGCGTAAGCAGCTCGGCGAAGGCACGCCCGGCGCTGTGGAGGCGCTGGAGCAGAGGGCCTTGACGGGCTTGAGCAGCGGCGAGGTCCGCGGCGAGAGCAGCACATCTCTGCTGAAGAGCGGCCATAGCCTGGGACAGCTCGGTTTCGCGGTCGGTGAGGGGCGGCTGCTCAGTGTCAGCGGCCGCAGGCCTCGTGGCAGGGACGAGGTCATCAGTGCGCCTGGCCAAGTGGTGGGCTGGCGCAGTACGGCACCCCGTGTGCTGACGGCCGTCACCCTTGAGAGGTGACTGGAGGGTAACACACGGCCCCAGGGCTGGAGCCGCTAGGGCCTCGCCCCGTGAGGTCGGACGAGCCGCATCCTCACGCCCAGCAACAGTGGAAGCATGGACGGGGTGCGGCGGCCTGACTGGCGCGGTGCCCTGCGGGGGGGCTGGAGCCGCCCCCGCGGGCTGGCGCTGGTGGGGGGACGGAGTGGGTGGCACGGTAGGACCAATCATGATGTCATGCGAGGGCTCTGAGGTCGGCCGCGTAGTCGGGTGGCGTCTCGATAGGGCGGCATGGTCAGCAGCGTGGGGTGTCGGCGGAGCGTCGTCTATGCTGCCACTCGGTCCACGGGGGTCAACCAGGTCATCGTCGGCGTGTTGACGGTGGGCGACCTCATCATGTGGGTGCACTGTCGCTCTCGGTGGCGGAGTCGCGGTAGGCGTCGGGAGGTTTCCCGACGGGGCAGGGTTGTCGCTGGCTGGGCCGTCGTCCAAGAAGTCCAATCCCCCACCGAAGCCGCACGGGTCGTCCTCCTGTCCATCGGCGTCTTGGAGGTGAGCGACGTCATTATGTGGGTGCGGTGCCGCTCTCGGTGGCGGAGTCGAGGTGGGCGTCGTGCGGATGCCCGACGGGGCAAGGTTGGCGCTGGCTGGCCCGTCGTCCAGGAAGTCTAGTCCCCCGCCGAAGCCGAACGGGTCGTCCTCCTGTTCGTCGTATATCGCTCGTTGGGCCTCGGCCCAGAGCTCGTCCGGGTTCTGCGGGATGTCTGGTCCAGCCGCGGGTGGTGCCTGGTCCGACAGCAGGGGGTTTGGTTCCATTTTGCTGAGTTCCGCAGCTGTAAACCCAGCCCTGCGGTGTGGGAGCGGGAGAGTGCGGTGTCTGCGCTCGTAAATAGCGACAGCGACCCCATGGAGCACGGTCGCTTGGCGATGTCGCGTTTTGGCAGCTTCGACAATGTCGTCTGGAAGGTTGTGAGTGCGTGCCGCCATTGTGGCAAGGGCGTCAGCCTGACGGTTGAACTCCTCCGCAATGGGCCCGATGAGCCCAAGGTCGATGCCCATGTCTCCCAGGTGGCTGGCGATTTTTTCGACGCGGAACATGTTTGGCTTGGCCATAACACATCGGTGGATCTTTTCCCAGAGGACCACGTGCGTGCCCTGCGGCGCTGGATGTCCGTCGATGATGCTTTGGAACCCATCGACCACCGCCTGGTTGTCCACGAAAACGTGCACGGGCCGTTCGGCACATGCCGTAAGGTGGACGATGGCGAGGGTCTCCGCAACCTGGGCGTTCTGCGTTAGGCCGTGGACGCGTGCACTGTAGTTCATGCGATGGTCGATGCCGTAGTAGACGCCGTAACCCGCTCGTGCTAGCAATGGGATGGCTTGGTTGGTGCATGCACCGTCTGTGGCAGCGTAGACCCATGTCCAACCAGTGTCGTGGTCAAGGTAGGTGGTGTAGGTGTCCTGGGCTGAAGCCGCAGGATCTCCCTCAGGGGAGGGCCGCGGTATGGGCTGTGGCAGCGGGTCCCTCGCGAGGTCGGCCTGCAGGTCAAGGAGGGCTGGGTCTTCGTCAAAGAGCCCGCAGTGTCTTGTGTGCGGCGGGAGACGGGCCCACTGGTCGTCACTGATGAGGGTGGTGAGAGGGAGTCTTTCACGGGCCCAGCACTTGCAGTCGCGGATAGTGTGCTCCTGAGTTTCCTCTTCCTCGTCGCAGTATCGGCAGATGGGGCTGGGGTCAGCTGACGTGTTTGATCGGGATCGTCGCTGTTGGGTGTGGTCCCCGCCCGACAGGTAGTTCAGGAGGAGCGCCTGCTGCCAGGCAGTGCATTTGGCTGCTCCTTTAGTTCGGGCGAGCCACGTGCTGGCGAAGAGGTCGAGGCCCTGTTTGACAGAGGCAAGGTATCCAAGGTCGTGTCGCCGTGGCTTGATCCTCCGCAGAAAGGCTCTGCGTTGTGAGGCCCGCAGCATGTGAAGGAAGGCGTTTTGGGGTAAATTCAGCCAGCTGATCTGGCAGCCCCAGTCGTCGTACATGATGCCAAATGTGGGCCAGGTCCATCGGAGCTGCTGGAGCGACTGGACGAGTCGTCCGACGGGTCCTCCACCAAACAGGGTCTGGACGTGGTGTTGGAGGTCCCTGGCGAGCCCGCAGAGTGTAACGTCGCGGTTAACCTGTCGCCGCAGGCAGAGGAAAGCTTCACGCTGCGTGATGGCGTCGATCTCCAGGGCGTGTCCTGGGACGCACACGGCCATGAGAGTCCAGAACTCGACCCACTTGTTCCCCTTGGGGCGGATAGCCGCCTTGAGGGCGTGGTTGTAGGCAGTTTTGGCTGGGCCTGATGGTGCTTGAATGTCGGTGCCCGTGGTGCAGACACTGGCAGCAAGGGAACGGGCGTGCCGCGCCTTGATAAGCATCGGCGATGGGAGCTTGCCAATGCGCGGCAGGCGAATAGTCGCCCTCCGTACACGGGCGTCTGCGGTGGCCGTGAGGTTAAGCGCGGCTGGAGCCGGCGCTGCCTCGGCGTTGATGTAACTCCCGACGAGCTTGAAGGTATCGACCACACGTAAGGGGCGCTCCGCCAGAGTGAGCTGGGTGACAGCGGCGTGAAGTTCGTCGGTGAGCGCCCACCCTGCCACTTTACCAGGGTGGATGCGTTGACCTGAGAATCGATCAAACTTGGCGGTTTCGTCAAGAGATTTCTGCAGCTCAGACGCGGTGTGGGTAGTGGAGTTGCTGTCGTCAACAAAGGTAGTGCTGAGCGATCGAGGAACGTATCGATGCTGCCTCTTTGTCCACACGCACATGAGCAGCTTGATGTCGTCCAGGGACCACGAACTTCCCTGGAGGTGACCGTTAGTCCTGGCCAAGTCCTTAGAGTACGCTCCGTTCATGCGGATGTAGCGTTTGTGGTGCCTGTAGAAATTTCGGCGGACAGTAACGATGTCTTGAGGGCACCCCGCGTGCAGCGCAAGGTTAAGGCATATGTCCGTGATGAGGTAATCGAAGCACTTCTGTCGGTCTAGGGCAGCTCCAGCTAGGGGGAGGAGTAAAGCCCTGGCGTGCTCGATGCGCAGGGCGAGAGAGGTGCTGACATCCCCAATGGTAGCTTTGGGAACAGCGCCGAAGCTCGTGGCGTGGGTCCATCCTTTCCGCCAGTCCGTGAGGCTACGGTAGGCTGGCGCTTCCCACGCGTACATCCAAACGGAAAGAACCGAGAGAAGTCGTTGGTCCGTCGGGAGTTCCCCTCGGCCTTTTCGGAGGCACGGGTTTGGCACGTGAAGGAGGGGTTCTGGGATGGTGCCAGTGCGTTGCATAGCACGTAAGACGCTGGCGAAGAGGCGAAGGATGTCGTCGGGTAACTCCTTGGCCTCCTTAGTTGTCCAGCCGTCGAGTCCCCCCGCGCGGCGCGGTGAACGGGTGCGAATGAAGTGGATGAGTTGGTCGTCGGTGAGGTGGAAAGGGGCTGCTGGTGATGGCGTAGGCAGCTCTTGTCGGTACTCGTCGTAGAAGTCTGCCCACGTCGGCATGGCTTCGGCATCATGACCTGCACGAGCGCGGTACCTGCCCAAGATGGGCTCCCAGGTGTCGACCATGAGCTTAAGCATGTCTTTGGTATTGGCAACAATGGCGTTGGCAGGAAGGGCGTCAGGAACCTGGGCAGGTGATGGGTCACAAGTGTGGCCTTCGTCGTTGTCCGTGTCGAGCGAACTACCGTCGCTGGGGCTGAAGCCGCCAGCGTCGGTGTCGGCATCACTATCGTCCGTGCAGGCTTGGTCAGGGTTGAAGGCGGTGGTGTCGCAGTGGAGTTGCGTATCGTCGGGAGTGGTGGGCGTGCGGAGATACGCCGTGGGCGAGCAGTCAGCAGCCCGTGTGTATATGGCCGCCTTTCGCCCGCTCGGCTCGCGGACACCCTCAGCCCAAATCTTGATGCGTTCAGCTTTGGCTCGGTTTGCACGTCGCGCCAGCTCTGAGTCAAGGTTTTGGATCAGACGGTCCAGGTGCTCTCCGTGTGGTGCTGGCTCGTCGGGGTTCCAGGCCTCGGGGAAGGCCAGGAGGACGGTGGGGCGCAGCTTGTGACAGAGAAGGCGGGCCGCGGTCCACGTGCAGTCGATGCGCTGCGCCAGGTACGGCGGGATGGCACGGCAGTCAATGTGGTGGTGCTGTCCGATGAAGCGAAGCTCACAAAGTTGCCGATGGAGCTTGCGAAGGCGGTTCATGTGGATCGTGGAAGCTCCGTAGGTGGGAAAGGCGCGGGGGACTGCGGGTCGCTCCTCGAACGTGGGTGTGAGCCCGTGCATGGTAGGGGGCTTCTTTTTTGGGTGGTCTGGCGGTGGAGGTGGCAGGTCGCGCAGCCGAGTGAGATGGTACTCATGGCTGGCCTCGTTTGCCAGGGCGAACATGCGTTCCACATCGTCGCGTGTGTCGGCCTGCTCCATGCGGTCCTGGTATCGCCCTGCGATGAGGGTCCCTAATGCCTGAAGTTCGTGGCCCTCATGAGCTCCATCGTTAGGAGGGTAAGGCGTGGGGGCTAGAAGGCGTCGGGCCGTATGGTCGAGGCGGCTAAGGTCGAGCGTGACCTGCAGGCCAACATGGGACTTCGCTGGCAAGTCACGCAGATAGCAGAAGTCGGTGACAAGGGATCGCGCCGCTTGGTTGGCGATGATGTAATCGATGCGCGAAGTGCGGGGACACTTGGTGACGCGGTCCCAGTCAGGGATATTGCCATATGTGTGCATGGTGTGGTCAGGTGTGCCTTCAGCGACGTTAAACCATCCATGCTGCATCATGTGCAGCAGGTGTGGATTGTCGTCGATGTTCGTGTTGGCGTCCATGCAAATGAAATACGGGGCTGAGCCGACCCTCGCGGCGGCGCAGTCAGCTAGCCGAAACAAGTCGGTGCTGTCTCCTCCAGCGACCCCGTAGAGGCTCGCTATGTAGATCCCAGCGGGCCCGTGGTTGTTTCTTCGCCGCCTGCGGCGGTGCTGGGTGCAGAGCGGGAGGAAGGCCTCGTGCCATCTTTTCTTGGCCTTGAGTGTGGCGATACAGGACGCAGTGTCGTCGACGGTGGAGTCGACGATGGCGTCCTTAGAGAGGATGGCGACCCCTCCCGAGGCGCCAGTGTTGCCCTCGACCGTGTGGTCTGTGCCGCCGTGGGCAGCTTTGCGCTGGGCTCGCGCCAGATCCAGGTCAGGTCCCAGACTGGCATGATATCCCCCGTGGTGTGGATTGGCGGCGTTGGTAGCGATGGCTTGTCTGGTAGGCTTGGCATGTCGGGTCTCCTGCAGTGCTATGACTGCGGCGTTGTGGTCGACACCTAGAGCGGTGATGGTTGGCCAGTTTGCTGGGAGACTCGTGATGTTGAGGCTGACGAGGTGGATGGAGCGACCTGGCCCGTCTCCATCGGTGGAGCTGGGGTTGGCTCGTCCCGCACGGTGGAGGGCAGCCTGGCCCTCACCCAGGTAGGAGGCTTGGCCACAGTAGGAGCTCATGGCGTCCCTGCAGATTGGCTTGAACGGGGCTGAAGCCGCCGTCAGGCCAGAAGTATAGGCGAGGCATGGTCGACACTGCGCCAGGGGGGGTTCATAAACATCGGCAAAACTGCATCGAAAAATCCTCCTCACTCCTGTACCGTGGGGGACGAGGGGAGGAGAGGTGAGACGGCAGCAGAGGGAGAGGGAGGCGACTCCTCGATCCGTCCTGCCGAACACAAGAGCAAAAGCAGACCAGCGGCGGCGGCTCGGCGCGGCAGCGGCGCAACGCGCGCGCATATACTGCGCACGCGACACCGCTGGTCCGTCCTGCGGCGGCGCGCCCGCCCCATCAGTACCGTGATGAGCAGCATCAGGTGGAACAGCTCGAGCAGCGCGGTCGGTGGCCTGGCGCTGAGCCTCGTCCATGCCCGCTGCCGTGAGGCATGCGTTGCGGGCAGGACTGACTCCACGCGGGGCCGCCGCTGCCGCGGCAGCGGCTGAGGTGGCGGGGGCGCCGCCTCGACTCTGTGGAGAGAGCGGTGAGCCACCGCTGAAACCCGCCGCGAGGTCCTTGACGCGGTACTTGTTCTTGAACGGGTCGAAGGTCGGCGCCTCGTCGATGGGGACGACCACGCGGGTGGGCGGCGGCAGCTCCTGGTCCGTGGACGGCGTCGGCTCGAGGTCGACCTGGCCAGGTTCGATGGCGCTGGCACCAAAGCGTGGCACCACCTCGGGGGCTTGGCCATCAGCCTGAGTCTCGCGGGGCGGCGAGCTCGTGGAGCTCCCAGGGGCCTTGCGCGAGCTGTGGCGGCTGCAGGACCTGCTGCGCGGGACGCGCCCTCCCGTGTGGCGGTCGCGTGGCGAGGTCGCCTGGGCGTTAGCACGCGCAGAGTCCGCCCTGCTCGGGGAGCGGATCGGCGCTGCGCAGGGTGTTGGACTGGGCTGGCGGGGGCCGCCTGCGCCGCCCGCCGCCGAGGCTGCAGCCTGGTCAGGGTCGACAGCGTCAGGGCGGGGGCTGATGTGATGGGCACTTCCGTCGCTGTGCCGCGGGGAGGCGCTGTGGTGCGCCTGGGTGTACGTGAGGACGAGCGGGACGAGCGGCTGCCTCTCGCGCTCAGGTGGGGCAGGTTTTGCCTGGGCAGGGCGCAGCGCTGCGGCCACGTTTGGCGGGGGCGTGTGTTGGCGCGGTTGCCAAGCGCGCACGTTCGCATCGCGCCATCCTTCAGGGCGCCCTGTCCTGCCACGGCTTGGTGCAGCCCCCTGGGCTGAAGCCGCAGGGGTTACCACTGCGGGCTGGTTGCTGGGTGTGCTGTCATGGCGGCCTGGGTAATGGCCCCAGGCACGCGTGGACCCTGGCACGGGCGAGGTGGCCCGTGGGGGGGCCTGCACGAGTGCCCGCGGGTAGCCGATGACCGCTGGGTGCACCCTGGCGCGGGGGGCATGGCCGTAGCTGGAGGCGGCTGCTCCAGCCGCCGCGGGCCTGGCGCCAATGGGGCCACGGTGATAGGCGGCGCCCCCGCCGTACACCGTGCTGCCGCCTGTCGGGACGCGCGCGGGGGAGCGGTTGCGTGGCGTGCTCGGCTGACCTGCGTCGCGTTGGTCGCGCTGCTGAATGCGCTGCTGGTGCTGTTGGTAGCGCTGCTGGTCGGCTCTCGAGAGCGGGCGGGTGTCGGGGAGGATGGTGGGCACGTCGGGCCGCCGCCAGCCCTGGTAGACGTGCTCGAAGGCGTGGTCTGGGTAAGTCTCCCCGACGGGTGAGTATCGCCGCACATGCTCCATGTAGTCAATGTTCTGCGGCTCGGGGAGCGCCGTGATGTTTACAGCTCGCTGGTGCGCTGGTCCATAGAGACAGAAACTACCACGGTTGCTGCGGTCGTGATTCAGCTCGGCTTCGGTCGTGGCACGGCTCACCATGGCGTCGCAGAGGCGCATGTCGTAGTCGAGAGCTTGAGGCCCAGGGCCGCCCTTGGCGTCCCAGTACAGTACCACATCTCGCCAGCGGGTGCGGGTAGTGTGGATGCGCTCGGCGATGGACTCGCAGACGGTCCTGACTGTGACACGATCCCTATGCATGTTGGTGATGGCTAGGGAGTAAGGTCGGCGGACCGTTTTGTTGAAGGTGAAGTCCTCCTTGAGGGCCTGGTGGGGGCCGAAGAGCACGTAGCCTTCCCTCCACAGCGGTTGGTCGGGGGACGGGTCTTCAGGCATCCCCGTTCCTGTGAACCCAGGTGGCCGCCTCGTGCCGTCGGGCAATCCCTGCCTGGGGACGCGCCGCGGCCTCGGTGGAAGATACCATTGACCCTGGTAACCAGCTTGGCCTGGTTGTGGAGGCTCCCCCCCGGGGCCTGAAGGCGCTCGGGGGGGCTCCTTGAGGTCGTGGTGGGCTGGCGCGTTGCCGTATTGGCGGGCAAGGATGTGCGGAGGCATCCCTGTGGCACGGACATCGAACAGGCTGTGCGGACTAGGCGGATGGGGGCACCTGCTGGAGAGGCAGCATGTGTCGGAGTCCCTGTTGTCGGTGCTGTATGCACACGTCCAGCTGTTGCAAGAGTAGTCCGTGGACCAGTCCATAAGTGCACGTAGTCCGCTGAGGGCGCAGTCTGGGCACGTTGGTTGGCCCGAGGTGCCGAGCTGCGTGTTGCGGCGGGCCGCACAGTACTGACAGCATTGGAATCGGCACTGTAGGCATGACCAGCGTCCTGGTAGGGGCGGGAGCGCTTGCTCGTTTGTGCCTGGGTCGTCTGGGTGGGGTCGGGGTCGATCCCACAAGGGCCAGACGTCGGCAAACCAGGACTGGCCTGTAGTGCGGACGACCTCGGCGGGGAGGCGAGCGTCGTCGGCGTGGCGCTCGATCCACTGGGGCCCCATGTCCGCTGGTACCATGACCGTGCGCCACGTGTCATCCGCCTTGACGTGGACTTGGGTCGGTGCCCAGAGCTTGGTAGTGGTATCGCCATGGTCGTGGTGGAGGATGACCCAGCCGTCGCGACCCGCCACCGCAGGGTCGATAACGCGATGGCCCATGACGGTCGTCCCCCACGGTAAGTAGGCGCCGTCGTGGTGATCGCCAGGGTCAAGCCAGACCTCGATGCCAGGGGCATTGACACGGGCCCGCACATCGCGGACGTGGAAGGCGAGGACGTGGTAGGCGGTCGGCTCCTCTTCCGTCACGATGTGCTCCCACGTCTCGATGTCGCTGTTGTCCGAGGTGGAGTTTCCGCCACTCTGCCGTGACGAACGGGAGGCGGATCGCCGTGGGCGGGCGTGGCCTCGGGCGAGGGCGGCGGCCGCGCTGATGAGGGACGGCATACGGCGGTCGTCGTCTCCTGATGTCGTCGATGAGCGGTCTGGACTGTGTGCCAGAGCGGCACCTGACTGGTAGGTGCGCGGTGGGCCAGGCGCGGCCCCAGGGCTGGAGCCGCTGGGGCGCGACTCACGTGCGTCGGGCTGCCCCCGCACGGGGATGGCTTGCAAGCCCGTGTACACCAGGTCGATCAGTGGCTGCGGGTCCAGCTGGAGCTTGCGAAGCGAGACGCGTGGACGGGGCTGGTTGGGGTCGGCCTTGGTGGCTGCTTCAGTGTCATAGTGCTGCTTGGCCCATGCTCGCGCTGCCTCTGGCGAGTATAGTGCCTGCGGCGGTGGCCACGCTGCCGCGATGTCCAGCCTGCGCTGGGTGCTAGCTTCCTGGTCGTGGGCTTCAGCCGCCTCACGGAGATCTGGATGATCGTAGCCAGCGATGTGGAGGGCGTGCGCACAGTCGCCCATGCCATAGGCTTGTGGTAGGGCACGGCACCTGGAGGCAGCTTCCGTGGGGGCACACCAGTCCATGCGGATGAGGAGGCTCAGGACCCGAGGGTAGATGAGGCGCGCTCCGTGGGCCTCCCCTTTCACGAAGTTGTGCCAGTTCTCACCGCGCGGTGGTTGGGTGGCCTCGCACATCCAGAGCGCGATGGGTCCCCACGCGAGGGTGTCGTCTTCGAGGCTGTAGGGCGGGTGGGGCGGCACTGCGTACCACGCGGCCAGCGACGGGTGCACACTCACGTACGTGCGGCCGACATTTGTGCCAGTTCGACCCTTCGCTTCACGGCGGGGGCCTGGCAGGAGGTGCCCTCCGTTGACAGCGAGACGGGCCGCAAGGTCGCCGCGGGTCCCATGCCAGAAGACCGTGGGCGCGTCGGTGGTGGGTTGACGGAGGTCCCACGTGAGGTAGGGGAAGATCGTCTCACCTGAGTTCCCGCACGAGTCTTCCAGCACCCAAGTGAGGCGGTTCGGGGGCTTCTGCATGATCTCAGTCCACGGCGCCAGCGCTTGGAGTGTTGGATCATGGGTGAATCGAGGATGGTCATGGAGTCGCAGAGCGTCTTTGATGTCCTCTGTAGACACGCCACTGTTACCAAGCGCAAAGCCGTTTTGGTACAGGGCGGTGTGGATGCTCGTCGGCGGCACAGGGACCGCTGGGTCGCGCTGAATGGTGTTGCGTAAGTTGCGCGTCGGTGGCCTAAGGGCTGGGTGGGGCATACCAGGGCCTGGAGGCGCCTGGGGCCTGGCGGGTGATGCGTAGCGTGCTCGCCGTCGTGGTGGCTGGGTGTCCATGTCGGAAGAGGAACCACGAGCATCTGCATGTCGGAAGATGGACCACGGGCTGTCGAGGGTGCGCTCACGTGTTTCCCTTGCCTCGGCGTCGCTGCCCTGGGCTGTGGCGTCTTCGTGGGTCGGTGGGTTACCATGCACCCGCCCGCTCATGGGGCCGTCTCGCGGGGACGGGCTGGTCGATCGTGGTGTGACAGACGAGGCTCTCGATATCGCGGCAGTGACTTCGACAATGGCGGCGGTGGTGGCGGTGGTGACATCGGCGACTGCGGCGGCAACTGCAGCGGCGTAGTGTTCCTGTAGCAGCGGATGTCGAAGTGAGTGCACGTGCTGGCTCTCGGGTTCGTCGGGAAGCGTGCGCGGCATTGTGTATGTGGTCTCATCGCGCGGCCTCCTGCTCGGTTGGCAACAGCGGAGGCACCACTGGGCCGTGGATGAGTCCAGGGCACGCGCACAGATGCGGGCTCCTACGTGTCCGACGGCTCCTTGAGCGAGGAGTTTGGCGCCGACCAGTAGAAGACCGCACACCACTCCGCCAGTGGCAATAGCTCCGAGTTTGCCACTGGCCCATTTCAGGACACCCCCGAGGCCAAACCCGACTGCGCTGGCTCCACCCGAGACGATATCTCTGAGTTTGGCGCTGGTCCACTTTAGAATACCCCACAGTGCGGGCGTAACGTTGTATGCCGTTGTACGTCGGGGTGTAATGGGCACAGATGGGCCTGGCGCCGCCGCTTGACGTCGTCGTCGCTGCCGGTAGCTGGGGTCTCGGCTCGGTGTCGGCAAGTGCCCGTCGATCTGGTCCTTGTACGGCATGGCTATCACGATGGCGTACGTGGCCACGAAGAGGCAAATGAGACAGCCACAGTGTCGTGAGGCCGCTGCGCTGTGCTGGGCCTCGTAGGAGCCGCTGGCGTCTGGGTTCGCGTCGTCGATGGGGTCGTTGCCGATGTCAGCCTGCCAGTGTTCCACGGCACTGGGATTGGAGTCAGTCACGTTAGCACGGCTGACAAGGGTGCGGGGCGTGGTACTGCCACCTGCGGTCTGGAGGCGTCCAGGTCCAGCCAATGCTGCAGCGGGGCTAAAGCCGCCACTGCGCGGGCTGGTTAGAGCTGGCGATGCAGTGGGATGGCTTGTCGCGTCGGCGGCAGTGGCGCCTTCAGCTTCGTTGAACTGTGCGCTGGGAACGGCCTGAGCAGAGTTGTTAGGCGGACTGCTGTGCGACGGGGGGCGACCTATGTAGGGTTCGCTGTCACGGTCACGCTGGGCCGTGTCACCTAGCGGTGCCGTGCCGTTGCGATCCTGGGTGTCCATGTCGTCCTGGCTATCGTCCGACGCGTGGAACGAGTCCAGGGATATGTTGCTGATATCGCTGGCCGCGATATGCTGGAGCAGAAGAGGATCGGCGTCGGCCGCGGGCTGGTCACACGTGGCGTGCTGGGCGAGGGGGCCAGCTGGCGGTGGTAGGTTTAGCGGTTCCATCGGTGCCGCGGCGAGCTCCGCCTCGACAAGCGGCTGCATGTCTGGCGGGTGGTGCAGGATCGCATCCGCGAGGTACGCCAGGGCGTCTTGGTCGGGTGGAGGGAGGCCTCTTGGCAGCAAGGCGTGGGCCCGTGAGAGGTATGGCGGCAATGGTGCCGTGAAAGCCTCAGGGCCGACGAGCTGAGCACGAGCGCCCTGGTATTCCAGAAGGAGGCCAAAGTAGCGGGTGGGGTACTCGCGGCTGCCCTGGATACGAGTGAGGTTGCGGTTGGTGCGCTGTCTGTCGGGGCCTGCTCTATGCCAGATGTCCTCGCACATGTCGATCGCGGTGCGCTGGCGCAGGGCGTCGTTTTTCTCTTCGGAGTCCTCCTGGAAAAAGTGGTCGTACTGTGGCAGATGGAGCGTCGCCAGGATGTACGGGACGCAGTCCTCGAGCCATGCCCAGAACACGTCCTGGTGGTCCTCACCTGGTGCCCACGCCGCGGCGCACGGTATGAGCCGAGCTCGGATCATCATCAGGTGCCAGAAAGCGGGGTCCTCCTCGGGTTCGCCCCTGGCACACAGAGGGGTAGTGAAACCCGTGGGGCTATAGCGGGGCACGACAGCGGGGCTGAAGCCGCCACTGTGTGCATGGCCTTGGTCAGCGGCCCCGTCGAGGATATGCTGCACGACGGTCGAGGCCACGCTGAGGGTGGACTGCGATGCATGTGTCGTAGTTGACGAGGGCGTGCATGCGCTCGCGATGGCGCCCAACGGTCCGTTGCCGCACGGACCCGCGGCGGCGGTGCTGTTCACGATCGGGCCCAAAATGGTGCAGTGATCGTACTTGTAGATGCTGTTATCGTAAAGGTAGAAGAGCGTCCCACGTTCAGCGTGTCGCAGGAAAACCTCTCCTCCATGTTGGGGCGCACCGCCTGAAGACGGGTGTGCTCCAGCTAGCGAGGGGAGGGCCAGGCTGCAGGCAAGGCGCCGCATGATGGCGAGGCCAGGCGGGCGGCGCGAGCGATGAGCCAAAAGCTCGTGTCGGCACACGTCCTCAAATACCCCTGAATGCTCATGTACATTGCAACAATCACGCCCCCTGCAAGACTGCGGGTGTCCCTACACCAGATAGCTTGCGCGTGCTGCTGCCGAAACAGACATGAGGTGACAAGAAAGAGATACGACGCGAAGAGGGAAGAGATGCCTCTGAAGGCGCTTCCTCGGAGGGCTGAGGCGGGCTCTCTGAGGCACCTTCAATAGGGTTCCTGGGTGGCCCGACCCTTGTCTTTGCCTTTGTCAGCCCCTGGGGGCCCCGTCCCTGGGGTGACCTGGCCTGGCTGGTCGATCCACCCGCAGACAGCCACGGGTTCAGCGGCCGCTGCAGCTTCCTCCTTCTTAGTTTCCAGAGTGGCCACTTGTGGCAGGTGGATGGTGCCCCCCGTGAGGTGCCCGAGGAGGGCCTGGATGTCGCCGCGCAGTGCAGCGGCGTCGGCGGTTGCCGTCTGTTGCTGGGTGACGACGGTGGCAAGCCCCCGTTCCAACCCTGAGACGTGCTCCGTGAGTGTGGCCTGGGAGGAGAGAACGCCCGCAAGCTGGACCTGCATGTTATCCACCGTGTTGGCTAGCAGCTCGTGCTGCTGTTCCATGTGCTGGATGCGGGTCGTGGCAGCATCTGGCGGTTGAGAGGCCGATGCGAAGCGCTCACCGAAGGTGTTGAGTTCGTGGGAGGCCTCGCTGTATTCATCGCCTGATGAGAGGATCTCGACGTCCTCGGCGTCGCCTGGTACTTCGGCGGCTGTGGCAGCGTCGCCTTCGGTGTGGCCCCCACCTTCTGCCGCCACCGTGCCAAGCCGAGAGTCATGACCACCTGATCCTGGGGCGGCCGTTGTTCAGCGGCTCCGTCCGTGCCGTGCGGGGGTGCAGAGGAGCTGCGGCCTGGGGCGCAGTGTGACCTTGCGTGCGGCGGGACGTCACGTTTCCCGCTGGAGGATCGGTGGCGCTTGGCTGAAGGCTCCTCCTTGGGGATCAGGAGCGGTGCGACGCCCTTGCCTTTGGGCGTGGCAGTCATGAGGTCGTGGAGGTAGGGGCTCTGGGCCGCTTTGGTGAGGAGTGTGCCGGTGGCGGGGCTAAAGCCGCCACCACGGGCTGGCGGCGTCACAGGCTCTGTGATGGTGGTAGGCGTGACGATGGTAACGTTGTCCCGCTTCGGCACCACCTCAGCCAGCGGGGCCTCGGTGATGCTCCACGGGATGGGGCACCCCGCAACCTGTACCGTGTATGTGAGTGGGGGCCGATGGGCGCGCACTAAGGCAAACTGGGCCGCAGTGGCTGGGTCCCAGGCGGTGTGGTAGACCTCACAGTCCCATTTAACGGACGGGCCCGTGAGAGTCTTGGCGAGCTGGGTCAGCGTGGCGTGGCGTGCCGCAATGCCAGTGATGCGGTAGCGCGTCTTGGCGAGGGAAGCCTCGCAGCCACGGATGCTGACGGCAGCAGCCTTGGCGGCGTCTGACCCCCGTGGAACACGGATCCCCAGTAAGCCTGACTTGCCGTGCCTGACGACTCCCAGGGCCTTGAACTCCACCGACTTCTGGAACGCATCTGCCATCGTGATGGGCTGGTCCTCAGGGAACCACACGGTCTGATACTTGTCAGCGGTGGGCTCGTCTGCACCTACGTTGCTGAGGTCGTAGGTGGCACCGAGTTGCCCTGATCCCGCCAAGACCTTGTCGACCGCTTGGAGACTGACGCCGAAGGTGGCAGCCAGGGACCTCTTTCCGACGCCCGATCCAAACCTGCCTAGGCTTTTGCAGGGTTCGAGGATGGTGACGGCTTTAAAGTTGCCGTGGAAGAGGGCCTTGAAGGTGTCCTGAAGCTGACTATCGAGCTCCTGGCGGCGAGCGTCTTTCTTGGACTCCCTGTGCTTTTGGTTTTGGCGCGCCTTGTCCTGTGGAGCGGAGTCCCCTCGAAAAGGGCCCTTGGCGCGTGGACCACCGTTCACGGGGGCACCTCCCGAGAACTGGTCCTCGAAGGCCTGATGCATGGAGGGGACTGCGGCAATGGCCTCGGTTTCATGTATGGTCGCCCGAATCCAGCATACGTGGTCGGCAGGGTCGATGGTGGCGACGGCTACTTTTCCGTGCAGGCGACCTCCTTGGTGCCCAGCTGGTACACGGTCACGGGGACGTGCGTGTGGACCACTTTGGGCGCCTTGGGGTGACGCTTCAGGACGGGGACGGCGAGCTCGGTACCGACGTAGTTGTCGTTTTTTGGGCCCATGACAGCAATCGCGAGCTGACCCGTGGTTCGCTTGCCCTGCTCGAGGTGGTGTTGCAGCAGCCGTTCACCGCTCTCGTAGTCGTGGAGGCTGATACTGGGCTTGTACGTCTTGCCGTCGTCGGGAGATGTGGGTTCAGCGAGGACGGGGACCTTCCAAAAGGCCGGGTCCAAGGCGATGAATTGGGTGTCCGCAGCCTGAAGACGTGCGGAACCCGCTGGTGGGTGTGATGTGTCACCGCCAATGCGCTTAGGCTTGCTGCGCTGGTGATGATCAAGCGTGTAGCTGATCTGGTTGGCGGCGCACATGCGGATCAGGGCGCTGCCAAGCTTCTTCGTGTTGGACTTGTGCATGTCGTACGTTGCCTGGAGCTCGTCCGCGTTCAGTTCGGCAAGCCCGTTGTATGCGGCCGTGGGGCGGTCAGACCCCGCTTGCTTGAACGCTGCGATGCAGTCCTGCTTGCGTTGGAGGAGAGACCCTTCAGCAGCAGGACGGGAACTCGGAGGCTGCTTGGAAGAGCGACGGCGCTCCGGCTTCTTGGGGGCCATTGCTGCGGGCGCTCTGGTGAGGAGAGGTGACGCGAATCAGTGGGGTCCTGCTGGGACCCCTCCGGTCTCGCGAGGCCTGGGAGTCTGGCTCCGAGGCGGGGCGCTTCGCGTCGCGGCTGCGGTCTGAGTGCGGGCACTCTCGAGCCGAGACTAGAGAGAGAGAGAGAGAGAGAGAGAGAGAGAGAGAGAGAGAGAGAGAGAGAGCGAGAGAGAGAGAGAGAGAGACAGAGAGACAGAGAGAGAGAGAGAGAGAGAGAGAGAGAGAGAGAGAGAGAGAGAAAGAGAGAGAGAGAGAGATAGAGAAGAGAGATAGAGAGAGAGATAGAGAGGGAGGGAGAGAGAGGATGAGAATATATTATATATATATATATATAATATATAATTTTTTTTTTTTTATATATTATTTAATATATAGAAAAAGAAGAGAAAAAATACGAAGGAAGAGAGAGAGAGAGAGAGAGAGAGAGGAGCGGAGAGAGAGTAGGAGAGAGAGGAGAGAGAGAGAGAGAGCGGAGAGAGAGGCAAGAGGAGAAAAAAAAAAAAAAAAAAAAAAAAAAAAAAAAAAAAAAAAAAAAAAAAAAAAAAAAAAACGCACGCGCATGTTCTAGATTAAAAACATAACAAAACCCCCTTCATCCCCCTCTCCGCTCCTCCTCGAGACTCCGTCTCTCCACGACCCGCCTGTTCGAGCTCCCGCCAGGCCTCTCCCCCTCCTCCTCGTCGTCTTCACTTCCCTCAACCTCCTCCTCCTCTCCTCCTCATCGAGCCCCCCCACCCCCCCCCCCCCCCGGGGTGCCCTTAAAAATATATAAGAAGTTTTTTATATATAAAAAGATATTTTCAAAAAATGCGAGCTCGATTCCGCTATTTGTTGTTTTTACAATCCGCTAGTTTGTTTTACAACCCGGAGGCCTCGGTTTAAACAAAAAAAAGTCTTACAACCTTTTTATGTTGTCTTGTGATTTTGTCTTACAATGTTTTAGTTTCTCTTACAGTCGTTTATTTGTTCTTACATTGTGTCATTTTTTTCTTGCAACCCCTTTTTTTTGAGGCCCGGAGGCCCCCCTTTTTTGAAACAAATGCTTTCTTACAATCTTATATATACATATATATATATATACATGTATATATATATGAATAATAATATATATATATATAATAAAACACAAGAGAGAGAGAGAGAGAGAGAGAGAGAGAGAGAACAAAAAAAAAAAAAAAAAAAAAAAAAAAAAAAAAAAAAAAAAAAAAAAAAAAAGAGCTCGCCCCAGACCTCCAAGAACCTTAAACCGAACCTCAACCCCAACCCGAACCCGAACCCTCAACGCTAACTCTAAACCCGCGACCAAACCCTAACCCCAAACCCAAACCCCCACCCTAAGTGTAACCCTTAATCCTAACTCTAAACCCTACCCCTGAATCCAACCCGAGCTCTCAGCCGAAACCCGACCCCTAACCCAAACTCTAAACCTTAAATTCCCAAGCACCTCGTTGTGCTTCTGCCCACCCCACCGCGCATCACCGTCGCCGTCTACGAGACAGGGCATCTCTACGAACCCCCCCTGATCCTCAACGAATATAACACCCTAAACCCATAGACTTTTTCCTCGAAGTGACTGGGGACGCCTGGGAGCGCCTGGGAGCGCCTAGGAGCGCCTGGGAGCGCCTGGGAGCGCTTGGGAGCGCCTGGGAGCGCCTGGGAGCGCCTGGGAGCGCCTGGGAACGCCTGGGAGCGCTTGGGAGCGCCTGGGAGCGCTTGGGAGCGTGCCGGGAGCGCCTGGGAGCGCTTGGGAGCGCCTGGGGGCGCCTGGAAGCGCTTGGGAACGCGCCGAGAGCGCCTGGGAGCGCCTGGGAGCGCTTGGGAGCGCCTGGGAGCGCTTGGGAGCGCTTGGGTGCGCCTGGGAGCGCCAGGGAGCGCCTGGGAGCGCTTGGGGGCGCTTCGGAGCGCGCCGGGAGCGCCTGGGAGCTCTGGGAGGCCGGGTGGCGCCTGGGAGCGCCTGAGAGCGCCTGGGAGCGCCTGGGAGCGCCTGGGAGCGCCAAGGAGCGCCTGGGGGCGCTTGGAACGCATTTGGGAATTTAGGGGCCAGCGGCCCTAAACCCTAAATGGTTGTAGTTTGGGAGGTTGCCGGCCACGCGGCCGGGGGTGGGGAGATGTTGCACCTCCTGCCCCCTTCGCCAAGCTTGATCGGGTCGGCTAAACGCCCCCCCAATCAAGCTTGCCGAAGGGGGGGGGGCCTTGCCTGGACTGTCGGCCGCTGCGCGCCCGAGAAGCCCTAAAAACTAAGAGCTTATAAAGATTTCAATCCTAAAAGCCCTTCCGCCGCCCTCAAGCCCCTCCTTCGGCCCCCCCCCCCCCCCCCCCCCCCCCCCCCCACTTTTGGCGCACCCCCCGCGCAGATCCTTGCCCTCGGAGCGCCAGGAATGGCGTTCTGGGAGGATCTGCCAATCCCAGGGCGCGCCCCTCACGCAGATCCTTGGCCTCGGAGCGCCAGGGAAGGCGCCGTGCGCCCCCGCGGCGGGCGAGGCGGCCGCGGGCCCTGCGGCCCCCCCTCTGCGAGCTCGCGGGAGGGCGGCCCGGCGGACGCGGGGTGGCGCGCCGACCCTTCGGCGGCGCAGGCGGCCGCGGGCCAGCTGGGCGGCGCGCCCGCGGCGACCGCGGGGGGCCCTGCGTCGCACAGGGACTCGCGTCAATAAACGTGGATCTCGCGTGCAACCTCTCCGCCGCTGGGCGGCGTCCCTGCATCGCACAGGGACTCGCGTCAAAAAACGCGGTTATTCAAATCGCGTCGTCACGCGCGCGGACCGCATCGCCGTTGCAGCCGCGTCCCAGGTGTCTTTGCGCGGCCGCGTCGTCGTCGTTTTGAAGACAATATCAACGTCGTCGTCATCGGTGTCGTCCTCGTCGTCGTTTTGCGAGTCGCGTGTTGATACCGCATCGAGATCAATATGTCTTGGGTCATGGGTGGGTGGGGCACGGTCAAGTGGGCTGCAAGTTTGGGCTAGTGGACCCAAACCCTAAACCTTAAACCCTAAACCCTAAATTCCCAAGCACCTCGTTGTGCTTCTGCCCACCCCACCGCGCATCACCGTCGCCGTCTACGAGAGAGAGGGCATCTCTGAGATGCTGGAGCATGTAGCCCGAGTGGTTCGCCTTGGCAGTTTTTGCTGCTGCCCTCCCCCTCTTTTGGGTATTCGCGCTTCAATGATAAACCACGCCTGATCCTCAACGAATTCAACACCTTAAACCCAAAGACCTGTTCTTCTGACCGCCGGGGACGCCTGGGGGCGCCTGGGGGCGCCTGGGAGCGCCTGGGAGCACCTGGGAGCGCTTGGAAGCGCCTGGGAGCGCCTGGGAGCGCCTGGAAGCGCCTGCGAGCGCCTGGGAGCGCCAGGGGGCGCCTGGGAGCGCCTGGGAGCGCGCCGGGAGCGCCGGGAGCGCCTGGGAGCGCTTGGAAGCGCCAAGGAGCGCCTGGAAGCGCCAGAAGCGCTTGGGAGCGCTTGGGCGCGCGCCGGGAGCGCCTGGGAGCGCTTGGGAGCGCTTGGGAGCGCCTAGGAGCGCCCGGGAGCGCCAGGGAGCGCCGGGGAGCGTTTGGGAGCGCTCCGGATCGCGCCGGGAGCGCCGGGGAGCGCCTGGGAGCGCCGAGAGAGCGCTTGGGAGCGCCCGGGAGCGCCTGGGAGCGCTTGGAACGCATTTGGCAATTTAGGGGCCAACGGCCCTAAACCCTAAAAGGCTGTAGTTTGGGAGGTTGCCGGCCATGCGGCCGGGGGTGGGAAGGTGTTGCACCTCCTGCCCCCTTCGACAAGCTTGCTCGGGTCGGCCAACCGCCCCCCCAATCAAGCTTGCCGAAGGGGGGGCAGCACTGCCTGGACTGTCGGCCGCTGCGCAAAGAGAAGCCCTAAACCCTAAACCCTAAAAACTAAGAGCCTATAAAGGTTGAAATCAAGCCCTTCCGCGCTCCTAAAGTCCCCCCTTCGGGCGCCCCCCCCCCCCCCCATTTTGACCCGCCCCTCGCGCAGATCCTTGCCCTCGGAGCGCCAGGAATGGCGTTCTGGGGGGATCTGCAGATCCCAGGGTGCGCCCCCCACGCAGATCCTTGGCCTCGGAGCGCCAGGAATGGCGTTCTGGCCCGATAAAATCCCAGGACGCACCCCTCACGCAGATCCTTGCCCTCGGAGCGCCAGGGTGCGCCCCTCACGCAGATCCTTGGCCTCGGAGCGCCAGGAATGGCGCTCTGGCCCGATAAAATCCCAGGACGCACCCCTCACGCAGATCTTTGCCCTCGGAGCGCCAGGAATGGCGTTCCGGGAGGATCTGCAAACTCCCGGAGTACCGGGAGTGGCGTTCTGGGAGAGCCTGCGAAAGTGCATGGTGCTCCCCTCGCCCAGACTCGTGGCAGACGTTCGTGGCCTCGGTATGCCAGGCATGGCGTCAGTACTGTCCTTCGCGAAAGGCACGGGCGCGACCTCGACCCTTTCGGGTTGAGAGCCGCCCCCGTGCCCTTCCCCAGGGGCCGCCCCGTGGAGGCTGGACATGGCCCCCTGGGTTTCCGAGCGGATATGGCCGCCCCGTCGCGCGGTCACTCCGCGGCGCGCTCAAGCGCCACGGAGCCAGCGCGGCGGGGCGACCACGGCCGCCCAGAAGCCCCACTCCCCCGGGAGCCTCTCGCCGAGAAGCTCCCGGAGGAAGGCGCAGCTGCGCCTCGTCGACGCGGCCTTGGCGCGCCGCGTCGCGGGGGGGCGCGCTCGCCGAGCAACAAATTATTCCTCGCGCATCGCGTCGAGCTGGGTTCTTCGCGCGCGCACGTGTCGCATCGCCCATGCACAGGCCTTCGCGCGCCGCGTCGCGGGCAGCGATCTCGCCCAGCAACGAATTATTCCGCGCGCCTCGCGTCGAGCTGGTTTATGCATCGCCGAGGCGTCGGTAAGTTTCTGCGGGGGGGTGGGGCTACTCGTTGCGGCGCCGCGCGCGCGCGCATCGCATCGCTCTTGCATCGGCCTCCGCGCGCCGTGGCGCGCGGGCCGCATCGCCGTTGCAGCCGCGTCCCAGGTGTCTTTGCGCGGCCGCGTCGTCGTCGTTTTGAAAACAATATCAACGTCGTCGTCATCGGTGTCGTCCTCGTCGTCGTTTTGCGAGTCGCGTGTTGATACCGCATCGAGATCAATATGTCTTGGGTCATGGGTGGGTGGGACACGGTCAAGTGGGCTGCAAGTTTGGGCTAGTGGACCCTAAACCTTAAAAACTAAGAGCCTATAAATATTTAAATCCTAAAATGCTTTCCGCCGCCCTAAAGTCCCCCTTCGGCCGCCCCCCTTCCATTTTGGCGCACCCCTCACGCAGATCCTTGCCCTCGGAGCGCCAGGAACGGCGTTCTGGGAGGATCTGCAAATCCCAGGGTGCGCCCCTCGCGCAGATCCTTGGCCTCGGAGCGCCAGGAATGGCGCCGGGCGCCCCCGCGGCGGGCGAGGCGGCCGCGGGCGCTGCGGCCCCCCCTCTGCGAGCTCGCGGGAGGGCGGCCCGGCGGACGCGGGGTGGCGCGCCGACCCTTCGGCGGCGCAGGCGGCCGCGGGCCAGCTGGGCGGTGCGCCCACGGCGACCGCGGGGGGCCCTGCGTCGCACAGGGACTCGCGTCAATAAACGTGGATCTTGCGCGCAACCTCTCCGCCGCTGGGCGGCGCCCCTGCATCGCACAGGGACTCGCGTCAAAAAACGTGGTTCTTCAAATCGCGTCGTCACGCGCGCGGGCCGCATCGCCGTTGCAGCCGCGTCCCAGGTGTCTTTGCGCGGCCGCGTCGTCGTCGTTTTGAAAACAATATCAACGTCGTCGTCATCGGTGTCGTCCTCGTCGTCGTTTTGCGAGTCGCGCGTTGATACCGCATCGAGATCAATATGTCTTGGGTCATGGGTGGGTGGGACACGGTCAAGTGGGCTGCAAGTTTGGGCTAGTGGATTTTAAAAACTAAGAGCCTATAAAAATTTAAATCCTGAAATGCTTTCCTCCGCCCTAAAGTCCCCCCTACGGCCGCCCCCCTCCATTTTGGCGCACCCCTCACGCAGATCCTTGCCCTCGGAGCGCCAGGAATGGCGTTCTGGGAGGATCTGCAAATCCCAGGGTGCGCCCCTCACGCAGATCCTTGGCCTCGGAGCGCCAGGAATGGCGTTCTGGCCCGATCCGCAAATCCCAGGACGCACCCCTCACGCAGATCCTTGCCCTCGGAGCGCCAGGAATGGCGTTCTGGGGGGATCTGCAAACTCCCGGAGTACCGGGCGTGGCGTTCTGGGAGACCCCGCGAAAGTGCAGGGTGCTCCCCTCGCCCAGACTCGTGGCAGACGTTCATGGCCTCGGTATGCCAGGCATGGCGCCAGTACTGTCCTTCGCGAAAGGCACGGGCGCGACCTCGACCCTTTCGGGTTGAGAGCCGCCCCCGTGCCCTTCCCCAGGGGCCGCCCCGTGGAGGCTGGACATGGCCCCCTGGGTTTCCGAGCGGATATGGCCGCCCCGTCGCGCGGTCACTCCGCGGCGCGCTCAAGCGCCACGGAACCAGCGCGGCGGGGCGACCACGGCCGCCCAGAAGCCCCCCTCCCCCGGGAGCCTCTCGCCGAGAAGCTCCCGGAGGAAGGCGCAGCTGCGCCTCGTCGACGCGGCCTTCGCGCGCCGCGTCGCGGGGAGCGCGCTCGCCGAGCAACGAACTATTCCTCGCGCATCGCGTCGAGCTGGGTTCTTCGCGCGCGCACGCGTCGCATCGCCCATGCATCGGCCTTCGCGCGCCGCGTCGCGGGCAGCGATCTCGCCCAGCAACGAATTATTCCGCGCGCCTCGCGTCGAGCTGGTTTATGCATCGCCAAGGCGTCGGTAAGTTTCTGCGGGGGGGGGGGGCTACTCGTTGTGGCGCCGCGCGTGCGCGCATCGCATCGCTCTTGCATCGGCCTCCGCGCGCCGCGGCGCGCGGGCCGCATCGCCGTTGCAGCCGCGTCCCAGGTGTCTTTGCGCGGCCGCGTCGTCGTCGTTTTGAAAATAATATCAACGCCGTCGTCATCGGTGTCGTCCTCGTCGTCGTTTTGCGAGTCGCGTGTTGATACCGCATCGAGATCAATATGTATTGAGTCATGGGTGGGCGGGACACTGTCAAGTGGGCTGCAAGCTTGGGCTGGTGGACCCTAAACCCTGACCCTAACCCTAACCCTAACCTTAAAACTAAGAGCTTATAAAGATTTAAATCCTGAAATGCTTTCCGCCGCCCTAAAGTCCCTCCTTCGGCCGCCCCCCCCCCATTTTGGCGCACCCCTCACGCAGATCCTTGGCCTCGGAGCGCCAGGAATGGCGTTCTGGGAGGATCTGCAAATCCCAGGGTGCGCCCCTCACGCAGATCCTTGCCCTCGGAGCGCCAGGAATGGCGTTCTGGGAGGATCTGCAAACTCCCGGAGTACCGGGAGTGGCGTTCTGGGAGAGCTTGCGAAAGTGCAGGGCACTCCCTTCGCCCAGACTCGTGGCAGACGTTCATGGCCTCGGCATGCCAGGCATGGCGTCAGTACTGTCCTTCGCGAAAGGCACGGGCGCGACCTCGACCCTTTCGGGTTGAGAGCCGCCCCCGTGCCCTTCCCCAGGGGCCGCCCCGTGGAGGCTGGACATGGCCCCCTGGGTTTCCGAGCGGATATGGCCGCCCCGTCGCGCGGTCACTCCGCGGCGCGCTCAAGCGCCACGGAGCCAGCGCGGCGGGGCGACCGCGGCCGCTCCGCCGCTGGGCGGCGCCCCTGCATCGCACAGGGACTCGCGTCAAAAAACGTGGTTCTTCAAATCGCGTCGTCACGCGCGCGGGCCGCATCGCCGTTGCAGCCGCGTCCCAGGTGTCTTTGCGCGGCCGCGTCGTCGTCGTTTTGAAAACAATATCAACGTCGTTGTCATCGGTGTCGTCCTCGTCGTCGTTTTGCGAGTCGCGTGTTGATACCGCATCGAGATCAATATGTCTTGGGTCATGGGTGGGTGGGACACGGTCAAGTGGGCTGCAAGTTTGGGCTGGTGGACCCTAAACCCTTAACCTTTAACCCTAAACCCTATACTGAAGCGCGACCCCGTTGGGTCGCGCTCTCGACCTCGAATGCTATCGGTGGCGAGGAACGAGCGACAGTCGAGCTCCCAGAACGTTCTCAGGCCGACGCCAGTGCTGCGCTCCGCCAAACAGAAGAACCCTTAACCTGAGCGGCATTTGCTCTGGCGGCTCCCTCTTGGCCCCTGGGAGGATAAACTTCACTAGAAGCGCCTTGGAGCGCCTGGGATCGCCTGGGAGCGCTTGGGAGCGCCTGCAAGCGCTTGGGAGGCGCCTGGGAGCTCCTGGGAGCGCCTGGGGGCGCCTGGGAACGCCTGGGAGCGCTTGGGAGCGCCCGGGAGCGCGCGGCCAGGCCAGGCCCGCTCGTGACACCCCTACCCGCTCAGCCCGGCCAAACAAGCATGGGAGCGCCGGGGAGCGCTGGGCAGCGCTTGGAAGCGCCTGGGAGCGCTTGGGAGCGCTTGGGAGCGCTTGGGAGCGCTTGGAAGCGCATGGGAGCGCTTGGCAGCGCCTGGGAGGGCGTGGGAGCGCCTGGGAGCGCCTGGGAGCTCCTGGGAGCGCCTCGGAGCGCTTGGGAGCGCTTGGGAAGTTTGGGAGCGCTTGGGAGCTCCTCAGGGCGCCTGGGAGCGCTTGGGAACGCATGGGAGCGCCTGGGAGCGCTTGGGAGCGCCTGGGAGCGCTTGGGACGTTTGGGAGCGCTTGGGAGCGCCTGGGAGCGCTTGGGAGCGCTTGGGAAGCCCATGGGGTAGCTCCTGACGGCTCCTGGGGAGCTTCTGGGAGCGCCTCGGGGCGCCGGGGCGCATTGATATGCGAGGGCCCAAGCGTTCCCAGGCGCCCCCAAGCGCTCCCAAGCGCTCCTAGGCGCTGCCAGGCGCTGCCAGGCGCTCCCAAGCGCAGGCGCTTACAAGCGTTCCTAGGCGCTCCTGGGCGCTTCCCAGGCGCTGCCAGGCGCTCCCAGGCGCACCCAGGCACTGCCAAGCGCCCCCAGGCGGTCCCAGGCAATCCCAGGCGCTCCCCGGCGCTCGCTAGCGCTCCCAGGTGCTCGTAGGCGCTCCCAAGCGTTCCCAGGCGCTGCCAAGCGCTCCGATGCGCTCCCAAGCTTGCGAGCGCTTGGGAGCACCTGGCAGTTGCGAGGGGGCGCCGAACTTCGAAAGCGAAACCTTTAGTGAGTGCAGGTCGGCAACGCGCTGCCTTGCGTGGCGCTTGAGCGTTGCGGAACTCTTGGCCCCCCAGGCGCTCCCAGGCGGTTCAGGCGCTCCCAGGCGGTTCCAGGCGGTTCCAGGCGCTCCGAGGCGCCCCCAGGCGCTCCCAGGCGCTCCCAGGCGCTCCCAGGCGCTCCCAGGCGCTCCCAGGCGCTCCCAGGCGCTCCCAGGCGCTCCCAAGCGCTCCCAGGCACTGCCAAGCGCTCCCAGGCGCCCACAGGCGTCCCAAGCGCTCCCAAGCGCACCCAAGCGCCCCCAAGCGCTCCCAAGCGCTCCCAGCGCTCCAAAGCGTTTTCAAGCGCTCCCAAGCGCTCCCAGGCGCTCCCAAGCGCTCCCAAGCGCGTTTAGGCGCCCCCAGGCGCTCCCAAGCGCTCCCAGGCGCTTCTAAGCGCTTCCAGGCGCTCCCAGGCGCTGCCAGGCGCCCCCAAGCGCTCCCGAGCGCTACCAAGCGCTTTCAAGCGTTCGCAAGCGCTCCCAGGTGCTCCCATCAAGCGCTCCCAGGTGCTCCCAAGCGCTCCCAAGCGGTCTGGTGCGCTCCCAGGCGTTCCCAAGCAAGCGCTCCCAGGCGCTCCCAGGCGCTCCCCAGGCGCCCCCGAGGCGATCCCCAAGTGTCCCAAGCGCTCCCAGGCGCACCCCAAGCGCTCTCCAAGCGCTCCCAAGCGCCCCCAAGCGCTCCGAACTGCTCCCAGGCGCTGCCAGGCGCTCCCAGGCGCTCTCAGGCCTTCCCAGGCGCCCCCAAGTGCCCCCTGGCGCACCCGAGCGCCCCCAAGCGCACCCAGGCGCTCCCAAGCGCCCCCGGGCGCTCCCAAGCGCACCCAAGCGCTCCCAAGCGGTCCCAGGCGGTCCCAAGCGCTCCCAAGCGCTCCCAAGCGCTCCCAGGTGCTCCCAGGCGCTCTAAGGCGCTTCCCAAGCGCTGCCAAGCGCTCCCAGGCGCCCCCAGCTCCAAGCGCTCCCAAGCGCTTCCCGGCGCCCCCTGGCGCTTCCCAGGCGCTGCCCAGCGCTCCGAAGCGCTCCCAAGCGTTTCCAAACGCTCCCAAGCGTTCCATGTGCTCCCAAGAGCTCCCAGGCGCCCCCCAGGCGCTTTAAGGCGCTCCCAGGCGCTCCCAAGGGTTCACAAGCGCTCCCAAGCGCCCCCAGGCGCTCGCAAGCGCTCCCAAGCGCTCCCAGGCGCTCCCAAGCGCTCCCAAGCGCCCCCAGGAGCTTCCCGGCGCACCCAAGCGCTTCCCGGCGCCAGGCGCTGCCAAACGCTTCCAGACGCTCCCAGGCGGGCGCTCCCAGGCGCTCCCAGGCGCTCCCAAGCGCTCCCGAGGGCTCACAAGCGCTCCCAAGCGCCCCCAGGCGCTCCCAAGCGGTCCCAAGCGCTCCCAAGCGCTCCCAGGCGCTCCCAGGCGCTGCTCGGCAATTCGAAATGAAAACCAAGAGATCACCCTGCGAGCGAGATGCGGCTCCGAGGAATAGAAAGTTAGCCCCCCCATGCGAAGGGGGGCGAAGGGGGGCTGATTGACAGATGGATGACGCCCGAAGATGTTCCGCCAGAAAGACCTTCCCCCCATGAGAAAGGGGGAGAGAGGGGGGTAGAAGAACCCTAAACCCTAAATGGGTACTTTTGGGCGGGGGGTGGGAACGGGAACGAATAGCAGCCGACCCCCCCAACCTCTCGAAGGAGGGGGGGTCGAGCTGCTTCCGCCCAGCGAGGCCCTAAACTGCAAGCCACGGGCTGTGCATCGTCAGAAGCCCGCGGCGCCTGGCCGAGCGATCAGCGAGCCCGCCCATGCGCGCACGCCGCACCGACGAAGCGCGTAGCGCTGAGGAGGATGCGCTCCCCCGCGGGGATGCCTTGTGAGTGCTCCGAGAGATGAGTAGAACCCTTAACCCTAGGCCCAGCCGTTGGCTTCGCCACGATTTGTTCCATCCCCTGGGGCTCGAAACCTATGAAAATACAGCATGCGGCGCCCTTTCGGCCGTCCGTGGGGCCGCAAACCATATGAAAATACCATATGCGGCGTCCTTTCGGCTGGCGCACGTCCCAGGCGCCCCCAAGCGCTCCCAGGCGCTCCCGGGCGCTCCCAGGCGCTCCCCAGCGATCCCAGGCGTTCCCAAACGCTCCCAAGCGCTCCCAGGCGCTCCCCAGCGCTCCCAAGCGTTCCCAGGGGCTTCCAGGCGCTCCCAAGCGTTCCCAAGCGCTCCCAAGCGCTCCCCGGCCCTTTCGGCAAGCTCCAAAGCGCCCCCAATGCACCCAGGCGCATGGCGCTCCCAGGCGCTCTCAGGCGCTCCCGGCAAGCTCCCAGGCGCTCCCCGGCGCTCCCTGGCGCTCCCAAGCGCTTCCAGGTCGGTCCCATCCCCTGGGGACTGCCTTACACGTGAAAACACGCCTACGGCGGTCTCGCATTGCTGCGCTGGGGAGCGTAACGCACAGGAAATACGCCCACGGCGGCCCCTTGGGCCTTCTTGGTGTGCCATGCAGAACGTTATGCCTGTAGCGGCTTCTTCGGCTATGCTGTGGTGCCTTGCCGTTGCATCTTGCAGAAAACCGCGACGCGAAACAAAAAAGCGACGCAGATGCGCCGACCGACCTTGCGGACCCAAGCGATTCGCCCAAGACCTCGTAGAGCAAGCCCCGAGGAGTTCCAGGGGCTCGTTTTTCCAGCCCACAGTGCTTCACGGGGGGGAGCGCGAGTGGCACGCGCCCGGCGCCCTCTTGCACTGCGAAGTCCGCCGCGAAGGGCATCGCACGACGCCTTCCGTGGCCATGTGCGAGGGGGCGCCAGACCCGCCCCCTCGCGCTCCCCCTCCCCGCCATTTCGAAACTCCAGGGGTGTCGAGAACGTCAGACAATCTCTAAGTACGCCCTTCCTTCTGTTCTTCCCTTCCCCGACGTGGCACTGACAGATCATTTTCCCAGCAGGAATGCGCACGTTCGTGCCTTTGCACGCGACAGCGGGGCAGGCGCACCGCGCGGGTACTGCGAGAAGCGAGCGGTCGCGCGCCAGCCAACGCGCGGCGCTCCGTCGGCAATCTCAGAACGCGGGTATGAAGTTCTCGCGCTCCACGTAGCCGCCGATCAGGTAGTCGTCCGACGTCGCGACACGGCTTAGCGCTGTATACCCCGCTGCTGGTCGAGGCCATCCGTCCAGGTATATAGTGATGTGGGGGAACTCGTCGCCTTGCACTTTGTCGATGGCGCTGGCGTACCCGAGGCGGATTGGAAAGTAGACCGCGTTGCCCTTCTCGCGATCGGTCCAGCGAGTGATGGCCAGACGATGGCCAGTCTTCGTCATCACGCGCAGCATGTCCTCCTCGGCGCGGTAGTTCTCCACCTCGGAAAGCATGCCGTTGACCTCGTCCGCCTCCTTGTTCTTGTTCTTCGTCGGGTACAACTTCATCCCCTTATGGATCGGCACTTTGCTTGGAACCAGCCTGCGGTCCGTGCGGAGCTTGCCATCCAGGTAGTTCTCGGGGTTGAGTTCCACGTCGCCGTCCAGCGTGGCCAGCGGGGTCTTGCGGCCGCACAGCGCAGCGACTGCAGCCTCGTTCACGGCCGCGGCGCCCCTGCGCGTGCAGGTGGCGATCCGCGTGTCTGGGTGCTTCTCGAAGAGCTTCTTCATTTCGGCGGGCGTGGGATCGCCTCTGCTCTTCCACGCCTTGTGATCGCGCACGATCTTGCGGAACGTCTCCTTCGAAGGCTTGTCTGTCCGAAGCTCGTCCAGGATCTCCTGGAAGCGCTCCTCCTTGCACCGCCAGGTCTCGGTGAGCTTCGCGCGGAAGCAGCGCGGCTGCTTCCATGCGGCACTCTCCCACGGACGTGTCGGCTCGACCCCCGGGAGCTGGCACTGCGTTGCCGTCGAAATGCTTGGTCGTCTGTGAGAGTGAGGCGGGCCGAAATGCCTGCGCCTCGCATGTCTTCTGCGTAGACGTTTCGACGGTCGAAACGTCGAAATGTCTACGGTGTCTTCGAGGCTCGATTCGTTGAAATGTCTACGACAACAAGACTGCCTTTGTCGAAACGTCTGCGGGGCAGGTCCGGCCACCAGGACCCCTTCGTTTCGACATTCCTGTTTTTTTTAATGCCGCAGACATTTCGACATTCTGACCCCGCTACTGTCGTAGACATTTCGACGGGCGGATGCGCTCCCGGTCCTGGCCGGCGATACCAGGCGCTCCAGAGCGCTCCCAGGCCCTCCCAGGCGCTCCCATGCGCTCCCAGGCGCCCCCAGGCGCTCCCAGGCGCCCCCAAGCGCCCCCATGCGCTCCCAGGCGCTCCCAGGCGCCCCCAAGCGCTCCCAGGCGCTCCAGAAGCGCGCCAGGCGCTCCCAGGCGCTCCCAGGCACTCCCAGGCGCTCCCAGGCGCTCCCAGGCGCTCCCAAGCGCTCCCAAGCGTTCCCAGGCGCCCCCAAGAGGCGCCGCGCTGGGCGTGGGCCGCGGCCGCAGCGGGCGCGGGGGCGTGGCCGAAGGCGCCGTCTGTGGCGTCTTTCAACAATAGCTCGGAGATAGCGGGAACCCATGGGATTCTTGCGCCAGCGCCTTCGCAGTGCTGCTTTCCAATGCCGAAGGCAAATGCCGGACCCCTGTGGAACAGCTGCGCCAGCGGCCGCCCACCGGCAAAGCTCCACGCCGAAGGTGCAAACGGCTGCCTCATCGACGAGGCGAGCTGGCGCGCCAGCGCCATGCACCCTGCGCGCGTGCCCGCGCGGGCGCGCATTGCCACGGCCGCGACCGCACGCGCGCTTCCCAGCATTCGCACCCCAGTGTCACAACCCAGTGCCGAAGGCAAAGGCGGCAACGCACGGACATGCTGCGCCAGGGGCAGCCCTGCGCGCGTGCTCACGTGGATGCGCAATGCCACGGCCGCGTCGGCGATCGCCTGCGCGCGCCACTTCGATAGCCCCCCGTGATAGGGGGGTTGGGGGGAGAAACCCTAAACCCTAAAGGGCTTTACTGTGGGTGGTCTGGGGCGGGAGTGCAAGTTCATAGCGCGCGCGGCTTGGGCAGCGATCCCCCCAACAACCTTGATGCGGGGGGGATCGCAGCCAGCGCGCGCACGCGCCCCTGCAGGCCCTAAACCCTAAACCCTCAAGACGAAAAACACCACGTATTGAGCAAGCTCGAATGGTGCCATTGCGAAAGATAGTGAAACGATACCATGCCGAACGATGTAAGCGAGCCCGGCGCAAGCTTGCGCGAGCGCCCGATGGGCGCGCCGAAGCATATCCGACGCTCCGAGCGAGCCGGCGCGAGCGGAAGCGGCTCCGGAACGGCACGACAAGCATTCCGCGCGAGCTGGCACGAGCGGGGGCAGCTCCGGAGCGGCCCGACAAGCATCCCGTGCTACCGGGCGCCTCCGTGCGCTCCCAGGCGCTCCCAGGCGCTTCCAGGCGCTCCCAGGCGCTCCCAGGCGCGGCGCTCCCGGCACGCTCCTGGGGCGCTCCCAGGCGCCGCCGGGCGCTCACAAGCGCTCCCAGCCGCACCCAAGCGCTCCCGGCACGCTCCCAGGCGCTCGCAGGCGCTCCCGGCACGCTCCCAGGCGATCCCAGGCGCTCCCAGGCGCTCCCGGGCGCTCCCCAGCGCTCGCAGGCGCACCCAAGCGCACCCGGCACGCTCCCAGGCGCTCGCAGGCGCTCCCGGCACGCTCCCAGGCGCCCCCAAGCGGTCTCGAAGCTTTCAGGCGCTCCCGGGCGCTCCCAAACGCTTCCGGCACGGTCCCAAGCGTTCCCGAGCGCTCCCGGCACACTCCCGGGCGCTCCCGGCACGCTCCCGGCACGCTCCCGGGCGCTCCCGGCACGCTCCTGGGCGCTCCCAGGCGCTCCCGGCACGCTCCCGGCATGCTCCGAAGCGGTCCGAGGCGCTCCCAAACGCTCCCAGGTGCTCCCAGGCGCTCCCAGGAGCGCGCGCAGCGCGCAACGGGCGCTTCTGGGACGTCTGGGAGACAGCCGCCGCGCGGGAGGGAGCGCGATCTTCGAGCGGGCACGCGCGGAAGCGCTCTCGGCGATAGCGCAGACCAATTGAAACCGCCGCGACACCCGCAGACGCTAATACGTTGTGTAAATCTTAAACCCTAACCCTAAACCCTAACCCTAACCCTGACCTTAACCCTCACCCTCACCCTCACCCTAATTAACCCTAACCCTAACCCTAACCCTAACCCTAAACCCTAAACCCTAAACCCTAACCCTCACCCTCACCCTAACCCTAACCCTAACCCTGACCCTATCCCTAACCCTCACCCTCACCCTAACCGTAATCCTGACCCTAACCCTAACCCTAACCCTAACCCTTAACCCTTAACCCTTAACCCTAACCCTAACCCTAACCCTAACCCTAACCCCAAACCCTAAACCCTAAACCCTAACCCTAACCCTAACCCTAAACCCTAAACCCTAAACCCTCAAGACGAAAAAAAACACCACGTATTGAGCAAGCTCGAATGGTGCCATTGCGAAAAACATTGAAACGATACCATGCCGAACGATGTAAGCGAGCCCGGCGCAAGCTCGCGCGAGCGCCTGATGGGCGCGCCAACCATATCCGACGCTCCGAGCGAGCCGGCGCGAGCGGAAGCGGCTCCGGAACAGCGCGCCGGCACACTCCCAGGCGCTCGCAGGCGCTCCCGGCACGCTCCCAGGCGCTCGCAGGCGCTCCCGGCACGCTCCCAGGCGCCCCGAAGCGTTTCCAGGCAGGGGCCCCCAGGCGCTCCTAAACGCTTCTGGCACGCTC